>CM040188.1:34512124-34594624 GCA_022606455.1 Callitettix versicolor | reverse complement strand
GTAGGCTCAACATGCCAGTACCGCACTAGGATATGTCGGTCGGTGGGTAGAGTTCGGGCCGGAGTAGGTTATCGGCTCAGCACGCCGGTATAACCCCAAAGGAAGGAATGACTATCGGCTCAGCACGCCGGTATTGTCCACGGATGTACAGTCGGCTCAACACGCCGGTACCGCACTAAGATAGGTCGGTAGGTAGGTAGAGTTCGGGCCGGAGTAGGTTATCGGCTCAACTGCCTTCTGGACTTGGTCAGTGGCAGGAGATAAATTCTCCCCAGATAGCGATCTTGTTTCTGTTTTTAAACATTTACAAAGTATGTTTTTTTTGTAGTGGCTTTATTGCGTCTTGTCTAGGTGAGGAATGAAGATGTGGGTTGGGCTTGGATTTTTATTGAGAATTAATAATTTGAAGAAAGTGACTATGTGAGTGTCACATTAGTCGCTTTATGGAGGTTCGTAGACTAGATACAGAGGCCTTCTTCTGTATCTTAGTGGGGGAGCGGGATCTGTCACAATGGCGGACAGATGCGCGTGCGTGGAGCTTTCTGCTCGCGAAACTAGGTTTTCGGTGAGTGTGAGGGAATATTCCTCGAGTGTGAGGACTTTAAGGCCGTGGCGCATGATCTCGTTTCTGACGAACCACGGGGATTCAGTCAGTAAACGTAGGGAGCGGTTTTGGAAGGATTCCAGCCGTTTCCTTCGAGAGTTAGAGATGAGGGAGTACCAAGCCGGAGCTCTGTGCCTTCTGGAGCGCTGTGCAGCTGCTTATATACTCTGGTTCTGATAGTGGGGTAAGATGTTATCTTGTTTATTTAGTGCATATCTGTACATTAGAGATTATCAAGTTTTGTTTACTTAGCTTATCTCAACTTAATTAAACTAGGGTTTAAATCACTTCATTATACAACACAGGTGATGACAAAGACAGTTTCACTGTACCGCCGGACTCACATACACACACCCACCCACACACACCCACCCACCCACACACACACACACACACACACACACACACACACACACACACAGTCATTATATATATATATATATATATATATATATATATATATATATATATCCTATACTTAAATTTAGTTTTTAGAAACTAAAAAAGATATAGCCTATGCCACCTAAAATCCTCTTCGGAAATTATAGAATAAAAACTAAAAAAATGTTTTAAATATTAAAACACACAAACATTAACAATTTTAATGAATGTAAAGAATCAAATCAAACAGAAAGTTACGGTTTCGATACCTAAATCGAAAGTAGATTAAATTCTATCCGCAGTTGGATCTCTCGTCTTTCTCGAGTGGTGTAAAACTGTAAATATCTTATTTATTTAATTTAATGTATGAAGGTTATATATTCATTTGGGGCACTAGAAAGATGTGAATCTACCGAAATGACAAAATGTTGAAATAATCGTAACGAATCCAACCGAAAGTTTGACTACAAACGAATATGAATGGACAATGATGGTAACGATAAGTGAAGAGGCCGTTGAAATATTACGTTAGAATCGTCAGTGATAAATTTGGCTCGGTTTAAATAGTCTACAGCCCACAAAAATTGTTAAATGTATACAGTAATTGTTTTTAATTAGTTAAAGTTTTCAGAACAAAATAATTTGACTGTACGTAATTTAGTTATCAATCTAATTATCGACTATTTAATATATTATTTTATGACAAATCCCCATGAAACACAAATGCTTAAATACTGCATTGAATGTCATTTAATATTTAAAATATATAGCGTGTTATATTGTATTATGCTGTTATGCTATGTATGTGGCAATGTCTGTAACTCGATAGATGTAGGCTTGAACAGAGTGGGTATTGTGTGTGTATACGTATCTATGTATACATGAATATATATGTATTTCTGTATTTATTCACATTTGTACAATCAGGCTTTGAGTTGGAGGTCTAATCTCTCTCTTATTTCTCAACGTGTTAGTTTACACCGTATTATTTTCATTTGTTTAGTTTTGATACTGCACACTACGAGTTACTCTATATTAATCTAATACGAGGGTTGTCCGAAAAATAAGGTTCCCAATAATTTTTCATAATGAAAAACATGTTTATTTGCCTTAAATAATACATTTTTGGAAAGCTTACATTTTTTTCTATTTTTCGACATAATCGCCGTTGAGATCGATGCATTTTTGTATACGGTGATCCATCTTTTATATGCCTGAGTCGAAAAACTCTTCCGCCACGCCGCGAAGATAGCTTAAAACGTTTTCTTTCAGCTATTTCTGGTACTGAAATGCGTTCCACCTACAGGTTTCTTCAAATTAGGGAAGATATGGTAGTCACTTGGGGCTAAGTCCGGGCTCATAGTATTGGTGTGACAGTATCCCATCCAAATTGGTTGATGAAATCGGTTGTTACACGGGCAGTGTGCGGACGAGCGTTGGCTTGATGGAAACAATCTCCATTCGTGAGCATGCCTCTCCCCTTGTTTTGAATCGCGCGGCGAAGGTTCTTTAACGTCTCACAGTAACGATCAGCATTTATTGTTGTGCCGGTATTCATGAATTCGCACAACAATAACCACTTTCCTGTCCAATGACTTTTCCGGCAGACAGTGTTTGTTTGAACTTCCGCTGCTTCAGCGATTCTGGATATTTCTACTGACGTGAGTGTTCTTTCTTTTTCGGTATTGTATATTGTACCCAGGTCTCGTCCCCAGTGACAATGGAGTCTAAGAATTTCTTGCCATCTGTTTCGTAGGCCTGAAGAAATTCGCCGGCCGTATCAATCCGTTGCCGTTTGTGATCTACTTGGGACCCATTTTGCAGAAACTTTGCTATACCCTAAATGATCTGTCAAAATTTTATCAATTCAGACCTTGCTGACATCAGGGATCATCTCAAAGAGCTCCCGAACAGTCACCCTTCGATCGTTCAGCATTGCTTCTTCCACTTTCGCAAAAGTTTAGTCCGAAACAGATGGCCGTCTGGAACGCTGTTCGTCATGAACATCCGTCTTTGAATTTTCTGCACCATTCGCGCACGTGTTGTATGCTCATACATTTTTCTCTGTAGACTTCACACAGTGGATATGAATGTCCACCGGCACAGTGTTTTTTGCACACAAAAAACGAATCACAGAGCGTAATTCGCACCTGACGGGAGACAGAAGAAGCAATTTCATTATTAACAGCTACCAAACCAAGACTGAGCGTCGCAGACCGCTTGCGGAGTGGGGATTGGGAGCGGAGGAACCAAGCTGCAAGCCAAGGTCACCGGATCCGGCGTAACAACGTTCACAGCGACTACAGCGCCTTTGGAACCTTACTTTACGGACAATCCTCGTATTTAGGCCTATAAGTTTCTTAAACAGAGTTTAGGTGGCGCTAGTTTACATAGTTAAACAAATGCATTTATAATTTTAATTTTTATTAGTTGTGCTGTATTATTATTGTACTAATTACATCTATGAAAAAATTTGAATGAACATATTATATGAGAAATATCATCATAATTGTCCAGATTAAATGCAGTCTTTAAAAATAATGTTGAACTTAATTTTTCTTTTAACTTAATTTAAATGAGCATCTGTTTCAATAGCTAACTACCGCACACCTAACCTCAAAGTTGTAAAATTGAACTGCTTTTAATGTAAACTTAAACATCCAGCGGTTAAGACTTTGGAACTTCAAAACTGATATGTTTAATAACTGATACGGTAACAAAGCTCTAAAATCGTTTGAAATATACTGCATGCTTTGTGCAGCGAGACATAATGTTTCTTACTCAAAACATAAATTACAAACTTATAAACAACAGGTATTCTCTCTCGCGTAGCTCTGCTGACTAATGATTTACTTAAATTTCCGTAAGTCTGACAGGTTAATGCACAATATGTCTCGCTCGGATATAATTTTATCGTTTTTCTTGCACAATAAATTACTGCGTTTTATTATATTATATTAAACACAAAACGTGTCGTATTCAAATTGAAATAGGTTAATGCGTAAAGTACGAGGGCTATTCAGAAAGTAGATTACGTTTTTGGATAAAAAAAAAACTAAGTACAGGAAAAAAATTTTATTATATACATTTGAAAGAGGAACTAAAATACTATTTTTCGACATAATCGCCAAACAAATTTAGACATTTGTCATATCGGTGAACTAGCTTTGAAATTCCCGTGTCGTAGAATTCCGCCGCCTGTGAATGAGGTGCGATCAGTTATAAGGTTTTTGTTAGCAAAAAACCATAAACCGATTGAAATTTATCGGCAAGTTTGTGAAGTTTACGGAAACAACGTAATCAGTGAAGGTGGAGTTCGCCAATGGTGCATTAGATTTAAAAATGGACGAAGTAATGTTCATGACGAAGAGAAGAGTGGCAGACCGAGCATTGTGAGTGATGAGCTGGTTGCAAATGTCAATGAAAAAATTCGTGAAAACCGCCGTTTCACAATAACCGAACTTTCACTTTGTTTCCCACAAGTTTCGCGAACATTGTTGTACGAAATTGTCACCAAAAGTTAGGATACCATAAGTTTTGTGCCAGATGGGTGCCAAAGTTCCTGACAGAACAGCACAAGGGTCAGCGTATGGCTGCATCGTTGTCATTTCTGGACGCTTACGACAAAGATGGTGAATCATTTCTTGATCGCATCGTAACGGGAGATGAGACTTGGGTTAAGCACGTTACCTGTGAGACAAAACTACAGTCTATGGAGTGGGGGCACACAAATTCCCCAAAAAACCGAGGAAATGTTTGCAAACCCTGTCAGCAAGGAAGATCATGGCGACCGTTTTTTGGGACAGGAAAGGTGTTCTTCTGGTTGACTTCCTAGAACGTGGAGCAACCATAAACTCAGAAAGGTATTGCCAAACATTACGAAACTTAAGACGAGCTATCCAGAACAAGCGGAGAGGAAAACTGAGTGTAAAAGTGTTGTTTTGCACGACAATGCCCGCCCTCACACGGCAAATCGAACAAAGACGTCTTGACGGCCTTCAAGTGGGAGATTTTCCTCATCCACCCTACAGTCCGGACCTGGCACCTAGTGATTTCCACTTATTCCCGAAGATGAAGACTTGGCTTGCAACACAGCGCTTCGATGACGACGCAGATCTCCGCGCGGGCGTGACTGACTGGCTGGCGTCACAGGCGGCGGAATTCTACGACACGGGAATTTCAAAGCTAGTTCACCGATATGACAAATGTCTAAATTTGTTTGGCGATTATGTTGAAAAATAGTATTTTAGTTCCTCTTTCAAATGTATATAATAAAATTTTTTTCCTGTACTTAGTTTTTTTTTTTTATCCAAAAACGTAATCTACTTTCTGAATAGCCCTCGTATAATGGTTTATGTTTATGGCTGAAATTTGTTTTTGAGCTTAGATCTGTTTTAACACATACCAAATTGTGAATTATACTGGAATGTGTTTATGAATATCCATGTAAAATTTAAAAAATAGAAATATGGATACTAATTTTGTTTACGTTAGAAATTACAAAGTTATAGATTATATCAGTGATATGAAAATTTGCTTCCAAGTTGTAAACGCAGAGGGGAGGTTATATTCTTCTTTTAATGTCTGTGAATAGACAACACACGTGTTGTATTCCTGATAATAACCGATATCTGTAATGTAGAGCCTCAGAATTGGTTAAATCAGTATTTTAATCTCTGATAATTGACCATATCTGTATTTGTAGTATTCAAAAATAGAATTTAACCGTGTTGTAAATTTTAAAACGACTGAATCCATGTTGTAATATCTTGTAATAGGCTATATTCGTATATAATATAATATAGGCCTGTAATAAAAAATGTCTCACATGAAAATAGAATAGCCATGATGTAATAGGTTATATCCTTCTTTTAGTCTACGTATGAGCTGCTTTGAAAGTAACACAATATACCAGCATTTGTTGTTTCAAATAATTGACTATATCTTTGTTTTACTTCGTTTTAAAGGCTAGAAAATTGTTTCAACCCTAGAGGCTGCATTTTTGATGAATTAGAAATTGTCCATGAGAGGTGGCAATATATTAGTACTGTATTCTTTCTAAGAATAGACTGTATCTGTGTTCTAGACCATTCGAGAACAATAGGCAGTATTCTTCTTACACTCCTAGATAACAGGCAGTATTTTTGTTGTATTCCCTCAGGAAAGACTATATCTGTGTTGAAGATACCGAGTTAGGTTGTATGTATTGTAATCCCTGAGTTATAGTCTCATTGTATATATATATATATATATATATATATATATATATATATATATATATATATATATATATATAATAGCTGTTACCCGTTGCGGCTTTGCCTGCAATTATAATGTAGGCAATAAAATTTATAGTAGATTTTCAAAATCAGAATAGGTCATTTCATTTTAATATATTTCAATTTACAATATTATACGATTTATGGTTTTCGGCCAAGAAATATACATTTTTGCTACTCGATACTCTAAAACAGGGTTCTGTCATATTTTAATAAAATACAGTATTATTAAAAAGTCACTATTATTCAATTAAACTGGAATAGTATTGTGTTTATCTCAGGTACCTAAACCGTGTTCATACCAAATTTAATCTCAGTTGGTCCAGTAGTTAAAGTGTGATTGAATAACAAACAAATAAACAAAAAAAAACTTTCAGAAATACAATGATTACCTGTTGTTACCCGTCACGGCTTTTCCCGCAATCGTAATATACATTAAAGATCACGCATGACCGTGTTAGGACCAACAACCGTGTCAGTTTGGTTATGGTGTATTTTTGTTTTTTAAAATAAAGGTTTTTTAACGCACCACCGTGTTAGTTAAGTTATGAAGTTATGGGTACTTTTTAAAAAAAATTAAGGCTTTTTTTCTGCATCACCGTATTAGGCCCAACAACCGTGTCAGTTAGGTTCTGGAGTACTCTTTTTTAAAAAATAAATAAAGGTTTTTTAATGCATCACCGCGTTAGGCCTAACAACCATGTTAGTTAACTTATGCAGTATTCTTTAAAAAAAATATAAAGATTTTTCACGCATCACCATGTTAGGCATAACAAACGTGTCAGTTAAGGTTTGGAGTACTCTTTAAAAAAAATAACGGTTTTTTTCACGCATCGCCATGTTAGACTTAATAACCATGTCAGTTAAGTTTTGGAGTACTCTTTAAAAAAAATAACGGTTTTTTCACACATCGCCATGATAGACCCAACAACCGTGTCAGTTAGGTTATAAGTATTATTTAAAAAAAAATTAATAAAGGTTTTTTTAATGAATCACCGTGTTAGGCATAACAATCATGTTAGTTAGCTTATGGAGTATTCTTTTAAAAAAATATAAAGTATTTTTCACGCATTACCATGTTAGACCTAACAACCGTGTCAGTTAAGGTTTTCAGTACTATTTAAAAAAAAATAATTTTTTTTTTACACATTACCGTGATAGGCCCAACAACCGTGTCAGTTAGGATATGTAGTATTCTTTAAAAAAAATATAAAGGTTTTTCACGCATCACCGTGTTAGGCCTAACAGCCGTGTCAATTAGGTTATGTAGTATTCTTTAAAAAAATAAAAGTTTTCTTCCCATATCACCGTGATAGGCTCAACATCCGTATTAGTTATGTTATGTAGTAATCTTTAAAACAATATACAGGTTTTTTCACGCATCACCGTGTTAGGCCTAAGAACCATGTCAGTTGGGATATGTAGTATTCTTTAAAAAAATATAAAGGTTTTTCACGCATCACCGTGTTAGGCCTAACAACCGTGTCAATTAGGTTATTTAGTATTCTAAAAAAAATAAAGGTTTTTTTCACACATCACAATGATAGGCCCAACAACCGTGTCAGTTGAGATATGTAGTAATCTTTAAAAAAATATAAAGGTTTTTTCACGCATCACCGTGTTAGGCCTAACAACCGTATCAGTTAGGATATGTAGTTTTCTTTAAATAATATAAAGGTTTTTTCACGTATCATCGTGATAGGCCCAACACCGTGTCACGATATATAGTAGGCTATTTTTTAAAAAAATATAAATGTTTTTCACGCATCACACTGTTAGGCCTAACAACCGTGTCAGTTTGGTTATGCAATATTCTTTTAAAAAATTGGTTTCTTATCACCCAAAACCCGTGTTAGACGTATTTTCATTGTTTTACCGATTTACAACACGTTATTGATTTTCGCCGGGTAGCAATATTGAGGTTATGTTGGTCACTTTTATTTTCGATTTTATCGTACTTCTCGTGCTTTCATATTTTGGATTCTTGCTTTTGGGTACATAATAAAGCATTTTAGTAACAAAATATCGAAAAATAAGGATATGCTACACTGCATATTTACCATTTTTTCATATAATGTAATTACACAAATATATATATATACTACCTTACAATTGGCACCCTGTGTAGGGATTTTTTTTACATTTAATATTGAAAATTCAACACAAAGTAACAAATTAAAGTCAGTTTTGAAAAAAATTTCAACTATAATATTGAAAATGTCACATTAAAAGCAATAATTTTGCAATAAATAAAACACAGATTAAGATTCTTAAAACAGGATTGAATCTATGTTCATCTCAGGTACCTAAATCACAGGTCTAGTAAATAACTACAGTTAACACATGCCACAAAACTAAAAACTGATAATTATTTTGGGCTGTGGTAAGTAGTATAATGACGTTTTGTAAAACGGGAATAGGCCTATATGTATCTCTGATACTTAAACCATATTCGTACCAAATTTCATCTCAATTGGTCCAGTGGTTAAAGCGTGATTGAATAACAAACAAACAAACACACAAACTTACAGGAATATAATATGAATTAGATTAGATAAGATGAGATTAGCTGTTACCCGTCACGGCTTTTCCCGCAATCATAATATACATTAAAGATCATTCATCACCGTGTTAGGACCAACAACCGTGTTAGTTAAGTTTTGGAGTACTCTTTAAAAAAATTAAGGTTTCTTCTTGCATCACCGTTTAACCCAACAACCGTGTCAGTTAGGTTATGGAGTACTATTTAAAAAAAAATAAATAAAGGTTTTTTTAATGCATCACCATGTTAGGCCTAACAACCATATTAGTTAGCTTATGGAGTATTCTGTAAAAAAATATTAACATTTTTCACGCATCACTATGTTGGGCCTAACAACCGTGTCAGTTAGGATATGTAGTATTCTTTAAAAAAATATAAAGGTTTTTTTACGCATCACAGTTTTAGATCTAACAACCGTGTCAGTTAGGATATGTGGTATTCTTTAAGAAAATATAAAGGTTTTTTTACGCACCACCGTGTCAGGCCTAACAACCGTGTCAGTTAGGATATGTAGCCTAGTATTCTTAAAAAAAATATAAAGGTTTTTTGACGCATCACCGTGCTAGACCTAACTACCGTGTCAGTTAATGGAGTACTCTTTAAAAAAATAATGGTTTTATTTCATACATCACCATGATAGGCCCAACAACCATGTCAGTTAGGATATTTAGTATTCTTTAAAAGAATATAAAAGTTTTTTTACGCATCACCGTGTTAGGCCTAACAACCGTGTCAGTTAGGATACATAGTATTCTTTAAAAAAATTTAAAGGTTTTTTCACACATCACCGTGTTAGGCCTAACAACCGTGTCAGTTATTATATGTGGTATTCTTTAAAAAAATATAAAGGTTTTTTTACGCATCACAGTGTTAGGCCTAACAACCGTGTCAGTTAGGATATGTGCTATTCTTTAAAAAATATATATAAAGGTTTTTTCACGCATCACCGTGATAGGCCCAACAACCGTGTCAGGATATGTAGTATTCTTTAAAAAAATATAAAGGTTTTTTCACTCATCACCGTGTTAGTTAAGTTATGGAGTACTCTTTTAAAAAAAATAAATAAAGGTTCTTTTAATGTATCACCGTGTTAGGCCTAACAACTATGTTAGTTAGCTTATGGAGTATTCTTTAAAAATATAAAGATTTATCACGCATCACTATGTTAGGCCTAACAACCGTGTCAGTTAAGGTTTGGAAACTCTTTAAAAAAATAAAGGTTTTTTCACACATCACAATGATAGGCCCAACAACCATATCAGTTAGGATATGTAGTATTCTTTAAAAAAATATAAAGGATTTTTTACGCATCACCGTGTTTGGCTTAATAACCGTGACAGTTACGATATGTAGCCTAATATTCTTTAAAAAAAATATAAAGGTTTTTTCACGCATCACCGTGTTAGTCCTAACAACCGTGTCACTTAGGTTATGCACTATTCTTTTAAAAAATGGGTTTCCTATCACCCAAACCCGTGTTAGACGTATTTTTTATTGTTTTACTGATCTACAACGCGGTACTGCACTGTACAATGCGGTACAATAGATGCTGCACTGCATATTTACCATTTTTCATATAATGTAATTACACAAATATATATACTACCTTACAATTAAAGTATCCTAATAAAATTGTATATAATATATATATTCTGCACTCTGCTTTAAAAACATTGAATAGTCTTAAATGAAAAATACCATATTGTGATTATTAGATGAAAATGTAACATTAAAAACAATAATTTTGCAATAAATAAAACATAGATTAAGATTTGTAAAATGGGATTAGATCTATGACCATCTCAGGTGCCTAAATCTCATATTCAGTAAACAGTAATTAAACCTAACTATAGTTAACAGATGTTACAAAACTAAAAACTGATAATTATTTTGGGCTGGGTAAGTAGTATAATGACTTTTGTAAAAAGGACCTATATGTATCTCTGATACTTAAAACATATACGTACCAAATTTCATCTCAATTGGTCCAGTGGTTAAAGCGTGATTGAATAACAAACAAACAAACAAACAAACAAACAAACAAACACACAAACTTTCAGAAATATAATATGAATTAGATAGATATATATATACACAACAAACTCTCTCTCTTTTGTATATATAAAGAGAGAGAGAGAGAGAGAGAGAGAGAGAGAGAGAGAGAGAGAGAGAGAGAGAGAGAGAGAGAGAGAGATTTGTTGCAATCTGTGTTTTAGTACTTGAGGATAGGCTCTACTGTTGTTGTGGTCACTAAGGTTAGGAGGTTACATTCGTGTTGTGCTGAGGATATACTGTTTCCATGACCCAGGGAATAAGTTGTATTCATGTTGCAGCACTAAAGGATATACTGTATTCCTGTTGTAGGCCATGAGGATAGGCAGTATCTATATAGTACATAGGATAGACTGTCCATGGGGATAGTCTGTATTCATGACGTAGTCCTAAAAGATAGGATGTACTCGTGTTGTAGTCCCTGAGGACATGTTGTATTTCTGATGTAGACCTTGAGGATAGGTTGTATCCTTGTTGTAATCTGTTTTAGTCCCAGAGGAGATTGTATTAGTATTTTAGTCTCTGAAGGTAGGATGTATACGCGTTGTAGTGCCCTAGGATAAGACGTACTTGTATTGTTTCAGAGAATAAATTGGCTGTATTCCTTTTTTTTATTTTATTACAATTGAAGCTGAACTTAGTCCATATATCAATATATCTATGAAATGAAAGCGTTAGTTGGTTGCACATCTATGACGCACTCCAAAATGCAAAAATCACTTGATCTTGTGACAGTTGTATCAATCTTGTCTTAGTCCAAATCAAACGGTTTTATCCTGTCCAACCGCCGAACTTGAACCGAATTATCGAGAACTTGTAGCATCTCGATGTTATGGGCTTATGCAGTCTTTCTTCATGCTTCCTAGCAAATCGCCGAACCTCTTTATGAACTGTAACAATTTATAAATCCTTACGTAGATCATCATTGCGTATGTACCATGGGGCATTAACAATGTCTCTCAGTACTTTATTTTGAAACGTTTGAAAAATTTAATATTGCTTCTTTTCGTGCAGCCCCAAAGCTGCACACCATATGTCCAGATGAGTTTCTGTGTCAGTTAGTCCAGATACCTAATGGGTGTTCCATAAGTTGTGTCCTGGACTTGTAATAGTTTATTGTGCACTGTCAACTCAGAATGTCACCCAAGAAGCCAATGCATTTTCCTTAGTTTCAGATTCAGTTCATTACGTTTCTTTTTGACATGTACCTTCCAGCGCAGTCTTGCGTCCAGTGTCATGCCCAAGTATTTTGAATCTTGTGCATGACTTGTGGGATGACTTGTTGATTGATAACCACGGGAGGCTGTATCCCTTTGCGAATATGCTGGATTCGTGTTGTAGTCTCTGATTTTAGGCTGTACCTGTGTTGTAGTCTTTGAAAATAAGACATTTTGTTGATAGTCTCTGAGAACAGGCTGCATTTGTTTTTGTAGTCTCCCAGTTTAGGCTGTACCTGTGTCTGAGGCTTTTCCTGTTGTTCCCCGAGGAGTCATCATACAGTGACTGGTCAGCTAAAAATTGTTGTTAGACTACACGCGACACAATGTCACTTAGAAAATATGAACTATGTAGAAATTTCAAAGGGAATTTTTTTTAAATAACTAAAATTAACAATTTAAATTAAGAATGTTTTTGACAAATTGTGGTCAATAATTTGTAATTTATACCAAAGTAAAGCTTGAGTTTCTAGCTTCATCACATTTACATTTACATTGAATCCACGTTCAACTGCTTTCCAATTAAAAATAGGGTCTTTTAAATGAAAGGAAATTCCTAATTAGAAAAAGCCCTTCTACTCGATGGGTTTACGTGATTCTCATGCAAAACAGGCTTCAACATATTTTCACTGTTTATTGTGTTAAAAAAGATTTGTTCTTAATGTTTGTAGTCGTGGTAAAAAGTAATTACGGTGTGTTTTGTTTTTTTTGAAAAACAGTCACACTTTTATCGTTTTTTTAAAGTGTTATCAAAATAAGAGACGTTCAGTTTCTTCTTATATGTAACATTTGTATTATTGATCTTTATTTCTGTAGCCCCCGCAGCGGGGTACAGACTAGCTGCACCTATTAAAAGGATTTAGATGTCCATCGTGGTACCCGAGTCTAACACACACACTTACACTTACAACTTTAAAACTTTACACTCACACTTACATTTAGGGGAGCGATAATAGCCTCAATGTGCTTTTCGTCTTAAAATAAAACACTTTATTTCTGTATCTACACTCTTCACTTTATTTGGATTTAGAAGATTGAAAATAGATACTCGGTGACTCTTCGTATCTATGATAGGAAAAATATAGTAGCATATTTGGCTGAATTGAAATTAAGGGATGAAAATAAGGTAAATGACCATAAGAATAACTATTAATTCGCAACTAAGACTATAGTGCGTAGCTGGATCAAATATAGTTGCCAAGTAGGACAATGTTAGGAATCGCTTTAAAAAAATATATATATAGATCTTTAAAAAGAACAGAAATAAAGTTAGTGTTCTAAATATAATTCCATAAGTTTCTCTTCTTTTCATAGATTCAGGAGGGTGAGGATTTTTGCCAATTAATCTTTAATAAAAATTTTAAAAAATTAAACAAACTCTTTTTTAAAAAAATATGTTTTACGAACCATTAATATAAATGAATAAATCTGTAACGTTAGACGTTATAATTTCTGCATAACAATTTTAAAACTAACAGAGTACTGTTATCAACGAATTTACATTTGGCACTAAACTATTGGTGAGGCCATTATGGTCAGAACCAGATTCGGTTCTTTTGAGCAAGTGCAAATTTTGACATTTATAACAGTTTTTAAAAGGTAGTGTGTATTTCAGGTATTTAAGCACTTATCGCAATTTCGATCCTATTTAATTGAAATTTGGAGCATAAATCCACGTTTTTTCATGGACAATAGATTAGACATGTTTGCAAACCAGCGAAATGCGTCTAACAGTTTCAAAATGGCGATAATTTTAAATATATTTTTAAAAATCGTAACTATTTTTTTTATACTTTTTGAAAATATGATTTTACCATCGTAATCAGCATTGTAATATGCACAAAATTAGCATTTTAAGTTTCCAAAAAATCCATTAAAGTTACATAAATGAACTTAATGGCGGACAAGGTTCAATTTTAATGTAATTTTGAAGTTTAAAATGCGAATTTATACAGGTTTAAACTCAGATGTAAATAGATTTTGACAGTGAAATCATATTTTGAAAAAGTGTAAGATATTTATAAAAATAATATTTAAAAAGAAAATTGCTTCCATTATGTCAGCGAGACAGCTTGATGCAACGGTGTCCAGTGAAGGCTTGGACAATACAACCCAACCTTCATTGAACTTCTATTATGTAACCACGCTTGTGTTTGCTAAGATTGTATGCTATTTAATAAAAGAAATACAATGTCAGTGTCACCAGTGGTTACTTAATCTTCCGTCAAAACCTGATTGTATGTTTATACATCATTTTTAAAAATTTAATTGAAGCTTAAATGTATGCGTTTATCAAATAGAATTCATTTGGCATTTTAACAAGCCATTTTAAGAAGCCATTTTAACAAGCATTTTAACGTAGGCCTATAGCTAACGTTCCCTTTCTGCAGGATGAATTCGTGCATACAGAGGTAGATTCAATTATACACAGTGCCGTCAACGAACCGTGAACATTAAATGAAAGGCAAGTCAGTTGGGAACTGGAAAACACCGGCCATTTTGTTTCATTTATTTAGTGCTACTGAAATTTTGTTATCAAACAGTAAACATAAAAATAAGTAATCAAGTCATTTTGTAATTACTGATTATTTATCCAGTTCAAACTACAGATAAGTTGTACATCGTAGGTAGGCTAAACATTTTCAATTGTAAAATGAGTTATTTTAGTAATGCTAACCTTAAAAATCAATCTTTTTAAGCAAAATGAATAAATATATACTGTCGCAAAAACTAGGTCATTTTAAAGATAACCATGTGATAATAGAAATCATTAAGTAAAATTTACGCTTATTTGAAAAGATCAGCTGATCCATTGTTGTTACGCAAAGTATGAAACTTCAAAACATAACCTCCAAGTTTAGAGGTTTATGTTTACATTTATTTCACACAGGTAGTAGGAAATAAATGACACAACCGAACTAATTAAAATTCTGAACAACTTTAATCGTAATATTAGATCTCATAACTTGAGATATGTATAATTGTGCCTGAATAAAAGCACAAGAGAAAGTGATTTGCGTTGAATATTTTATGAAACAAAATTTGATATCGCAGTGCAAAGGAGTTTTAAAACTCGATATAATAGATATTCTCCATCGAGGAATAGTATTCGAGCCTGGTACGGTAAGTTTATGACTACTATTATACTTAATAGTTAATGGCAGGCCTAAACTGCCAAATGAAGCTGTTGAAAATGTCTATTAATAGCAACATTTATTTTAAAATTTTAGAAATTTTTGCATAACCACAGTTAGAAGAACTGCAGTCAGATGTAATTTTACAAACAATAAAAAAAAAATGCCACATTGCACTGAAATTTATTTGTAAGGGAGTCAATTTCCTTGATCGGTGGTTGGGCGAGGGCTCCACATAGGTTGGCCCTACGGAGCCCGGACCTCACACTTTGTAGTTTTGTTAAAGATATCTAAAGTATCCAATTTTTAAGAAATGAAATTAAGAATTCAAATTTCCTTCAGAATCATCACTGATGAAATGCACCATGGGATATAACTTTTTGTCCAGCAATGAAATCATGTCCAGGCTTACTAAACAAAGTTGTGTCCAATAAAACTTAACGATATTCATTTCTAATTTTAAAAAAAACCGCGTATTTTATACAATATTTTCATTTTTTAAAAAGATGTTAAGCTTTTTATGGGACAATCTTTATATAAAAAAACAGATAAAGAAAATTAAAAGTGCAGGTCATAACAGCTGATATTACGAGGTGTGTTCAGATATTAACGAGAATTTTAATTTTTTTAACAAAATGTTTATTTATTCTTTTACAATGATGTTGACGCCTTCAAAATAGTCCCCATTGGAGATTATGGACTTGTGCCAGCGCTTCTTTCAATCCTCGAAACACTTCTCAAATTCGATCTTTGAGATAGCCTTTAGTTCTTTCAGCGATGCGCTTTTAATGTCATTTACGGCTGTAAAACGACGGCCTTCTAAGGTTCTCTTTATTTTTGTAAATAGGAAAAAGTCACACGGAACCATGTCTGGCGAATATGGAGGCTGGGGCATCGTTACAGTACTGTTTTTGGCCAAAAATTCACGAACAAGCAATGCAGTGTGAGCTGGTGTATTATCGTGGTGCAAAAGCCATAAATTGTTTTTCTACTGATCCGGGCGTTTTTTTTCGGATTGCTTCACGCAAACGGCGTTGAACTTCTAGGTAGTACTCCTTATTGACCGTTTCACCTGGTGGCAGGAATTCATGATGCACTATGCCATTAATATCGAAGAACACAGTGAGCATAACCGCACTTGTCGAGCCTTTTTCAGTCTTGGCGAGCCAGAATGCCTCCACTGGGATGATTGAGCCTTAGTTTCGACGTAATATCCATAAACCCATGTTTCGTCACCTATTATAATACGTTTCAGTAATTATGCATCGTCGTTGACTTCATTTAGTGACTCCTGAGCAACTTCCACTCGCCGCTGTTTTTGTTCAAAATTCAACAATTTTTTAACGAATTTTGCTGCCACGCGTTTCATGCACAAAACATTAAGAACAATGTCAAGACATGATCCAATCGATATGCTAACATCACCAGCGACCTCTCTAATTGTGATTCGGCGATTGTTCATAACATTTCTTTCACTTTTTCCATGTTTTCATCGGTTGTTGATGTGCTGGAGGGTTAAGGGCGATCGTCATCTTCAACGTCTTCACGGCCTTCTTGAAAACGCTTATACCACTCGTAAAACCACCACTCGTATACCACTCGTAAGCAAGAGCTTCACAAATAGCAAACTCACCATAGGCCTTTGTTAACATTTCACACACTTTGTTACACTTTATTCCATTTTTTACGCAAAATTTGATACAAATTCTTTAATACATTTCTTTTAATAAACAAAAATTGCCGATCTCATAAAAACACGTCTAACCTTAGTGGCTGTCACAGACAAAGTCAACAATGAAAACAGCTGAAAGTTTTACCATACTTCAAGCACGTGTATACCAACATAATTAAAAAAATGTTTGACAATCGGACTCTCCAAGCCCGCGAATAAAAATTCTCTTTACTTTCTGGACACACCTTGTATAGTTGTTTAAACAAATCATTTTAATTTACGTAGAAGTACGAAGTAGGCCACATTGAATTCAGAACACGCGATCTCGTTGCTAGAAATCGAACAGATAATCAAAATATTACAAAATTACTTTCAGGCCATTATACTAAACCATCTGGCTGATGAAAAGTGAGTTCAAACAACTTGTGTTGAATCGTCTGCAAGTCCAATGATGTGCAAGTTGCATAAACAGCGATGTATTAGTATATTCAGCCATTCATCATCCTTCAATTAGCTTATGTGATGCTGATTTTCATTAGACCTGCAATTAGGTATGAAATTTGATATATGAAGTCTAAAACCAAACAATTTTTTTGTAGATATTATTGATTCACTAACTATTTATGTTGGGTAACAAACTATTTCAACCTATTGCCGAAATCAAGTTGGATGTTTGTATCAAGTTTGAATGAAATCAGACGAAAATAATTTTGATTATTGAGAACTTTTTTTTTAACGTCCGACTATTGTGCACACTTGGGCTAATGCAGACGATGGGATGATATATAGCGTATGAATATGCTAAGCCCTCGCCGAGAATCGAACCCGAGTAATATTGAACGGCTTAAATATTACATATGGTATATATGTAATGTTATGGTTATATGCCATTGAAGTTAACAATGTCATGATTGGACGCTACCACTAGGCCACCGAGGCGGCTACTATATTGAGAACGTAGCGCTTATATATATATATATATATATATATATATATATAATATAAATATAAATTTGTATATATAATGTATATATATATATATATATATATATATATATATATATATGAGTCCGGAATGTAACGACCTACGAGTCGCTCGTCGCTTGGCCAAGCCGAATTTCATCGTAAATATTTTAATCGTGTAATTGTGCTAAGTTTTTGTGATGTATGTTTTTAATGTTTTGTTTGACTTTGTGACGACGTCGACAGAGGGATTTAACATTTTGTACATGAAACGATAGAGTTTCGAAACCGCGGTAGCCTTTACGAGGTGAGTAGATAGGCCACTGACGGGAAGAATAGGTCATAAATCCTAATTACTTAAATATGTGGTCCGATGGCTATGTTACAATAATGATGTGTGTGTGTATATATATATATATATATATATATATATATATATATATATATTATTATTATTATTTGCGCATAGACCCTGTTGGACTCATGTACGCAAAGCACTCCGACTCATGTCTTGTACCTTCTAATCCTCCACACCTCCCTCATCCCCATGAATCCTCTTCCGCTCCTCCGTCCACTTTACCCCTGCTCTCTTTGGTATTTCATTCTCTGGGACCTTCCAACCGAGCATCTTTCTCCTGTATGCGCGCCTGTCTTCAATATCTGTATATATATATATATATATATATTTCAGAGGGACTTACAACAGATCAACACAGGAAATCTTGAGGATCGTGCCGAATGCCGGCATAAAATTAAGAATATTAAATTTCAAAATAAAACATCACAACAACCTGGAAAGGAGTGGACAGTTGAGAGGAGGAAGAAGCATTCGGATAGGATGAAGAGGTTCTGGAAGGAAAAGAGGGCAAACACCGGAAGATTAAATCATGTATTTCAAGTTCAATCGCTCTTCTAAGGGGGAACAATCGATTAAATATATATATATATATATATATATATATATATATATATATATATATATATATATATATATATATATATATATATATATATATATATATATATATATATATATATATATATATATATATATATATATATATATATATATATATATATATATATATATATATATATATATATATATAAAATTTTCAAAACGTAATTTAGATGTAGGGATCGGCGCTCATGTCATGGTCTCAGGACTGAGTGCATGATGGTATCTCTAATTTTCTAAGGAAATTCGCTAGAAATACAAATTTGAAAACGAAATATTCAAATATTATAAATAATATGAACTAAAACAAAATATCACCAAAGTGTTTTTATTACTGAAGTATAACCCACTTACACTCAAAGATATTATTGAATATTGTAACGAACAAAACAGAAAATAAAAACTTAGTTTACGTTTCACACAGAGTGGCTGATACATGAATATTCACTTAAAACAATCTTTAATTTTAACAATAAAAAAAGTGTGACGATAGATTCGGTTGTTTTATCAAGAAATTGATAAGTATATTTAAAGAATGGAGAAAATAATACAGCCGGAGTTTGCAATCAGAAGCAGTTTCTGAAGTTTGATGGAAGCGTATTGCAAAGTTATATCTCGAAAGTTGGACGGACTTATGAAACTTTTCACAAAAAGTTGTATTTCTATAACTTAACATACAACTTCGAAGTTGAAATCCATTTGGTTGAATGAACTTTATTAACAATTATGATCTTGTAACAGTATTTCAGTTTGTATTATTCATTATTTTCATTATAAATAATCTTGTTGATAGCAAGCATTTTGTTTTCTAACCTTGCAAGTAAATAAATCTACTGTAAACAAAGCAAAGATTAAACAAAGTTAATTGAAGTAGAAAGCACTATTCTTACTAATTACAGAAACAAGAAATATTATGACTTAAAAAGTAATTTTTATTTTATAATTTGGATTTAATGCAAGATATTAACTAACAACTTTAAATAAATACAATAATGAAAACAATAAATAAACCAGATTGCAGTTACAATTTCTCATAATTAATTGTAGTTACATTTAATTGATTTATTTGAAAGAATGATTTTAAGATAACTTGTTTGTTTTATATTAAACTAGTTGAATGCCCGTTGCTTCGTTATGGTGTACATGTTTTACACATTTTACTTGAAAACAGTAAGAGATAAAAAAGTTAAATTAGGCCTATAGATAATTTAATATCTGACTAGAAATGTTTCATCAAACGATCACTTCGAGTAGGATGGTTAATGGATATACGATATCTGTAACGTTTTGGAGATCCAAACATAGAGTTTCCGCTTTATGTATTTGATTTAACTAAATGTTTTGCTAACATTCAAAGCTGAAACCATTTTGTAATATTTGAAATAAAAACGAAATAAATACAGTTAAAATTTGACAGCAGTAAAATTTATTATTTGTTTTGGGTAAATTTTTGTATTTAACATTTGGTGACTTCACTTGAATTGTAATTTTTTAAGATGAAAAAATAACAAAATGTATTAGTTATTTTAAAAAAAAAATTTGGCAACACTTATTTTACCGCTAATTTTGCCGGTAACCGTAATATTTACGAAAAATGTTACTTGAACAACTCTATTAGAAAATGTGTGCTCTTTCTCCGTAAAACGGTCAAAATTACGATAGGTGTTGCCAATGAGCCTGTAATGCAGGAAATAACCAACAAACCAGCAACTGCATTCTCAACGTTGAATCAGAATCAGCCATCTTGAAACGAAAGTAAGTGGGAAAATCGTACACACACATAAACGGGCTTTAAACAAGGTAGCTTAGTTCTAAATTTCAAAACAATCGGTCAATGCGTTTTGTTAAAATTGCGTACACTCTACATCGTTTAATTAGAGGTAGTCGTCTTAAAACGGAAGTAAGTAGGAAGAAATGCTATACATACGTCAATTGGGCTTTTCATAAGTGATCTTCGTACCAAATTTCAAATCAATTGGTCAATGTGTTTTGCTGTCACGTACGCATACAAGTCAGAGACCGTCATCTTAAAACGGAAGTGAATGGGAAGAAATCTTATACATACGTAGTTCGGGCTTTGTATGAGGTACTTCCGTAACAAATTTCAAAACAATTGGTCAATGTGTTTGGCTGTCACGTACACATACAAGTCAGAGACCGTCATCTTAAAACGGAAGTGAATGGGAAGAAATCTTATACATACGTAGTTCGGGCTTTGTACGAGGTACTTCCGAAACAAATTTCAAAACAATTGGTCAATGTGTTTGGCTGTCACGTACACATACAAGTCAGAGACCGTCATCTTAAAACGGAAGTGAATAGGAAGAAATCTTATACATACGTAGTTCGGGCTTTGTACGAGGTATTTCCGTAACAAATTTCAAAACAATTGGTCAATGTGTTTGGCTGTCACGTACACATACAAGTCAGAGACCGTCATCTTAAAACGGAAGTGAATGGGAAGAAATCTTATACATACGTAGTTCGGGCTTTGTACGAGGTACTTCCGTAACAAATTTCAAAACAATTGGTCAATGTGTTTGGCTGTCACGTACACATACAAGTCAGAGACCGTCATCTTAAAACGGAAGTGAATGGGAAGAAATCTTATACATACGTAGTTCGGGCTTTGTATGAGGTACTTCCGTAACAAATTTCAAAACAATTGGTCAATGTGTTTGGCTGTCACGTACACATACAAGTCAGAGACCGTCATCTTAAAACGGAAGTGAATGGAAGAAATCTTATACATACGTAGTTCGGGCTTTGTACGAGGTACTTCCGTAACAAATTTCAAAACAATTGGTCAATGTGTTTGGCTGTCACGTACACATACAAGTCAGAGACCGTCATCTTAAAACGGAAGTGAATGGGAAGAAATCTTATACATACGTAGTTCGGGCTTTGTACGAGGTACTTCCGTAACAAATTTCAAAACAATTGGTCAATGTGTTTGGCTGTCACGTACACATACAAGTCAGAGACCGTCATCTTAAAACGGAAGTGAATGGGAAGAAATCTTATACATACGTAGTTCGGGCTTTGTACGAGGTACTTCCGTAACAAATTTCAAAACAATTGGTCAATGTGTTTGGCTGTCACGTACACATACAAGTCAGAGACCGTCATCTTAAAACGGAAGTGAATGGGAAGAAATCTTATACATACGTAGTTCGGGCTTTGTACGAGGTACTTCCGTAACAAATTTCAAAACAATTGGTCAATGTGTTTGGCTGTCACGTACACATACAAGTCAGAGACCGTCATCTTAAAACGGAAGTGAATGGGAAGAAATCTTATACATACGTAGTTCGGGCTTTGTACGAGGTACTTCCGTAACAAATTTCAAAACAATTGGTCAATGTGTTTGGCTGTCACGTACACATACAAGTCAGAGACCGTCATCTTAAAACGGAAGTGAATGGGAAGAAATCTTATACATACGTAGTTCGGGCTTTGTACGAGGTACTTCCGTAACAAATTTCAAAACAATTGGTCAATGTGTTTGGCTGTCACGTACACATACAAGTCAGAGACCGTCATCTTAAAACGGAAGTGAATGGGAAGAAATCTTATACATACGTAGTTCGGGCTTTGTACGAGGTACTTCCGTAACAAATTTCAAAACAATTGGTCAATGTGTTTGGCTGTCACGTACACATACAAGTCAGAGACCGTCATCTTAAAACGGAAGTGAATGGGAAGAAATCTTATACATACGTAGTTCGGGCTTTGTACGAGGTACTTCCGTAACAAATTTCAAAACAATTGGTCAATGTGTTTGGCTGTCACGTACACATACAAGTCAGAGACCGTCATCTTAAAACGGAAGTGAATGGGAAGAAATCTTATACATACGTAGTTCGGGCTTTGTACGAGGTACTTCCGTAACAAATTTCAAAACAATTGGTCAATGTGTTTGGCTGTCACGTACACATACAAGTCAGAGACCGTCATCTTAAAACGGAAGTGAATGGGAAGAAATCTTATACATACGTAGTTCGGGCTTTGTACGAGGTACTTCCGTAACAAATTTCAAAACAATTGGTCAATGTGTTTGGCTGTCACTGTACAAGTCAGAGACGTCATCTTAAAACGTACAGGTATACAAGTCAGAGACCGTCATCTTAAACGGAAGTGAATGGGAAGAAATCTTATAATACGTAGTTCAGGCTTTGTACGAGGGTAACAAATTTCAAACAATTGGTCAATGTGTTTGGCTGTCACGTACACATACAAGTCAGAGACCGTCATCTTAAAACGGAAGTGAATGGGAAGAAATCTTATACATACGTAGTTCGGGCTTTGTACGAGGTACTTCCGTAACAAATTTCAAAACAATTGGTCAATGTGTTTGGCTGTCACGTACACATACAAGTCAGAGACCGTCATCTTAAAACGGAAGTGAATGGGAAGAAATCTTATACATACGTAGTTCGGGCTTTGTACGAGGTACTTCCGTAACAAATTTCAAAACAATTGGTCAATGTGTTTGGCTGTCACGTACACATACAAGTCAGAGACCGTCATCTTAAAACGGAAGTGAATGGGAAGAAATCTTATACATACGTAGTTCTGGTTTTGTACGAGGTACTTCCGTAACAAATTTCAAAACAATTGGTCAATGTGTTTGGCTGTCACGTACACATACAAGTCAGAGACCGTCATCTTAAAACGGAAGTGAATAGGAAGAAATCTTATACATACGTAGTTCTGGTTTTGTACGAGGTACTTCCGTAACAAATTTCAAAACAATTGGTCAATGCGTTTGGCCAAAATTGCATGATAAAAAACACAAACTAAACACCGAATAGTCGAGTTGAAAAAGAGCTCGGTCAATAAACCATTACAGATACTTTTCATTTTCTGAACTTCTAAGCTTTGTGAAGATATGTAATTTAAGAAATACAAATTCAATTGGCGGAAATTATACGATATTCAGCTGCTATCTGTTTAATCTGATAGTATTTTTGAAAGGTTATGGAGTAAGTATGTATAATTTACGTGAATAAAACGTAGGCTTATGTGAATATCTTCTGAACAATTGATTTAGAAACTAAATAAGCTGCACTATGCACTCTACACATCGGTATTGTTGTCTTAAAAGCCTAAACGTTAAAAGTTTCATCACGTATTAAGTTGTAAAGTTTACGGGTGCTAAGAGAAAGTAGGCGACATCTACACCTTCATCACGAACTAAGCATAAATCCCTGGATAGAGTTTGTACCTAACACTGAAACTTTACAGTAAGGAACTGAAAACATCTAATGTCTTGTAGTATAACATTCTTGTAAAGTCGAATAAAATAAATTAATTTGATTTTGTAACTAGAGAAATTAGCACTTTTAATACTAAATTAAGCAATTTTAAAAAATTAATTAAGTTATAGAGTTATAAAAGATTAAAGAAAATCTTAAGAAAAATTATAGGAACAAAATTTCAGGATAATAAGGTTGTATATATAAGAAATGAAGCTCTCTATAAGAAAATTGAAAAACTGTCAGATACTATGAGAAAAAGGAGAATAAATTTTTACGGCCATCTTCTTAGAATGAACTCCAATAGATTGACGAAACAGGTGTTTGATTTTTTCCATAATCGTAAAACAAAACCGAACTGGTTTAAAGAAATTGAAAAAGACCTAATAGAATTAAAAATTACAGAAGATTCATTGTTTGACCAAACTGCTAAGATAATTACCAAAGACAAAAGAATAAGATTCCAAGATAAAGCCAAAATAAGACCTAAACCTGTCATTTCGGAAGAGGAGAGGAAGAGAAGATCGGAAAGAATGAAGAGCTACTGGGAACAAAGAAAAGTACAGCGCGCAAGAAATGATTGATTCAGCGTACCCCAAAGAGGGTGAAACGAAAAAAAAAAAAAGGTTAAAGCTTTTAAAAGCTGCAAAATTGAGTTTTCAGGAGATAAAATACAGTATACTAGGTTTTGTACTTTAGAACCTTCTAGATATAAAATATGTTTTTTAAAGTTATGTCAGAGATGCGGAGGAGCAAAATATCATTGGCACAAAACATATATTTATGCCATAAAAAAGCCATAAATTTATCTTGTTTTAGGATTTTAATTCTCAAGTAGTGATTATTATGATTGCGTCATCACTCTCATGTTTTCGATATTGGTCGAAAGCAAAAAATCGATTTCGGTAATTGTTTGGCTAAGTTCGTCACCAAGCAAATCCGCTCAAATTTTAAAAATGGCGGCAAATTTTAAATATCAATAAAAATTATAACTTGTTCTTACATTTTCTTGAATCACAGTCAGTGTTAAAATCTAGCTTATATAATAAAGCATTTTTAAATTTGAAACTCAGTTGAAAAATAAATTGACTACCAACTTTTTTATTTTCAGTTTTATGTGCTAATTTTATGCCTAGGGCTTATTTGATTCAAACATGGTACGAAAAAGTTTATTTTAACAATAGTTTGGACAAGTTAATTTTTATCACCGTAATCTGTTCAACCGTTTCAAAATGGCGGTTTTTCTCTAATCCTTAAAAAAATCGTAACTTTTTTATCTGACACTGTAATGATATTTTATAACAATAACCTGTTATTTTATAACATGATATTTTATAACATGTTTGAAATTATAAATTGTTAGGTATTTATTTTATTTAATAATATTAAAATGATAAACGTGTAAGTTATAATAATACTTAAAAGACTGAAAGTGTTTTAATGTATGATATAATCAGATTAAAATCAAAATCGTACTAGCCTAACTATTGTAATAGACTAACTTTTTTTGTAATGAAGTTAATTCAAAATATAGACAGAGTAGAAAAGGAATACAATGATAATAAGTCATCACCACTGGTAATACTGATTAAATTAGAACTAGCTCTTATAAAAATATCAAAATTTAAATTTAGGTTAGAAACTTGTTTGCGAAATTTGATGAAATTTTATTTAGGTTAGTTGTTGAAACGTGTGGTAAAGTAAAATTATATAAATTTGAGTAGATTTTGGGCGGTAAATAAAAATTTAACCATAAAAATACATTTGTAAACTGCTGTTAATATCATAAAATTTACAAAGCGAATTTTTAAAAATACTGTTGTTTTAATACAGGCAATCTAATAAGATTGGGTAACTGATAGTTATCGACCTAAAATCACAACCCACAAAATTAAAGCCAACATAGATAGACTATTTGGCCATAGATAGACTACTATTTCAGATTTATAAAAGGAAAACGGAATAAATGATAAAATAATGGTAATATTAAACGTTTAAAATTCTAAATGATTAAAATATACCAAAATATTATTTATAAATTTTGATACTATTAATAAAACTGTAATTATGGTTTTGGGTCAAACTTTACAAAAGATGCAAAGGGTATAAGAACGGAGTAAGCCTATGACGGTAATCAGTTTAAAAACTGCACAAATTATCACTTGGATTTTCAAAATTTGTTATGATTAAGTATTTAAAATCAACCGTTGATTTCTAGTTTATCCCAAAAGGTATGGTGTCCTAATATTATATTTTCTGTTTAAATGTCTGCTTATTCAAAATTGATTCCTCAGGTTGATCCTAAAGGCTGTATCGGAGATACAAAAGCAATGATCCGCAGCCCTATAGGAAATAGTAAGCAAGTTAAAACGATATGCGCCATAGTTGGCAGTGCTGGGGGGTTGTTCCACGTTTCCCTGCCGAACCACCCTTTAAGTTAGGCTAATCGTCTGAACATAACACATCGCGTAATACAAAATACTCGCGAGTCCTTGCAAAAATGGCAGTAATCATTTTTATTGACGAAGTCATTTTTAATTTTCCTTTGAAAAAAAGAATTAAAAAATGTCAATTAATAGCGACGATAATTTCACCGTGCGTAGGCTAGTGTACTTCTGCAGTAACACGGCCAATATATTTAACGTCACCTCAAGTGTACGTCACAATCAGAGCGGAAACAGCGATAAATGTATGCGAACAGTGTACGGTAAATCTAAACAAATGTATTTTACTGAGTCTGTTTGTAATGGTCAATATACCAGTACGTATGGGGAACATTATCCGATTTAATGTGCATAGAATGACATTTATACGGGAACGTCTAGTCGGATACATCAAATGTTTGTCTGTATGGCTGAGACACATAAAGTATCACAATACGGTATTCTATTTCAAGCGAGTATTTTGTTGAAGCGAAGTTTTTAATGTTAGAGTAAATAGAAAAAGGTCTGTCGAACGGAAGAATGTAATGGAAGTATGGAATAACGAGCAAATTTCGTCTGTCTTTCTTTTTCTTCATCCTTTTCCATAATAGTAGGCGTATTAAATGAAAACGTTGTGTTGCTTTAGTTTCGGTATTTTTCCTTAGTCAAACACGTGCACGTTGTAACCGTTTATAATACATTCGAAATTGATATGAACGTTTATAAAAAATTTTGTTAAAATTGCTAACTTTTAACAACATAACCTGAAATTCATTATAGCCTATCAGCTGTTCAGTGAAATCAGCTGATCGTTACGAATTAATATAAAATAACTGAATTTACTATAACTACTCCACAGTAAATAATACCTAATCCAGGTTCACGCTTTTATTTATTTAAACAAAACAAGATGTTTGTAAACATATCTTCATACTAAATATATATTCAGCAAAAATATCTTAAACAAAAGCTTCGCTTTTGACGGTAACTCCCCGAGTTCCACACGAGTACTTTTTTCATTTAAGTATCGCACATATTTATATAGTATTCTCTATAATGAACGTATAATATTATATTATGTACCGATTTCATTTTTAAAGGTATATTGTGTTTTAAATAAAACCATACAGTAATACTGAACCATTGTTAACATTTACAGTCCTCTGACAGAGTGGTGAAGGCAAAACTTTGTGAAACATGTCTTGAGTGGTACACTGTGTGTTCTTTAATAACAGCTCCTCCACTGAACTACTTCAGTCTAGTCTGTGATCTTGAATGTGACAAGTTTTTCTTTGTTGCATCAAGACAAAAAATAGCCGACCGTGAGAGGTTAGATGTTTTTCACAAATGTTTGTGTGAATAAATACCTTTGTACAAGTGTTAATTTTACTTATTATTGCATAAAGGTAAAACATTTTTTTTACTGCAAAAACATTACAAATTTCTAATTCTTACTACTACTTTATAGTAAAGCTAAATTATTTTTGTTAAGAAATAAAATAACGATAAAAAAGTGATAAACGGTTGAAAACCTTATGCGTTACTTTAATAAAAATCATGTTTAAATAAAATAATATTACAACTGAAAATTGTAACGACTAGTATTATTTTCATAACGATGCAGCATGTTTTTTTAAATGTTAGTATTTTTTACTTTAAGTGAAAATAGAAATCGCGAAGTTTAGTGTTATTTATTTTTTTTATATGAAGTTAAATAAAATTATTTTTTATATGAAGCTAAATAAAATTATTTTTTTTATGTGAAGCTAAATAAAATTATTTTTTTTATATGAAGCTAAATAAAATTATTTTTTTTATATGAAGCTAAATAAAATTATTTTTTTATATGAAGCTAAATTAAATTATTTTTTATATGAAGCTAAATAATATTATTTTTTTATATGAAGCTAAATTAAATTATTTTTTATATGAAGCTAAATAAAATTATTTTTTATATGAAGCTAAATAAAATTATTTTTTATATGAAGCTAAATAACATTATTTTTTTATGTGAAGCTAAATAAAATTATTTTTTTATATGAAGCTAAATAAAATTATTTTTTTATATGAAGCTAAATAAAATTATTTTTTTATATGAAGCTAAATAAAATTATTTTTTTTAGAAATTTGACTCAGTTATATAATGTAGAAACTTATAAATACAAATGGCATGTGAGAAATATTTATTTATATCCTTGTACCTATCGTTCAGTCAGTTGAAGATTCATTGTATATATTGTAAGTGCATTGTTGACTATTGGTACAGAAGTGGTTAACACAACAAAATATCCTGGTGTAGTCTTAGATAAGAAATAGTGGGGGTCCGGGCGTTTACCAGGTCGGCAGCTGGCTGGCAAGGCACTTTCCCGGTTCGGAATAGTGACAAATAAGAAATTCGTATTTTCTACTTGGTTGGCTTCTTTATTTCCAGCCGAGCAAGTTGATGTAGTCTGTATGGTTGTTCCCGCTGTAGGCAGGCTACCATAGATATCTTGTAGTAGGCGATCATACCTATGTTCTGCTGAATAACGATTTCCCACCTGCATTAATACTCGAAATGATGGCGAGAAACGTAACTTTTCAAAAATCAATTGTTAAAAACCAGCGAAAAACGCACCAATCAGAATGAAACTAGCGTGGTGCCCCTGGACAAAAATCTAGCGTATATTGGACCAGAGATACGCGAGCACTGCGAATCAGTAAGACGCGAGTACTGGTTGACGGGAGAATTGTGAACTTGGTTCGCAGACGTAGGCTGTTTGAAAGCCGGGACAGAAGTTCGGGAATTTATTGGACAAACCTCGTATATTGGACCAGAGATACGCGAGCACTGCGAATCAGTAAGACGCGAGTACTGGTTGACGGGAGAATTGTGAACTTGGTTCGCAGACGTAGGCTGTTTGAAAGCCGGGATAGAAGTTCGGGAATTTAGCGTAGGCGTTTTGTGATATCAGCAAGCTGAACTACGTGGTGTAACAGTCCCTGTGTTGTTTAGGTGATTACACTGTTATATAATATAAATATAAATAGCTTACATATTGCAGTACGATTTAAAAAAAAGATGGGCAATATTGTTTGGCTTTTGTGTTGCATCATTCATTTTGATATTTTTGTTGACATATAATGAATACATGTCATATTATTTACTTATGTTTTTCATTAAATTATTAAAGACGTCTAACTGAAAAATTAAATAACCTTTAATAATGAATAGGAAATGTAAAGTATTTTACATTATTTAAATGCCTTTCATAACATTAATAACACGGTACACAAATCCGCAGGGCAAGATGATTTAAAAATTCATCGCCAAACAATAATATTACTCTCCCCCTCTCTCTCTCTCTCTCTCTCTCTCTCTCTCTCTCTCTCTCTCTCTCTCTCTCTCTCTCTCTCTCTCTCTCTCTCTCTCTCTCTCTCTCTCTCTCTCTCTCTCAGTACAGAGAATTACTCAGAGAGAGAAGTATCAGAGATACATATAGGCCTATTCCCGTTTTACAAAACGTCATTATACTACTTACCCAGCCCAAAATATTTATCAGTTTTTAGTTTTGTAACATCTGTTAACTATAGTTAGGTTTAATTACTGTTTACTGAACATGAGATTTAGGCACCTGAGATGGACATAGATCTAATCCCATTTTACAAATCTTAATCTATGTCTTATTTATTGCAAAATTATTGTTTTTAATGTTACATTTTCATCTAATAATCACAATCTGGTATTTTTCATTTAAGACTATTCAATGTTTTTAAAGCAGAGTGCAGAATATATATATATATATATATATATATATATATATATATATATACAATTTTATTACGATACTTTAATTGTAAGGTAGTATATATATTTGTGTAATTACATTATATGAAAAAATGGTAAATATTCAGTGCATCATCTATTGGAGTTTTCGATATTTTTCTTACTAAAATGCTTTATTATGTGCCCAAAAGCAAAAATTCAAAATATGAAAGCAAGAGAAGTACGATAAAAATCGAAAATAAAAGTGACCAACATAACCTCAAAATTGCTACCGGCGAAAATCGGTACCGTGTTGTACTTCTCCTGATCTACAGATCAGTAAAACAATAAAAATACATCTAACACGGGTTTGGGTGATAGGAAACCCATTTTTTAAAAGAATAGTGCATAACCTAAGTGACACGGTTGTCAGGCCTAACATAGTGATGCGTGATAAATCTTTATATTTTTTTAAAGACTACTTCATAAGCTAACTAACATAGTTGTTAGGCCTAACACGGTGATGCATTAAAAGAACCTTTATTTATTTTTTTCAAAAGAGTACTCCATAACCTAACTGACACGGTTGTTGGGCCTATTACGGTTATGCATGGAAAAAACTTTAAAGAGTACTCCATAACTTAACTAATACGGTGATGCGTGAAAAACCTTTATATTTTTTTAAAGAGTACTACATATCCTGACACGGTTGTTGGACCTATCACGGTGATGCGTCAAAAAACCTTTATATTTTTTTAAAAAATACTAGGCTACATATCCTGACACGGATGTTAGGCCTAACATAGTCATGCGTGAAAAATCTTTATATTTTTTTACAGAATACTCCATTAGCAAACTAATATGGTTGTTAGGCCTAACACGGTGAAGCATTAAAAACCTTTATTTTTTTTTTTTTTTTTTAAAAAGAGTACTCCAAACCTAACTGACACGGTTGTTGGGTTAAACGGTGATGCAGGAAAAAAACCTTAATTTTTTTTAAAGAGTACTCCAAAACTTAACTGACACGGTTGTTGGTCCTAACACGGTAATGCGTGATCTTTAATGTATATTACGATTGCGGGAAAAGCCGTGACGAGTAACAGGTAATCATATTATATTTCTGAAAGTTTGTTTTTGTTTATTTGTTTGTTATTCAATCACACTTTAACTACTGGACCAATTGAGATTAAATTTGGTATGAACCCGTTTTAGGTACCTAAGATAAACACAATACTATTCCAGTTTAATTGTATAATAGTGACTTTTTAATAATACTGTATTTTATTAAAATATGACAGGAACCTGTTTTAGAGTATCGAGTAGCAAAAATGTATATTTCTTGGCCGAAAACCATAAATCGTGTGATATTGTAAATAGAAATATATTAAAATGAAATGACCTATTCTGATTTTGAAAATCGACTATAAATTTTATTGCTTACATTATAATTGCAGGCAAAACAGCAACGGGTAACAGCTAGTATAATATAAAATCATATAATATAATATAGTAATATGATACAATACAATACAATGCAATGCAAAGCGGTGCAGTGCGATGTATCTGTATTCCCTTCAGTTTCAAGATGGCAACTTCTGATTTGACAATGACGAGTGTAAGTAGTTTTAGCCAAATGCATTGACCGATTGTTTTGAAATTTGATACAAAGATACTTCGTATCAAGCCCAAACGAAGTATTTGTAAGATTTTCTCCATTCAATTTAGTTTTAAAGAAGGCGGTCTCCAGTTTAAGTTACCGGCTATTGCCTGTAAAACTGGCCGAACCGCAGAACCTATCATAATTTTGACCGCATAAAATGTCAAATATGGTTGGTCCGTAATTTCCCATATTTCGGTTACCGCTAAAACTGACGGTAAATGTTACGAGCTCGACAGAGCGTTGTACCGAAACTACGGTCTGACAATTAAGAATATTCAGCGAGTTGTAGTGTCCTTCGAACTGCTAGTATAATATTTTAACTTCTCAAAAAGTGATCTATACACCAGGATTGGCGTTCTTTTCAAGGTCCCGATTTGAATGTTACGATGAAGGTCACGCCCATAGAAATTTGATAAAAACATTTTGAAACTGATCGAACATATCTATGCGAAGCTAAACGTGTTAGGTGTATTGGAATTTATTATAAATTAATTTGTAAAAACCCATAGGAAAACTATACATCTTAATCGTAGCTGGTAATTTACAATGACGTGTAATTTCTAATGACTTTTCTTAAATTGCTCAAAGGATTTATGCAAGAGATAGGGTTTTATTTGCTTAAAGATTATTATTGTGGTCAGGAAATAAATGACAAACATTACATTTATTGATACATTTTAATTTCTTACCAAAAATATATTTTTTAAATCCTGTTTATCATTTTCTGTACTATTATGGTTTGAAAGTGCAAAAATCATAATTTAAAAAAGCTCAATACATTTTGAAACAATTTTAACTTTTAAAAAGCTAATATTTATTTACCAATAGAAATGTGTCACTAATCTATTGTCACTAATCTATGAGACAACAGGTATCTCTTGTCGTAATGGAAACGAGTTTACATTAATTGAAATAACATTAACTAACATTACGGTAAATGAGTTCTAATTGAAATTTACGAAAATTACCTCAGTTTATGCAAAATTTGTCCATCCGTTTTCCGTCTAAGTTTATTTTCAGTAAATGACGTTCGAAAATTCAAAACGCGAATTTATGCTAATTATAATTGTTTAATTCACATTTTCAAAAAAAAACCTTTACATAAACTTCCTGATTTTTTTTTAGATTTTGTGGGTAACTAGTCTAAGCCTCATGGTTCTTGATTTCTCGAATGCCCAACATTAACCTACATTTGACTTAGAGTATTTGCCTTTACAAAGCTGTGTTTACTGTACACAATTAGTAACTATGGCAACCATAATCTCCAAAAGCTAACTTGAATAGGCAACTCCAATTAGCCTGCCATACGTATAACTATCATATCCTATCCTGTGATAAATTCAACACTATTAGGTTTAATTGGATCTCTCGTGCTTTATGTAAATTCTGGTTTAAGTCCAGAAATTTATCTTTCCCATTACGTGATTGCATATTTTACGCTTGACTTAAATTTAGTTCTGTCTAGAGAGGTAAAGACTCGTTTCCTAATTATTAGCGAATTGCCATTGGTGAATGAGCTATTGGAGCTTTGAAACTTAAATATTGTTCACATATTATTACACTAAGCATTTCGTTCGGTTTTGTACAAAAATTTAGGAGCTGCGTTATTGAAATTACATATATGGGGTATTTACAGGTTCCTCAGAAAAGCAGGGAACTCTCATGCAATTTTAAGGCTTTGCAATAAAATAAAATTGAAGAAATGTTTATAAACAAAATTCCAGGAGTAGTATAAATTTTCTCCGTAAGAGTGCAGCACAGTTGCAGGTATATGTGATAATTAATTGTTTATATGAAAACAGCTGATTTTTAAAAAGGCATTGTTGAAAGTAATATTTAATTTATTACTGTATACAACACTTAAATAGCTACTCATCGTATTAAGTTTGATAGCATAATCGGTAAGACAACTTAGGCCAGTACTAATATGTAAATGTTATTCAATAGAAGACTCTACGTTTAGTAAAAAATAAGTAATAAGCAATGTGATGTGAAATATAGTTATAGTAGATTTCATTTGTAAATATTTCAAAAAGGTACACTTTTTTTATTTTATCATTAATTTTATAGGTAGTTTTAAATATAAATTTAGAACAAAGTAAGGCCTAATGAGCTAAATATAATGAATTATATTGCTTTATTAACAAGTATAAACAAGTATTAAATATAACTATAACGTCTAGTTATACGGAGGATGTTATAAATGAAAGTATACGGAGGATAATGGACGTAAGGCATACAATTGTAGAAGATATAAGAACAAAACAACTGGTTTGGTACGGGCATGTACAAAGAATGCCGGATGAGCGAATTCCCAAAAAAATCATGCAATGGCGAACACCTGGAAGAAGAAAACGAGGAAGGCCGGGACTAAGCTGGAGAGAGGGAGTCGAAAAGGAAATAAAAAAAAAGGGATCTAACAAAAGACCTGTGGTGGGACCGCGATCGGTGGAGGTTGGAGATCGGAAGACGGCGTAGAACGTTGTAGACCGAATTATAGATAGATAGATAACGTCTAGTAGAATCGCTAAGACAATCTAGGCTAGTTCTAATATGTAAATTTTATTAAATATAAAACTTTGCTTTTAGTAAGTAGTAAATGCTGTAACCTCATTTAGGAATGTAATGTAAAATCCGGTTATAATATGCTTCATTTGTAACTATTTCAGTAAGGTACAATGTTAGAGTCCAGCAATTAAATTTATAGGTTATGGTTTTAAATACGCAAGTAGAACAAAGGAAGGACTATTGCATTAAATAACCTAAATATAATGAATGGCTTGCTTTATAAACAGGACATTCAAATATTTTATAAATATATCGTATATTTTAGTATAACTTCATATTGACAAGAAATAGCAGTCCTACATGTTTTTGCAACGATTTTACTTAGAAAGATATGTACAGTAATCTTAAAATACAAGTATTGAATTAAAGATTAGTATATTATAGTAATTAAATACCAGCCAATTTATTAATTTGCATTATTTTATTTAAAGAATTCATGCATTTTTACGTTCAATTACGGATAGCGATTTCATAAAAAAAAGTCCTAAGGCCATTCAAATATATTTCAACTATATTTCATAGTTTACAAAGATATGTTATAACACTGTTCAACGTTTTGCTCGTTGTATATTATTGTTGTATATTATTCGATTCTTTTTTCTCATTGACTGCGAAAGGCCGCACGCATCCACTGGTGAATAAATATAAGTTCGACTTCAGACTTGGAGCGGAAACAACCTCGAAGATGCCTGATACTATTTTGGCGAAACGTCGAAACAATGTGACTTCTTTAAAAAATTGTGCCAACCATACGTGCACATTTGTAACTCATGTATTTCCATTTATGAAGGAATATATATATATATATGGCTATACACATCTTTATATGTGTGTGGGGGCGCGAGGTCATCTACAGAATAAACAAGTAAACAAAGAGTAAGTTTGCTTAAAAAAAATTAATTTAATAACAGTTTTAACTAACATTGACGTATCGGACCAATGAAATTAAATTCATGGGTCATTTAATGGGTCGCTGTTTACTCAACAATTTAGGACCAGCCAAATAAAGGTGAAATTAAAAGCGGTGATAAGAAAATTTCTCTAAGTTGTATTAGTTTTGGTAATGCACAAAGTTTTTATAACTCAATTAGCAAATTGAACCAATTTGAAGTAATATATAACTGTGGTTCTTGTGTAAGTAGATAAAATAAATATTCTAATATACCTCAATATTTACCAAAATATAATCAATGTCGCTGGAGGCAATTTTATGAGGCAATACTAGTCAGCTTTACTTGCGGATGTTGTATTACAATTGTTTTTGCATCGTGACTGCATGAACACTGACATATACGAGGTGTGTTCAGAAAGTAATGAGAATTATAATTTTTTGAACAAAATATTTATTTATTGATATTGTCAATATTGATGTTGTCGCCTTCAAAATAGTCCCCATTGGAGATTATGCGCTTCTTCCAATCCTCGAAACACTTCTCAAACTCAATCTTTGAGATAGCCTTTAGTTCTTTCAGCGATGCGCTACTTTAATGCCATCTACGGCTGTGAAACGATTGTTTTTCCACAGATCCGGGCCTTTCACGCAAACGGCGTTGAACTTGTTAGTATTCGAGCCTGGTACGGTAAGTTTATGACTACTATTATACTTAATAGTTAATGGCAGGCCTAAAACTGCCAAATGAAGCTGTTGAAAATGTCTATTAATAGCAACATTTATTTTAAAATTTTTTGCATAACCACAGTTAGAAGAACTGCAGTCAGATGTAATTTTACAAACAATAAAAAAAATGCCACATTGCACTGAAATTTATTTGTAAGGGAGTCAATTTCCCTGATCGGTGGTTGGGCGAGGACTCCACATAGGTTGGCCCCACGGAGCCCTGACCTCACACTTTGTTAAAGATATCTAAAGTACATAATTTTTAAGAAATGAAATTAAGAAGTCAAATTTATTTCAGAATCATCACTGATGAAATGCATCATGGGATGTAACTTTTTGTTCAGCAATGAAATCATGTCCAGGCTTACTAAACAAAGTTGTGTCCAATAAAACATAACGATATTAATTTCTAATTTTTTAAAAAAAACCACGTATTTTATACAATATTTTCATTTTTTAAAAAGATGTTAAGCTTTTTATGGGACGATCTTTATATAAAAAAAAACAGATCAAGAAAATTAAAAGTGCAGGTCATAACAGCTGATATTACGAGGTGTGTTCAGAAAGTAACGAGAATTTTAATTTTTTGAACAAAATATTTATTTATTCTTTTACATTGATGTTGTCGCCTTCAAAATAGTTCCCATTGGATATTTTTCACTTGTGCCAGCTCTTCTTCCAATCCTCGAAACACTTCACAAAATCGATCTTTGAGATAGCATTTAGTTCTTTCAGCGATGCGCGTTTAATGTCATTTACGGCTGTGAAACGACGGCCCTTTAAGGTTCTCTTTATCTTTGTAAATAGGAAAAAGTCACACGGAACCATGTCTGGCGAATATGGTGGCTGGGGCATCGTTACAGTACTGTTTTTGGCCAAAAATTCACGAACAAGCAATACTGGTGCATTATCGTGGTGGAAAAGCCATGGATTGTTTTTCTACAGATCCGGGCGTTTTTTTCGGATTGCTTCACGCAAACGGCGTTGAACGTCTAGGTTGAACTCCTTATTGACCGTTTCACTGGTGGCTGGAATTCATGATGCACTATGCTATTAATATCGAAGAACACAGTGAGCATAACCTTCACGTTCGACCTTTTTTTCGGTCTTGGCGAGTCAGAATGCCTCCACTGGATGATTTGAGCCTTAGTTTCGACGTCATATCCGTAAACTTTTGTTTCGTAATCTGTTATAATACGTTTCAGTAATTCTGCATCGTTGTTGACTTCATTTCGTGTGACTCCTGAGCAACTTCCATTCGGCGATGTTTTTGTTCAAAAATTCAACAATTTTGGAACGAATTTTGTTGCCACACGTTTCTTAACAAAACATTGGAAACAATGTCATGACATGATCCAATCGATATGCTAACATCATCAGCGACCTCTCTAATTGTGATTCGGCGATTGTTCATAACCATTTCTTTCTTTTTTTCACGTTTTCATCGGTTTTTGATGTCCAGGGCGTTCGTCATCTTCAACGTCTTCATGGCCTTCTTGGAAACGCTTATACCACTCTTAAACTCTTACTTTACTCATAGCAGACTCACCATAGGCCTTTGTTAACATTTAACACACTTTGTTACACTTTATTCCATTTTTCTACGCAAAATTTGATACAAATTCTTTAATCCATTTCTTTTAACGAAAATCGGCGAGCTAATAAAAACACGTCTAACCATAGTGGCTGTCACAGACAAAGTCAACAATGAAAACAGCTGAAAGGGCATGTATATCAACATAATAAAAAAAAATGTTTGACAATCGGACTCTCCAAGCCCGCGAAATTTAAAAATTCTCGTTACTTTCTGAACACACCTCGTATGTCTTATAAGTCATCAAACAGCATTTAAGAACACATCTATCATTAATCATTACACTTAAGTACAGTCATTAGGGCTGAGCATCAATCTTACAGGCTCAGGTAAAAGTAAGAAACACCTTCACTCTTCAACCATCTTATTTTAGGCGTTAGAACACAAAAAAATATGAAAATCTATTTAAAAATTCAACTTTATAAAATAATTTTATTTCAAAAGATTTCTTAATATAAAGTGTATGTATTTTAAGTACAATATTTTAAAATTAAGAATTTAAAAAAATATTAGGATTTCCACAATGAGTAATTTCTGATCGAGCGAAGAGTCTCTTTTTCTGTCTTGGGTGGACAACGATATAAAATGAATTTTATAAACAGGAAGTCGTAAAGTAATTAAAATGATAATTTTATTTTGTTGTAGGTAAAAAAATAATTGCATACACTATAAGAATGAAATTAATTAATCTTGGATTCCCTGTTTAGTGTACGATATAAAATAATATTCGTCACCTTCAAGAAGTTATCTTGTTGTGCAATTTCAATTAACTTCAGTGAGATTTTTATTTTTAAGTTTATTTGAAGAAGAAGAAGAAGAAGAAAAGAAATTTGATTTAAAATGAATTACACAGTTTAGAATGACCTTTTCTTGATTACAAAGAAATAATTTGAGAAAATAAATAACACAGGGGTCGAAATTAATTAACAGAATTATTAATTATTGAATAATACATAATACATTTTTAATAATAATGAATGTGTACTGTTATAATGAACAATAATAAAACATACTGAATAATGAAACATACTGTTCATGTGTAGCTTACACTATAAATTTATGTTAAAAACTTAATAATATATAAAAGGAAGGTTATATTGTTGCAGATGAAAAATAAATAAAATCGGTTCTTTTAACTGAAACTATCGATTTAAAACAGTAATCTAACTAGAAACGATTTCCTTTAATAAAACGGTCCTAATTTAATTTAATGCTCTGATAAATCTATGCGGTATTACAAAGAGTTTTGTTACGTCTATTTTGACATTCACCTTAGTTTCTGATTCGGTAATGTTTATAATTCCCTGAAAGGCTTACACAATGAATACGAGTTTGGCCATCCCGAATTGCCCTAGCTGGAACTAACTTTTCTGGATGTGCTCTAGGTTATATTCCTTCATCCCGAGTCAAAGTAGAACAACGTACGCTGAAGGCAGCGTGGCTAAGAAGGTGGGCTTAACTTAAACATGGACGCTGAACACATGGCGACTTCCAGATTTAATCTAGCCTTACATTTGCAAGTAGAGCTTTGTATTGGCGGCTATTCTACTTCCCTATGTAATTGTATGAATACAGACAAACCTTCAAAGTTCATAATGCCCAGGAAAAATGGCAGTAGCGGACTGGGGGAGGACATAAAAGGGGAGGAAACTGGAGGTCTTATCTACCCCAAATGTAGTGAAAAGCAGCAAATGTAAGGTCTCTAGGCGGACATACCCAATGTGCAATGAAAGTAGTAAGGGATGGGGTTAAACGTCACAAATCTGTAAAGCGGCGACCGATTTCAAATGAAACTGACGATTTTAGATTTACAGACGTTTACCGGGGGCATAAAATCGCAAACTGATTAGTGTGCAGGCGGTGCCAAAAGGTTTATAATTAAATGTAGAAGCAGAAGACTTACCGTGAGAAACACAACCCTTGTAGAGCTGACGGGAAGTGTATTTCTATATCGTGGAGAACTGTCAGACAGGTAAATTAAGATTTTGAGGGTAACCAAGGAAAACCATAATCTCAGTACAGGGCATGTTGGTTTGAAAGTAAACACGAACAAAATAAGAATGTACTATGAAGAAATACTGTGTAGGTTATGCAGGAAGAAAGAGGAAACTACAAGCCACGTAATATATGATTGTGAGGCTTTTGACTTCCACTATCCTGAGGACCTCCACCAGGATCAGCTAAAGAATGGAACCACCTTTTTATCCAATGAATAGATATAGACAAAATATTGTGATTAGCTATACGGTTGTGCAAAGCTATTGTACAGCTTTTGATGTTTAATGTAAACCGGAGATATTTAATTCCTCTTTGGAAATATATCGTTAAACAAGTTCCATACTTCACGATATTACCTGAACGGTCACCATAGGCACGCATTATGTAGTCACGCGTTCACGTTCAGCCAGTGCCGCTGCAGTATGAAACAACGAAGTAACTAGTCTTGGAGCTAACTAGTCCACTAGTAATAGATTGAAAAACGCTTAAATTTTTATCTAGCGAGTCTGGAAAACGAAACATTCATCTATTCTTTTCTTACATTAACTAATTATCAGGAACATTTGATACGTCATTTACTCTTTAAGGGCTATTAACAAATTTGAGCAATTTAAAGTTTATCATAAACGCCATTAAGTTTTAACAGGTAAAAATGTATTGAAATTTCTACCAGTCGCCATTTTGGTAGAGTGGTCCTTTTTAGATGAAACTTGCATTTCCTTAAAAAACGTTCTATAAAATAATGTGCCACTCGACATAGGTTTTTATAAGAAATTTTCACGGCATTTTCCATGGGTTTTTCCACATGTCAAACAAAATTACATTAAATACCAAAATATGGGTAAAACCGCTGTACGACTGTAACTAAATCTCAATTTTTTGTCTTTACCAAAAATATTAGAATATACAGATTTTAATGCTTCTTCTGATGGTGAAATAAGTGTGTAAAAAAGGGAAAAAAATACTTTTCGAAATTTGCTTCCATAATCAACATTTCAAAATCGATTTTTCTAAGTTTTAATCAAATCGAATCAAAGTTATGAACGTGGTAGTGCTACACATTTTGTAGTTTTAAATTACTTTTAATTACTTTTGGGTTTTTTATACGTATTCTTAACCGGCACTGATTTTAAAAACGTTTTCACGTCAAGAAGTGGTTTTTCATCAAAAGTACGGACAAAATTTTGCTAAAGTTACGTTTTTACATAGTTTCTAATATTTGCACCTCTTCACGATTTTCTATTGGTCGCATTTTTAAACTATTTTTTCTAATTTAAAATAGGTAAGGTAAAATACAAATTATGAAATTCCTATAAAACAATTATAACAATATAAATTGGCAATTTACTTAGGTTAGCCCATTTCATGTAGCTAACGGCATTCAAGTAAATATTCCGTCTTATATTTTCAAACAAAAACATGAACTGAATAAAAGATCTCTTGTTATAAGAATAATATATTTCCTTTATTTACTTTAAAGAGGAAGGTAAATATAATGTGTTTGGTTATAACTTATACTTACTTTAAAAAAAATTAATATAACCTTAAAAATGTATTAAAATTTTTAATTTATTTTTCAGTTTTATTTCTAGATACTTACTGTAAAATATTTATAATAAATTATTCATTTTACAGAAACGTAATAAAGTTTCATTTAAAGTTTTATTATAATAATATAAGATGTGTGTGTAGCAACATTTATGTCTCAGAAAATTCGGCAATAATGATAGTATAATTTCTAAAAAATGCCTTTACCGATTTTGTTAAAACTTAAATATGATTGTAATATTTTATTTTTAAATACAAGTAAAGGTTCACAAACGTGGTAAAACACCTGTTCACGTCAAGTTCATTACGCTCGATTTCAACTTGTAACCTCGGCTTTTCCAGAAACAAAACTTCAAAGTTAGTATGAAGAAACAATTACCTAAAACTAGCCGTTTGAAGTAGACTATTGTTGTTCAAAGAGTAAATCGTGAACAAATCTTCAAAATCTCTGCTGTTTTTTTCACAAGCTGAAATTTCTCATCACTTCCACAAGTAGTATTAACAGATTTTTTTACCAGCTGATTTGATCGTGGCTTACGTATGCTATATTACATATGTTTCACCTGATGATTTTGATCGTGGGTTACAAATTATATTAGCCTTACTTTTTAACAGCTGATTTTGCGTCTATCATCCTTAAAAAATATTATTAGATTTTTGTTGCATTTAGGCATACTTTTTTATGAGAAGAAAAATATTTGTTTAAAAATGTATGAAATCCTCTAAGTTTTATAACAGTATTATTAGTTTATTATTGTTATTGTTTTATTTATTTGTTTTCTCTTTGTGGAATAACGACTTTACACTATGATATTTGCGCTAAACAAAACGGGTGTTAAATATAAAACATTGAAAAAACAACGAGTTATTATTAAATATTTTTAAATAGAACCAATTTTAGTTATCACACATACATATTCCTCCAACGAAATATTAACAATCCAATGTTGACTTGATTTAAGAGTTAAAATAACTTTCTTACGAAATCTGTAATTTGATTAATTAACTTAGATAAAAAGGGCCTAATATAAGGCCAAAGAAGGAGATTGGAGACGCAAAGATCAGCAGATATAGTATCCAAATTCAGTTATTTGTGAGGAATCGTTAACAATGCAGTTAATTACATTTGTTACAAATGGCTTTATAATGAATGGAAACTATAAAGTACTAAATATAAGATGTAATTCGGTGTAGAAATAAGGACTCTCAAAACAGCTGATATAACAATTACACTAAGCGTACTTGAAGGGATAAAAAAATCTAAGGAGTAATGAGAAGTGCTAAAGATGGTTGGCGTCTTCTGAACGTCGTTGAACTGGAAGGCTCGACGGATGGGGAGAATACAGTAAGGTCCAACACATCCATAAAGGCCTTGACGCCAGTACATTAGGTAGGAAAGAAAGGAATTTCTTATTATTGCTAATTGTAATAGCAATAGCAATAGGAATAGCAATAGTAATAGTAATAGTAATAAGAACAGCAATAGTAAAATAATAAAGGAGTAGAGTCATGATGTTCAGAACGATCTGAAAAAAGGAATTTGGAACTTGAGAGAATGAATTGTGAACCAAAGCAAAACAATTGTGTGGGAGGCCACAGTTCTTCGCCGATGGTCAACATTATCCTCCAAAAGGTAAACCCAATCATAATATATCACAAAATTTATGTTTAATAATTAATAATAATAATAATAATAATAATAATAATAATATTATTATTATTATTATTATACTAGTAATACTAATAATAGTAATAATATTAGTAATACTAATAATAATAATAGTAGCAATAGTAATAGCAATATCAATAGCAATAGCAATAACAATAGAAATAGAAATAGCAATAGCAATAGCAATAGTAATAGTAACAGTAATAGTAATAGTAATAGTAATAGTAATAATAATAGTAATAGTAATAGTAATAGTAATAGTAATAGTAATAGTAATAGTAATAGTAATAGTAATAGTAATAGTAATAGTAATAGTAATAGTAATAGTAATAGTAATAGTAATAGTAATAGTAATAGTAATAGTAATAGTAATAGTAATAGCAATAGCAATAGCAATAGCAATAGCAATAGCAATAGCAACAGCAACAGCAACAGCAACAGCAACAGCAACAGCAACAGCAACAGCAACAGCAACAGCAACAGCAACAGCAACAGTAACAGTAACAGTAACAGTAACAGTAACAGTAACAGTAATAGTAATAGTAATAGTAATAGTAATAGTAATAGTAATAGCAATAGCAATAGTAACAGCAATAGTAACAGCAATAGTAATAGTAATAGCAATAGTAATAGTAATAGCAATAACAATACTAATAGTAATAGTAATAACAATAGCAATAGCAATAGAAATAGCACTAGCAATAGCAATAGCAATAATAAAAATAAGAACAATAATAATAATAATAATAATAATAATAATAATAATAATAATAATAATAATAATAATAATAATAATAATAATAATAATAATAATGATAACGATAACGATAACGATAACGATAACGATAACGATAATGATAATGATAATGATAATAATAATAATAATAATAATAATAATAATAATAATAATAATAATAATAATAATAAGAAGAAGAAGAAGAAGAAGAAGAAGAAGAAGAAGAAGAAGAAGAAGAAGAAGAATAGGCCTAATAATAATAATAATAATAACATGACCTTGACTTACAGCATATGGAATTACATACATTATTAATGTTATGGCAAAATGATAACAGTATTGCTCAAAGGTAGTTTCATATAGACTTTGTAACTTTATTTGCACAATATAATGACGTGAACGAATTTGGAAATGTAATACAAACATACTTTTATTTCTTGTGGCAATAGCGTATCAATTACTTGGTTTTAATTACCTACTTTTACTTTTATTAAGTGTTTAACCTACTTAATTAGATTATGATTTCTTTTCAATTGGTTTAATAAACGCAATCTACTACAAGCACATTTCTGCATGTGGAGTGAGAGTGAGCGAGAGAGCGGATGACGATGGAGATAAGAGGTATTGATTCTTCATTTGTAACGTTTGACTCTAGGGTTACTTGAGCTTCTAACGATAAAGGGAAAATAAATTAAACTATCTTTGTTTTTCTGGTCTGATGCTATTAAAAACGTTTTGTGTCGCTTATGAATTTTATTGAATTAATGCCTTCAATTATGAAAGAGTTGTTCTGTGAGTGTAATTTATATCTGTGCTAAACGGACTTCAGGAAATTGAAAGAATCAATCGTATTGGTGGTGGTTGTTAAATGAAACAATTGTACGTAAATGGTATCGCTTTTTTAGAAACATACGGCACTGAATTACACAAAGAAATATTTTAGGTTTTGCGTTTATTGTTTTAGAAAATGTTGATAAACAACAAAATATGTTCATCCATTTTTTTTAAATGATAAGTGTTACAAATAAGGATTTATTAATAAATTTTATATAATATACAACTGAATTTTACTATTGCAATTTGCCTTGAAATATTTATTATTATATTTTTACATTTACTTTAAAGAATAATTTAAATTGAAGGTAATACTGAACTAATTATTCACAAAATAAAAACTGTAGTGTCTTCACAACAGAATGGCCGCCTCGGTGGCCTAGTGGATAGCGTACTAGGCTTTCACCCCGAGGACCCGGGTTCGATTCCCGGCGAGTACTTGGCATTTTCATACGCTATAAATCATCCCATCGTCTGCATTAGCCCAAGTGTGCACAATAGTCGGACGTTAAACATAAAAAAAAACAACAAAAATTCACAACAGAAATATTGTATTGAACAGTAAGTTTTGTGGTTTAACGACCTAAGGTTACAAAATTGAAATTGGAAAATCCAACAACCAAGTAAGACAGAAGAAGAATTGGTTAATAATTAATTCAGTAAAGATGAAACGTAAAAGCGAAGTAAGAAATGTAAGGGCAGGAACAGTTAAACAATAAATAAAAGATTAAGAGCTTAAGTTAAAGTAAATTAATTACAAATATACAAGAAACAATTTTGCTTAATAGAAACATATAATGTAACATAAGAAAGCGCCTTTACCTGAAATTAAAAGTAATTAATTTCATATGAAAACAATGATATTAAATCTTCTCATGTCAAACCAGATTTCATTTTTGTGACAAATGGGTCTCATTATATTCGGAACTAATTTACTTTTAAAGATTTATACAAAGCAGACGATTGGATGATTTATAGCGTATGAAAATGCCAATCCCTGGCCGGGAATCGAACCTAGGTCCTCGGGGAGAAAGCCCATTACGCTATCAACTAGGCCACCGAGGCGGCGCTACCATCTTCAGAGATATACGTCTCTGTAATTATTTAATAATATAATAACACATGATATGAAATGAAGTTCCAAAAAACACCTATTCACATACTGAAAAAACTAGTAACTTTATATTGAGGAAATATATGTAATCTATAACAAGTTATTGGATTGTTTTGAAAGCAATCACGCATCTACTTTTGATATATTGTTATTAAATGTTGATACTCCCAAGTATACGTTATTCCCTCTTAACATAGCATAATGATTTTAACATGATTTATTGTAATTATTTTGTTAGTTATGTTAGAACGTTGTACTTTATGGTTGAATTTAGCTTATCTGTTGTTTACACAGTGATATCACATTTCCTTCAGACGTGGGGTGATAAAGGGATAATGTTTGGTCGAGACCGGTCAGAAGGGAAAGTTAAGGTGGCTTGGTCTTACAAATTCAACCGGTTATATATATTTTATTACAATATTTTAAAAAACAGTGAATTATCTCTTTAAAGGTCGTTGCTCTACCGAAATGTACGAGGTGTGTTCAGAATGTAACGAGAATTTTAATTTTTTGAACAAAATATTTATTTATTTTTCTACATTGATGTTGTCGCCTTCAAAATAGTCCCCATTGGAGATTATGCACTTGTGCTAGCGCTTCTTCCAATCCTAGAAACACTTCTCAAACTCGATCTTTGAGATAGCCTTTAGTTCTTTCAGCAATGCGCTTTTAATGTCATCTACGGCTGTAAAACGACGGCCCTTAAAGGTTCTCTTAATTTTTGGAAATAGGAAAAACTCACACGGAGCCATGTCTGGCGAATATGGAGGCTAGGGCATCGTTACAGTACTGTTTTTGGTCAAAAATTCACGAACAAGCAATGAAGTGTGAGCTAGTGCATTATAGTGGTGCAAAAGCCATAAATTGTTTTTCCACAGATCCGGGCGTTTTTTCGGATTGCTTCACGCAAACGGTGTTGAACTTGTAGGTAGTACTCATTATTGACCGTTTCACCTGGTGGCAGGAATTCATGATGCACTATGCCATTAATATCGAAGAACACAGTGAGCATAAAGCTTCACGTTCGACCGCACTTGTCGAGCCTTTTTCGGTCTTGGCGAGCCAGAATGCCTCCACTGGGATGATTGAGCCTTAGTTTCGACATCATATCTGTAAACCCATGTTTCGTCACCTGTTATAATACGTTTCAGTAATTCTGCATCGTCGTTGACTTCATTTAGTTACTCCTGAGCAACTTCCATTCGCCGCTGTTTTTGTTAAAAAATTCAACAATTTTGGAACGAATTTTGCTGCCACGCGTTTCGTACACAAAACATTGGAAACAATGTTATGACATGATCCAATCGATATGCGAACATCATCAGCGACCTCTATAATTGTGATTCGGCGATTGTTCATAACTATTTCTTACACTTTTTCCATGTTTTCATCAGGTGTTGATGTGCTGGGGCGTCCAGGGCGTTCGTCATCTTCAACGTCTTCACGGCCTTCTTGGAAACGCTTATACTACTCGTAAACTGTTGCTTTACTCATAGCAGACTCACCATAGGCCTTTGTTAACATTTCACACACTTTGTTACACTTTATTCCATTTTTTACGCAAAATTTAATACAAAATCTTTGATCCATTTCTTTTAACAAACGAAAATTGCCGATCTCATAAAAACACCTTTAACCTTAGTGGCTGTCACAGACAAAGTCAACAATGAAAACAGCTGAAAGTTTTATCATACTTCAACGGCATGTATACCAAATAATAAAAAATGTTTGACAATTGGACACTCCAAACCGTCATTTTTAATTTTAAAAATTCTCGTTACTTTATGAACACCCCTCGTACATCAGGGAAAAGGAAATTAATAAAATGTATTGCAGTTTTATATTATTGCCATTGTTAAATGCGTTACATAGTTCCTATGATGTATAAAAATAATAATATTTAATAATAACTAGTAAATACAGATCTAAGGAAATATGGTTTAAAATAAAATAATTGGCTTTAATTAAGTTTGTGCACAAAGCTAACAAAACCTGGGTACAACGCCTCAGGTTTGTATACATAGGTAATAAAACATAGACGTAAAACGTTTTTAAATAGAACTATAAAATATATTCTAGATATTAAAGACTTAAAGTTTGTATAGAAGAAATACGATATGGGTGTTGCCATAAAATAATATAGGGTAAGTAAAAGAAAGCTTTATCTTCATAACGTATAATAGATAGGCCATTTATACAGTATCTTAACAAGAGAAATAAAAGAAAAATAAATAATGTGATGTTCTATCACACTAATGAAAAATTGTTTCTACAATTATTCCGTGTGTAATGGAAAACTGTTTTCAATAACAACTTTTATTTTAAAACAATGCTGTCATCATAGCGAAAATTTGCTTTCAGGAACAATAATAATTAGAACAATTTTTTTCAGAATTGTATTTGTCTCTGTGAACAAAACAGTTCTAGCCTGCCTCCATTCAGCCGGTGCTGTGCCGTGAGAGGCTTAATCCATTGCTCTTTGTTTATTCAGCACTTTACATACTGTAAGATACTTGACACGGGACTGTAGACATTTTCTTAATTACTCTACACTAAACTTATCCGGCACGCTTGTTGCAATTTAAATAAATTAATTGTGCTTATTGTTTCAAAACTAAAGTAAACTTTTCTAATTTTATACAACATATTTCGAATTTCGTGGGCGCGCTTAATTAGACGGTTGTTACGGGCAGTTCGCTAGAAATCTGACCTGTGATCAGGTTCCCAATTTAGGAACTATTTTTTACGTTCTTATTTGTTTAACGTAAAGGCGTTAAACTACAAAGCGAACCTTCCTTTATATATTGTTCGATCAGTTGAATGGTACAACCATGTGGGCTTTTTATGACAACACAAATTTGGAGGTTTCTCTTTCATGGCTGAACTTTTTTTCTTTGAAAATATTTATCCTTGTGTTCAGATTTAGAAAAAAAATATTAATTTTTAGTTACTAGTCTTAAATATGATAATGAGGTCACAGCCAAAGAATGAACACTATTGACAAAAAAAAAAAAAAAAAAAAAAAAAACAGGCGAAATTACGAAACTACTGATGTTGCAATAAGCAACACGGTATGAACAGCAGTTGAAACAAAAGCATGGGAAGAGTTAGGGCGAGAACAGTCGATTCCGGCGGGGCCGGAAAGTCAGTTTACTCCGGGTGACTTTTCTGTGAAGACTGTGCGACTTTTCTGTTCCAACTGGGCGGTGTCGAGAAGTGGCAAATCGGCGCTAAAAGTAAGTAGACGATTATTAGCGTACACTTATTTCCCCTTTTTTTATTTTGGTTTGAAGGGATTAATATATATTTTGGGGAACGTTTCATTTCACACAAGACAGTAGTGTTCATTCTTGGGGTTGCCACCAACCAATAGTTGTAAGGTAAATGTAAGGTAACACATATCAAATAATTAAAGGTAATTTTTATAATGAACCACCGATAGAAAATTATTCGAAGGACCCCGTACTCCTAACACTTGTGTTAATAGCATGACTGACCGAGCGACGCTAGTTCAATGGTTCAACTCGACAGTTCGGGATTTGGTTTGTGTTCTTGACTGTTGTTAAATTTTGACCAAACGCATTGAAATTTTGATACAGAGATAACTTGTATAACGCCCGAACGACGTATTTGTAAGACTTTTTTCATTTATTTCCGTTTCGAAACGGCTTCTGATTTAACGGTGTTTATTGCCTGTGGTACTGGCTAAACTATTACAATTTTGATAGCTTTATGGAAAAAACATCGCATTTCCAATAAAGATGGTCCAGTGACATTTTCCGTTAATATTACGGTTAGCGGTATGTTGCAAACGTGTCAGAGTGCTGTCGTGGAACTGGCCACCGGGGTTAAGAAGATTAAGATTATAAACTAGAGGGTGGGATTATACAACTCCACGACGGACCTATTGTGCAACTAAACCTCTTAAATACAGGTTCAGTAGACTGGTGCCCTTAATAAGTTCCAACAATCCACTGACTAGCTCATATTGCAAAAGTTGTTTAGTGTCCTGAAAACCAAAAACCCTTAGCCTCCTGCTATCAAGAGCCTGAAAACTATGCATTATGTGTCCTGCAGTTTACTCCTTTTCCCTGCATAATGTAATAACGGTTTCTTTGGTGCACATTTCTATCCTGTTTTTGTGCTCACTCAGACCATAGTGCTCATGATGTTCCTGTTGTGCTCGACCCAAGTTATCTTCCGCTCCTCTATGTCATCACAAGCAAATTTGTTAAAGAGGCGCTTATTATAAGAATACCAATTAAGATTATTTTGCCTGATGTTGCTTGTTAATTCACTTATAAATAAGAGACCTGACCAACGACAGAGAAATCCTTAAAACCGGTTCGGATCCGATAAACTCAGATGCAGATCCCAGTTCAGTCAGTCGGTCTGCCTCTTTTTTCTACAAATGCCCCAAAACCCAGTAAAAAGTTACACTTCCTAAGTCAAATCATTACAAAACTATATGGGCCTACTATTTCTTGTCAGTATGAGCTTTTGTTAAAATAGACGTTATAGTTATATTTAAAACCTGTATGACTTGTTAATAAAGTAATTATATTTAGCTTAGTATACCTTACTTTGTTCTAAATTTATATTTAAAACTACATCCATTAAATTAATGATTGAATTCAAACATTGTACCTTTTTGAAATATTTACAAATGAAATCTGCTGTAACCGTACTTTACACTGATTTGGGTTACACTATTTACTTTTTACTAAACGCTGTCATCTATTTAATAATATTTACATATCAGAACTAGCTTAGATTGCCTTACCGATTCTGCTTTCAAAACTGATTCCGTCAGTAATTCTTTAAGTCCTGGATAAAGTAATAAGTTTACAATTGCTTTAAACAATGTTTTTTTTAGGAATCAGATGTTTTCTCTCTTTATTTGTTTCGCCCAACTTTGGGGTACACTAAATCAATCACTTTTTAATGTTCTGTGCCTTCCACGTAGCCCAGTATTGCTTCATTCGTTGTGATCTTGCTTTTCTTTCTTCGTCAGAGATTTGGATCGTTCGCTTGGATTTGGCTTTGCCTTGGAACCGTTGCTTCTTGTCCTTGGTAATTGTTTTGGCTGTTCTGTCCATGAGCATAGTGTCAGTGATCTGCAGTTCTGTTATGTCTTTCTCTGTTTCTCTAAACCAAAGTGGTTTGGCTCTTCTACTGCGAAAGCAGTCAAATATTTTTTTGGTTAGTCTATTTTTGTCCATTCGGAGGATGTGCCCATAAAAGCAATTCTCCTTTTTCTTATTGTGTCTGATAGTGTTTAAGTTTTTTGGTAAAAAGTTTCATTACTGATGTGGAGTAATTGGTTGTTACGGAATTTGGGGCCTAAGATTTTTCGTAATATCTTTCTTTCTTTGATCTCCAGCCTTTCAAGTGGACCCTGGGTTGTGAGAGGTAATGTTTCAGCTGCATATAAGGCTTCTGGTTTAATTACCGTATGATAATGCCTTATCTTTGTATTCCAGGAGAGGGACTTCTTGTTGTATGTGTCCTTGGTAAGTTGGAAGGATCAGATATTTTGTTATACACACAATTAATTATTTGTCACATATGCCTGCATTGTGCTGCACTCTCAAGGAAAAACTTTATACTGCTCCGAAATTTCATTTACATATCTTTTTTTTTTTAAGTCGGTTTTATTTCGTCAAAAATCCTTAAAATTGAAACCATAGGCGTGAAAGTTCCGCCATACTTGTTCTGACAAACCTAAAGGTGCCCAACATATGTGTGCACTGAATAAGGTGAGTCCTTAATTTTGGTAAGAAACCGTTTTGAATGTCTTAGCGTAATAATATATGAAAGATTACGCTTATATTTTTCATTTTTTGAACAAAAGATTCTTTTATTGATGTAAGTAAAAGTAAAGGAGAAAGTTTTGGAATAGTAAAAAAATTGTTCTAAAGGTACATTGTAAGATAATTGAATTTTTTCATTGGCACTCGACGAATCAACTGATATTAGTTCCACAGCTCAACTACTCATATTCATACGAGGTGTTACTCAAGATTTTGAAGTCGTAGAAGAGTTATTAGGAATGTGTTCATTGAAAGGTCAAACTAAAGGAGTTGATATACTCAATGTACTTTTGGATGAGTGTTCAAAAACTGGTTTTGACTTATCAAAATTATCGGGAATTGTGACTGACGGTGCTCCTTCTATGATTGGTGTCAATTCCGGGCTAGTTACTTTGCTAAAAAGTATCTGCAAGAAAAAACATAAACGCTGAAGATCTCATGCAGTTTCATTGCATCATACACCAAGAAGCCCTTTGTTCTAAAAAAATTGAATTTCAAAATGTCATGAAGGTGGTAGTTTCGACTGTAAATTTCATCAAATCACGAGGACTCAATCACAGGCAATTCAAACAATTCCTTGATGACATCGAAAGCGAATATGGAGATTTGCTGTTTTATACAGAAGTAAGGTGGCTAAGTCGTGGATTGACACGAACGATTTCTAAATTTAATAGAAGAAATTGGAATATTTCTGGTGGAGAAGCAAAGGGATGTCCCGGAACTTAAAAATCCTGATTGGTTGTGTGATTTGGCTTTTTTAGTTGACATTACAAATCATTTGAATGTCTTGAACACACGGATTCAAGGCAAAAATCAACTGATATCCCAGCTCTACGCTCATGTATCATCCTTTCAATGCAAGCTGACTCTTTTCAGATCGCAACTGACTTCTGAAATTACAATCATTTTCCGAATTATAAGAAAATGGCCGAAAAATTCAACAAAACTGCGATTAATTTCAGTTATGTAGAAAAGCTGGATATTCTGATTCACTCTTTTCAAGACAGATTTTCGGACTTCAAAAAGTGAAACCTCTGTTGGACATATTCAGCAATCCTTTCTCGATTTCAGTTGAAAATGCGCCAGAGTCAATGCAGTTAGAAATTATCGATTTGCAGGCCTACAAGGTGTAATTCTCACGTGTGCGCATGTTTGTGTGTTTTTATGTTTCGCATTGTTGTTTGTACTGTGACGAGAAACTGAAAACTTTCCTGAAACTTTATAATGACTGAAAAGCTGACACTACCAATTCACAATGAAAGAAAACTATTGACGGTGAGTTTAATACTAGATTATAAATTACTAATCGCCGCACGCAGCTGTCTCGCCGCCGGGATGGAAAGAAATTTCCAAAAGGTAATAATGTCACAATATTTCTTTAAATTTTACACTTTCTTGAAAAACTTATTTCACCATCATAATCAGCATTCGAATCTGCATAAATATTAATAATAGATTACATTTAAATGCGAACTCTTAACATTAATGTTCAATTAAGTTTTAAAATTTATTATGCTAAACTGTGCAAGTTTTTAACGTTGGTTACAATTTTAAAAAGCTGATTTTCGAAACGTATACGTGATAATAAATTTTGTTCGCAGATGCGATGTTTATAATTGTTTGTATAACTTATTATTCAGTTTTATTTTTAAGCTAAATTATTTGTTATTGTAACTAATACTTTTTTAAGTTTTTTGTTTTTATTGCAATTTTATAAATAATTAAAAATTTACAGCACTCAAATTATGGATATGATAAAAAAAGTGTTTTTTATTTAATTATCTAAGTTTTAATGGGAGCATGCAGCCGTCAGGACTTCAATGTTATTTAAATGGGGAAAAATGTCAATTGTCAGGTACGCTTATCTTACAATACATTAAGCCTACAAAATTGAATTTTATACTAATTACTAACATTACCCGTCGCGGTTTCGCCTCACGAAACTTAAGCTGTTTCAGTAATGTAATCATTTAGAAACATAAAAAAGTATATTAATAAAAGCGTGATTATCTAAACTCGTGATTATTTTACAGTGAATATGAAAAAATATTATAACCTGAATATGTTGTTTTAATGTCTTCAAACGTGTTCCATTCGAATTTAAGAAAATCTGATAAATAATATTTTTTCCATTACAAACATTTATACCTCTTTTATATTTTTGTCCTTTTAGGGGATGAATTCGGGAGAAAAAAGTTGAATTACGTGTATCATATTTTGTGTTTTAGAATATTTTGTTAACTTTAATGAAAGTCTAATAAAAAATATTTTTCTAAAATGAAAACACTTTTTCTCTTTATACCTCTATATTACATTTTTATTTTTTTAGAGAATGAATTCGGAAAAATGTTGAAATATATTTTATTATTTGTGTTTCATAGCATATTTATAGAATATATGATCCAAAACTTTTATATGCAAAATTGTATACCCCTTTTTTACTTTTTCTATCCCCTTTCAATCTCTTTAGGGGACGATTTTTGGAAATAAGTCAAACATATATTTCATGACTAATATTTAAGAGTGACTATTTTACGTTTTAAGAAGGTCAGACGAAAAACATATTTTTTCAGTAAACATTGTTGTGCCTCATTTCTACCTCTTTTGGAGTTGAATACTGGAAAATCGTTTTTCAGTGCACCGCTACATGTGGTGGTAACCCTGAAAATTTCAAATCTTTAGCTTTTATAATCTCGGCTATACGTTGATTATTAAAGTTGGACTGGGTAAGTAGTTTAATAGCGTTAAAACCAAACGTTTGCAAAATCCTTTCTCAGTGCACCCCAACATTGTTGTAAGAAGGTACCTTGAAAATTTCAAGTCTCTAGTTTTCGCTGTACGTCGTTTATTAAATTTGGACTGGGAAAGTAGTTTAAAGGCGTTAAAATCAAATTTCTATAAAATCCTTTTTTAGTACATCTTTACATTATTGTAAGAAGGTACCCTGAAAATTTCAAGTCTTAAGCTGTAATAGAATTTGCTGTACGTTGATTATTAAATTTGAACTGGGTAAGTAGTTTAAAGGCGTTAAAATCAAATTTTTGCAAAAGCCTTTCTTAGTGCACGCCTATATAGTAACATAAATGTACCCTGAAAATTTCAAGTCTCTAGTTATAATAGTTTTGGCTGTACGTTGATTATTAAATTTGGACTTGGGTAAGTAGTATAATGGCATTAAAATCAAATTTCTGTAAAATCCTTTCTTAGTGCATCTCTCCATTATTGTGAGATGGTACCCTGAAAATTTCAAGTCTTTAGCTGTAATAGAATTGACTCTACGTTGATTATTAAATTTGGACTGGGTAAGTAGTTTATTGAATTAAAAAGAAATTTTTGCAAAATCCTTTCTTAGTGTACCTTGACATTGTTGTAGGAAGATACCCTGAAAATTTCAATACTCTAGCTATAATAGTATTGGATGTATGTTGATTATTAAATTTGGATTGGGTAAGTAGTTTAATGGCGTTAAAATCAAATTTTTACAAAATCCTTTATTAGTGCACGCCTATATGGTAACATAAATGTACCCTGAAAATTTCAAATCGCTAGCTAAAATAGTTTTGGCTCTGTGTTGATTATGAATCAGTCAGTCAGTCAGTCATGACTTCTTCTTTTATATATTAATATTAGACATTAATTATAGAGTAATTCATTTTTTTTTATTTAGCACTAACACTTTTTTAGAAAAAAATTAAAATTTTAATTTTTTTTTATTCATATTTATAATAAGCACTTTTTTTTGTTACTTAAACTAAACTTAAATGAATAAATATTTATCATTCTACTAATCTGGTAGTCAGAAATACTAGTCTAATATTTCAAATCTCTATTCGTTTTAGTTTTTGAGAAAAGTGTACATAAACCATAAAAACCAAACTTTCAGAAAAACACATTTAAAGTTTTTTTTCATAATACCTTATAACCAAAACCCTCCTGGAACATATTCTTCACAGTCATTATCTTCTCCTTTTCTTTTTAGAATTCTTCTTTTAATTCTTTTTCATTAAAGCTAAGTACTGCAGTTTCACCAAGTTTTAAAGTGTTCCGTCCTACAAATGTAGTTTTAGGAAGCCAATGCCGAACAATGCTATTGAAGCTTTCGTTGGAGTTCTGTGTCTTTCCGTGCAAGCAGCGTTTTAGTAAGGTAGGCTTCGATAAGTCTCTAAAGATAGGTTTAATGGCTTCCATCATTGGTTCTGGTAAACGGTTTTATGTTTGTACCCTAAGTTATTTTCTTTGGCTATGTTGAACTTGCACCATGTCTCACTACCAGAACACAACTCGTGTCGCGGATTTCTGTAGTTTGATAGTACAAGTTCAGAATTAATTAAATATACTTTTTGGCCTATAACTACTAAGTTAAAGTGTATAATATTATATATTTTCTTAAACAGGACCAAACGGTTAATGTTTTAAAATAATAAAAAACGTTGGATTTTTTACCCTTACGGCTGCATGTTCCCCTTAATAATTGTTGAAAGATTTTTTATTTTAAAATTATTATTTTCCCGTTTTTATTTTAATAGAAAATACTATCATGCTTGTTATTGTACTCCTTGATTGTATGATTTTACTTTTGCTTATAACATCTTGTTTATTTGGTAGATTTTTCTAGTTTTTATTGAAATAGATAAATTTTAATTTCAATACTGAGAAATTAAATCCTGATTATAAAAAAAACTCTACAATACAAAATAAGGGAATTCTTTTTATATTCTTCTTTTCTGATAGGATTATTGTCACTATTTTCAGTATAATGATCTGCCTTCCATAGCTTCGTCAATTCTACTTTCGTTGACGAGTTTCGGAGAACCTCCATCTTCAAAAACTATATATATACTCAAATATACTATACTATTTGAGTATTGAAATAGTTTTTGAAGATGGAGGTTCTCCGAAACGCGTCAACGAAAGTAGAATTGACGAAGCTAGGGAAGACAGATAATTATACTGAACATAGCAAAATAAGGAAGCTTAAGGATCCTTTGTACTTCCGTATGATATACATAATCTTTAATATGAGTTGTATATAATTTTAATTTAGCAGGAGATCAATAATATAATTGGACTAATACAAACCAATAATGAACATGATTACTTCAATTTTTTAAATTTTTTCTTCTATCGGCCAGTCACTTAACGACCTCCTAAAAAAAATGATTTAGAATTTTTATCATGATGCATTCATTTGTACAATATATCATTTTCCATTTTCAATTTCTTCATAATCACCATACTTTTTTAATATTTCATATTTTTAGATCGTGAAATAATTTCAACTAGCTTTCATAACCCGAACTAAAACACTACTAATATAAACATGACTGAAAACAGCTTCTTTTATTAGTCTTTACACAGTCTTAGTAGATTGTACAAGTGGGATCTATTCCATTGGCCAACCTCCCCCCCACCGCAGGCTCGTTCGCGGTCATAAACTCATAACGCTGTTTAACCTTAAACAAGATAAGCACAAACAGGCTGTTAATTAAAACACAATTAATTACAACAGCCCCTTTAGTTGTTTGTATTGCAAAATGCGTACCGTAAATATTTCTTTTGAACCATTGAAATACGATAAATAATAATTTATTTATTAATAGCGAACTTCCATTGAAAAACGACGTATTAAAGCGGCCATCATGGTAAGGTCAGACTTAAGACTTTGAAAAATGGGCGTCGATCCTGATATTTAGTTCACTTTTTGAGGGATCGTTAAAGTTTTTTTTATACAAAATACTTTTTTTATACTATATATACACACACGCGCGCACACACATACGCGCACTTGCGCGCGCACGCACTCACGCACGCACGCACATACATCTGACAACACTGACAGAGCTAGAGAGGCAATATTGTACAGCTCATGTAACACAACATCACACTGTCGCGTTAGGAATAAGCAATAGTTAGGTAAGATTTAAAATTCCATCCGTATAAGGTAGCTCATTCTCCAAGAGTTGGATGACTGTCGACAACGTTCACATTTATTGAAAGAACTAGCTGTTACCCGTTGCGGCTTTGCCTGCAATTATAATGTAGGCAATAAAATTTGTAGTCGATTTTCAAAATCAGAATAGGTTCATTTCATTTTAATATATTTCTATATACAATATTATACGATTTATGGTTTTCGGCCAAGACATATAAATTTTTGCTACTCGATACTCTAAAACAGGGTCCTGTCATGTTGTAATAAAATACAGTATTATTAAAAAGTCACTATTATACAATTAAACTGGAATAGTATTGTGTTTATCTCAGGTACCTAAACCTTGTTCATACCAAATTTAATCTCAATTGGTCCAGTAGTTAAAGTGTGATTGAATAACAAACAAACAAAAACAAACTTTCAGAAATATAATATGATTAGCTGTTACCCGTCACGGCTTTGCCCGCAATCATAATATACATTAAAGATCACGCATCACCGTGTTAGGACCAACAACCGTGTCAGTTAAGTTATGGTGAATTTCTTTTTTAAAATAAAGGTTTTTTTACTCATCACCATGATAGGCCCAACAACATGTGAGTTAGGATATGTAGTATTCTTTAAAAAAATATAAAGGTTTTTTTACGCATCACCGTGTTAGGCCTAACAACCGTGTCAGTTAGGATATGTGGTATTCTTTAAAAAAATATACAGATTTTTTTACGCATCACCGTGTTAGGCCTAACAACCGTGTCAGTTAGGATATGTCGTATTCTTTAAAAAAATACAAAGATTTTTTTACGCATCACCGTGTTAGGCCTAACAACCTTGTCAGTTAGGATATGTCGTATTCTTTAAAAAAATATAAAGATTTTTTTACGCATCACCGTGTTAGGCCTAACAACCGTGTCAGTTAGGATATGTGATATTCTTTAAAAAAATATATAGGTTTTTCACGCATCACCGTGATAGGCCCAACAACCGTGTTAGTTAGGATATGTGGTATTCTTTAAAAAAATATATAGGTTTTTCACGCATCACCGTGATAGGCCTAACAACCGTGTCAGTTAGGATATGTAGTATTCTTTAAAAAAATATATAATGACATTTTGTAAAACGGGAATAGGCCTATGTTTATCTCATATACCTAAACCATTTTCGTACCAAATTTCATCTCAATTGGTCCAGTGTTAAAGCGTGATTGAATAACAAACACACAAATTTTCAGAAATATTAAGTTGTATTTGTATATACAAACTCGTATATATAAATATATATATATATATATATATATATATATATATATATACAAATATATATACAAATATATACAAATACAAATATATATACAAATATATATATACAAATATATATACAAATATATATATATATATTTGTGTGTGTGTGTATGTATGTGTGTGTGTGTGTATATGTGTGTATGTATAGGCGCGCATGCGCGCACACACGCGCTCTCTCTCTCTCACACACACACACACACACACACACACACACACACACACACACACACACAACACTGACAGAGCTAGAGAGGCAATATTGTACAGTCCGTGTAGTTCTGTTAGCAACAGAATTCTGTCGCGTTAGGAATGAGCAATAGTTAGATAAGATTAAATTACATCCGTATAAGGTAGCTCATTCTCCAAGAGTTCGGTGACTATCGACAAAGTTCACAATTATTGAAAGAATGTGCTCAATATTTCGAAAAATATCGACAATGCGGTATGAAGCTCACTCCAACTTGAACGGCTCATTGAATAAACAGAACTGCCATATTGGATCATGGATAATCACCAACAGTATCATGAACTGTTCCTGCTCAGCCCTCGAGTGACGGTCACCAGCTGTTGTTAAATGTGGTGTAAACTTCTGTCACTTTTTTGAGGAATATGGTGTCACCATTATCGTCACATATGATTGATACATCGACGTGATCACCGACTTTCTTTTGCCAGAACTACAGAGACAGCGAATAAACATTGGCCCACACAGTAAGGGCCTCAATAAGAGTTCATCGGGTGATTTTCTAGAAAAAGAATCATTTCACATGTTGACGATGTGTCCGTCAGGCATTCATATTGTGACCTCCTGATCAAACGGTACGCCTCGTTTTCCAGACCTACCGACTTGTGATTTTTTCTTGTGGAGTTTTTCAGAAGTCCCGTATCTACGATGATACGTCCCGAACATTGGAAGATTGAAGAATGCCATTCGCCGTGAATTGCTGAAAATTGACCGGAAACTGTTATGGATCAGCTACGGAAGATGTTATAAGCAACTTCGAACATTAGCTTTAAATTTGTGTTCAAGAAGGAAGTCCACATTTAAGTAACGTTATTTCCAGAACTTAGTGAAATTTAATGACTTTGTGTAACAAATATTTTAATATTAACAAATAAGCAAAATCAATTAAGTAAAATCAATTGAGTACTCAATATTGCAAAACATTCTACTCCCTGAAACACACACACTCTCTTTCTCTCTCTCTCTCTCTCTCTCTCTCTCTCTCTCTCTCTCTCTCTCTCTCTCTATCTATCTATCTATCTATCTATCTATCTATCTATCTATCTATCTATCTATCTATCTATCTATCTATCTATCTATCTATCTATCTATCTATCTATCTATATATATATATATATATATATATATATATATATATATATATATATATATATATATAGGCCTATAACAAATTCTCATCTTTTTAAAAAACATTGGCGCATTGGTTAAAAGAGTATATTAACCTTTTATATGAGTATGTAGGTATTTACACACATTACATCCTGTGATTTTCTAATTTTGTCCCAAAAGTATCAAAATTTAAATACAATTCGTTTTAGCTGTTGATGTATCTTATTTGACTGCTTTCAAACTCAAGTAATTTGGCGTCCAGTCAACTTACAGTTAATTTTGCGTCCGGTGTATATATTTTTGTTTTGATTAAAATAAGTTTTTCGTCTGATGTAGTTGCCATAACTCAGATGAGACATAAAGTAGATATTTTATAAACAACTTTCTACTACTTATCACTACATTATTGTTGAATCTCGAAGTGTTTTTCACTCTTTTCCTTGTTTCACTTAGGTGCTCATTTTCTCATTTTTCCACATTTCTTATGTACATTTATATGACTTCGTTATTTATGTTATTTATTATAATAATTAATTTTTGATTACGTAGTATTGTGGTGTGTCTGGTTACAGCAATTATTCGAAAAATGTAAAAATATGGGAATTATTTTCTACCGCTATCCAATCCGAGATACATTTCTTAACGGTGCAAAACGTAAAATAACTTTCTAACATTTAGTTATTTGTAAAGATCCCGTTAATGCGCTATCTACAAAAAAGCACAGGAAATTAGACATACTTTTAAAAATTGATTGATCAGATTTTGCTCAAATCTAGATTATATTTTAAAACTTTAACTAAAGTCAATATACTAAATTTAAAATAACTGAAAATTACTGTTTTAAAAGCAAAAAACCGACGTCGGTCATGGTTTACCTTAATTTTTTTTCAATTTACTCCTGTCGAATGAAAATCTAACAAACTGGTTTTGAGAAATTGGACAGAATTTTCACATTATTCCTATTATCAATTTGAGATACTGGCAAAACCGGTATACTTGCCGCATTTCATTAAAACTGGCAATACATACAAATTAATTAAAATTTATTATATTGTATTACAAATCCATTTCCATTGCATTTAGTCAGGAAATTAAGGTTTCTTTAAAATATACTTAAGTATAGTATATTTTTTCTAATAACTAGCTTTAATGCGTAAACACATAAAATATAAGTAAAAGTTTCTAAGGTTAAATTACATTTTCACTTTTATTGCATTCAAATGGCAACTTGACATCAAAACACAGTTTATGTTTTCTAATAATTTGCTGTAAAAAGTTCACAAATAAAAAATATGTAAACGTAAAGTAAAAGTGAATAATTTATTTACTTCAGTCAGCTGTAAAGTGTTTGTAAATAAAACAGCTGTCTAAGTACTTAAGTGTTTTTGCCATAGAGCAATTTAACCGTTAAAACTGATCTTCGGATTTTGATGAATCTATTCGTTTTTAGGTACCTTGATTCCAAAAGTGGTTGTTACTTGAACGCCTAAACGACTGTGTGCATGTAACCCCACCCAACACACACTCGCGCGGACAGACTTCCCCAAGTAAATCTAATGTTTTGGATTCAAGTGCTCCTAAAAAAATTCAAAACATTGATTTTTTACAATCACCAAACTGTATTTACTTAATAATAGGCCCTGATAAGTAATATCTCATAAGAGTCGTATTAAGAGAAGTATAAAAACATCATTAATAATAAAGTCTGAGATTTCGTAATTGTTCTAAATGTATGTTAAAACTTTGTAAGTGTTTATATTTGAAACGAGAAAAATTAACGCTGGAAAACTGGACACCCAGTGCTTGATTTCGACTGTTTTTAATTTAATCTTTTTGCCTCGGTGTGTATAGTACGCAGGAACAAACATTGCTGTCGTAAACTCAACAAAATCTATTCATTTTAAGTTATTAAGCCCGCTATGCCGGTCACAAGCCCGGGGCCTGTTACCAAGTAACAGGAAGTGGTGAGTGATAGAGGAGTAACACCTCTCTAAAAAACCTTGGTCCATCTGGCTCCGGATGGTAGTACCTTGTAAGGGCCCCTTGCCTAGGGTTACAGGTGTGAGCCGGTCAACGGTATTGCAATGATCAAAACAACTACGGATGTACTTACCCCAGGTGGCAGCCCAGCTGTGCTGGAAAATCCACCCTCGACAGAGGCAGGCCCCACGGATTCTGGGGGGCCAAACATTGCTTATGGATGACCCTTTAAGAGAAGTTCAAGAATGATAAGATCCCCTAGTGATAAAGTTAGTACAAACACAGGGGACAAAAATACTAGTTTGTTAAGAGAAAATCATGAACTTCGATACAGGATTCAAGAACTAGAGAACATGGTATTAGATCTAAGACAAGAAATGAAGGATTTAAAAGCTAAGAATAGTCTTCTTAAAGAGATTCAGATAAGTGGTTCAAATAAGGAAAATAGTGATGAAAAACTAGAACACTCTGTATACCATACAGACGAAGAGGATCTGGCTCAAGAAACAGAATGGATTATCAAGAAAAAAGACCTAACAAAAAGGAAAGCTGTATTCTCTCCAGAAATACAAGAGCAAACGTGTGAAGAGAAGATGAGTCCTTCCTGCCAAAGTAAGGAAGACATGATAAAACATTCAAAGGATGTAAGAGCTAAAATGAAATTACAAAAACCTCCGCCTATAAATATAGTTGGGGTAGCCAGTTACTCGAATTTGCAAACAATACTGCAAGTTGCTTCAGATAAAGACTATAAATTAACTGCTCTAAACAATAATGTTTGGAAAGTAAACATGCCAGACTCTGACAGCTACAGAGCTGTTACACAAAAATTGAAGAGCGACAACATACAGTGGTACTCGTTCGAAGATAAGAATGAAAGGCCAATTAAAGTAATGGCTAGAGGCTTACATTCATCGTGTGCTAAAGATGATATTATTGACAACTTGAAACAACAAGGTTTCAAGATTCTCGATGCAGTCAATATCTTGAAAAAGAAAAAGTGAAAACGAGAATGGTGAGATAATAACACAAAGGAGAGGTCTACCTTTGTTTATGTTAACTTTTGACAACAAAGAGATTGTTGATAACATTTATAATATTAAATCAATTCTTAACATTGTGGTAAAAATTGAGCCCCTTAGAAGGAATCTCACTCTAATACCTCAGTGTAAGCGATGTCAAGGGTATAATCATACTCAAGGGTACTGCCAGAGAGACCCAAGGTGCGTAAAATGTGCTGGGAAACATCTAACTGCGGTGTGCACAGTGAGTAAAATCAATCCTCCAAAGTGCGTTAACTGTCACGGTAAACATCCAGCAAATTATCGGGGCTGTGAGGTTGCCAAAGAATTGCAGAAGCGCAGAAATGGTGTATTAAGAATTAAAAATCATATTCAAAGGAATATAAATAGTAGGCCTACTATACAACAGGAATCCAACAGAACATCTAACAGTACGAGTAACGACACTAGTATGGCACCGACAACATATGCGAAAGCCTTAGGTAGAAGTTTTTCCGGAACAGCATCAATAGAAAAGAATCTGGAAATCATATTAGAAAAACTAGATGAACAAAGACACACAAATAAGTTAATATTTGAAAGAATAAGCAAGATAGAAAGCAATATGAATAAAAATAAGAAAAAATGAAAACATGAACCATTCTTTGCGAATAGCCACTTGGAATGCTAATGGACTTTCTCAGCTAGCCATGGAGTTGGAATTGTTCCTCATTAATGAGAAAATTGATATCTGCTTGGTGTCAGAAACACACTTCACTAATCAATCCTATTTTAAAATCAGAGACTTTTGCCTTTATCATGTGGATCATCCTTCAAACAAAGCCAGAGGAGGCTCCGCTGTCCTTATCAAAAACAACATTAAACACTATGAAAGTTTTGAAATAAAGCTAGAAACAATGCAAATTACAACAGTTGCAGTGAAATTCAAAAACAAATACTTTAATATATCATCTATATATTGTCCACCTAGACATAATCTAAGAAGGGAGGACTATTTAAAGCTTTTTAATACACTAGGACATAATTTTATAATAGGAGGTGACTTCAATGCAAAGAACACTTATTGGGGGTCACGATTGACTACTGCAAAAGGTAAAGCATTATACGAATCGGGGAGAGAAATTAAATGCGATTTCTACTCCACCGGCAAACCAACTTACTGGCCATCGGATTCTAGAAAGATCCTGATCTTCTTGATTTTTCATCGCTAAAGGCGTGTCGGATGGGTATGTGTGTGTTGGTGAAAGTTATGAGTTGGCTTCTGACCATTCTCCAGTTATTATGACAATAAGTGGGAATATAATACAAAAAGATGAACTTCCTAAGTTAACAAATCTTAAAACTAATTGGGATGATTTTAGAAAGGAGTTGAGTTGTAGAATAGAACTGCAAACATCTCTTAAGACTCCTGATCAATTGGAAGACGAAGTAGAGGCTTACATCCATAATATCCAAAAATCAGCTTGGAATAGTACACCTTGGTTATCCAAACCTAAGAGTAATATCACATACCCGATAGAAGTACGGGATTTGATTCAGAAGAAAAGGAAAATCCGTAAAAAGTGGCAGAAAACTCGAGTGCCTCAATATAAATCTGAGTTAAATGAACTGAACAATAAACTTAAGAGATTATTGAAACAAATTAAAAGCGAATCCATTTCTAGATATCTTGAAGGGCTATCGTCAGATAAGGATAGTGACTACAAAATATGGCAAGCCACTAAAAGCATCAAGAGACCTAGAAACCATATTCCACCAATTAGGAAGGTTGACAATACTTGGGCAAGAACAAATAAGGAAAAAGCTGATTTGTTTGCTGCTCACCTAGAGAACACATTCAAACCATTTGAGGCGCAAGCAGCAGGTGAAACATTAATACCAATAGAAAAGAACGACCTAGTGGATATTGGTAAAGTAACATACAACGAGCTTGTAAAGGTAATAACAGGTTTAAAAGCTAATAAAGCTCCTGGTTATGAATTAATAACTGGAAAAATTGTTAAGGAATTACCAGAAAAGGCTGTTCGAAAATTATTACATTTGATAAACGCCTCTTTTAGGCTAAGATATGTCCCAAGACAGTGGAAAATAGCAGAGGTTATAATGATACCTAAGCCAGGAAAAGATCACAGGGAGAAAGCATCTTACCGTCCCATCTCTCTTTTGCCAATTATCTCAAAAGTCTTTGAAAAACTCTTGGTAAAACGCCTCAAACCTATTATTGAAGAGAGGAACCTAATCCCACATCATCATTTTGGGTTTAGAAGTCAACATTCGACGATTGACCAAATACATCGGATTACCAATGTTGTTGAAAGAGTACTTGAAGAGCGTAAAATCTGCTCATCACTGTTTCTGGATATGGCACAGGCTTTTGACAAAGTCTGGCATGAAGGCTTATTATATAAGTTACAAAGAGATCTTCCAAACCAATTTTATGAATTACTGAAGTCATACATGTCAGAAAGATGCTTTAGGGTCAAATGTGATGGTGAATATTTTAGAATAAAGGATATAGCTGCAGGAGTTCCTCAAGGAAGCGTATTAGGACCTATTTTGTTTCTGTTATATACAAGAGACATACCTCAAGATTCCGATACAGTAATTGCTACTTTTGCAGATGATACTGCAATTTTGGCCGTTGGGGATAATGTAGAGGAAGCAAAACTGAAAATTCAAAAATCTATTGATAAAGTCAGTATCTGGATAAGGAAATGGAGATTAAAATTAAATGAATCTAAATCAAACTACATAAACTTTACCAATAGAAAGATAAACCCAACCAATATTGAACTAAATGGTCACTCATTAGCTCCTGTTAATACAGCAAAATACCTTGGGATGACGCTTGACGCAAAACTTCATTGGAAAGAGCATGTCAAGAAGAAAATAAGGGGATTAAATATTAAATTCAAGAAAATGAATTGGCTGCTTGGTAGGAGATCTACACTAGACCTACACAATAAACTTTTAATTTATAAGCAATTACTCAAACCTGTTTGGACTTATGGAATACAGCTGTGGGGTGCACGAAGAAAACAAATGCTAAAGCCGTTCAAGTATTCCAGAACAAGGTTCTGCGTAGTATTGTTAATGCACCATGGTTCGTGCGTAATGATGACCTGCATCGTGACCTCAGGATGAATACGGTTTCAGAAGAAATAATGAAATACGCAATCATGCATAAAAACAGACTACAAAAACATGTCAATCCTGAAGTGTTGTGCTTGTTGAATAACACAGATGATGTTCGCCGTCTTAATAGAACAAAGCCCTTGGATATTAGTGGACGATAATAAATAAAACAAGAGTAACACATGAACATTGTGTTTAAAATTTATGGGACTCCATTACTGAATGGTGATCCAAACAAAGTGACATTGTAATATCAAATGTAAATTACTTGTTAAGTGTAAATTCTTAGTTGTAATTGTTATATAATAAATAAAAAAAAAAAAAAAAAAAAAAAAAAAAAATTTTAAGTTATTGTACACAACTATATTTATGTAAACGTGTGTGAAACGACACACTTTAAATGTAATTTCAGATTTCCAAAACTTAAAATGGAAATGGCCGCCATTAAAAGTATATAACATTTTATTAGAATTTTAAAAAGTTTGTATTATTTGATATTAAAAGAAAATATTGGCTACAAATGGAAATTTTATCATTATTTTAATCTGAATTGAAGAAAATGTCCTTTAAATATTTGCGAAAATTAAACGATTTTTATAGCCTTTTATAATATAAAAGTACAAAATAAGTAATAAAGTAAAAACAATATTTTCCAAAACATTTATATATGATTACAATTAAAAGCTTTTGGTGTTAAGAAATGAATAATTTATTTTTTTAAATGAATTCAATTAAAGCTTACAAATGTGTTTGAAATCTTTAGATCTAAATCACCTATCACTAAACTAAATTTATGTACACATAGATGAATCAAAAAACGTCCGAGGAAGATGAAAGGAAAAGTGTTTTTGAAGTTTTAAACAAATATAATTAATTGTTTATCCTACGGGGGTAAACTACACCTACACACACATACACATAATACCCAGGTAATATTAAACGTTTCTGTTATTGAACCAAAAGTAAAAGACATGTGTTTTCTTCTCCTTTTTATTTTAATTAAGATAATTTGTTCGAAAACACTACACATGATTTTTATTTTTGGTTCAATAATAGAATGTTATTCTTTTTTTTCTTAAAAATTATAAATACATGTATTGCATGTTATTAAATATTCTTGTGTTTATTGTATTAATTGTTATTTTAATTAAGATTTTTTTAAAATTAACATACCTTTTGACATAACATAGCTTTAACATTTATTATACCCTATCAGCTGATCGTTATGAATTAATATAAAAGACAAATTAACATTTGTAGTTTCTAACAACATAACCTAAAACTTATTATAACCTATCAGCCGTTCAATAACATCAGCCTATTAGCTGATCGTTACGAATTAATTTTAAACAACTGATCTTTTAATATAATTACAAACATTAAATTAACAATTTATCCATATTTACATCGGTCAAACGTCTTCATAGTTTTCGTGCGGTTTGATCCTGGACGGAAATACAGGACATTTTTAATTATAATTAATTTAATATGAGATTTGAAACGCTCAAAATATACTATTATATATCAATATACATGATCCTGGCACTACACGACGCGCTAAATCCATCACAACCAGCCCTAAAACTTTTTTTAATTCTAACGAAACGAAGTCAACAGACTTAATGATAAAGCAATATCAGTAAGACAGAAAATGAAAAATATAATTCAATAATAATTTTGTTAATAATTATTTCTTTTCTTTTTATATTCCTCTTCTTTTCTACTAGGATTATTGTCACTATGTTCAGTATAATAATCTGCCTTCCCTAGCTTCGTCAATTCTTCTTTCGTTGACGCGTTTTGGAGAACCTCCATCTTCAAAAACTGAGTCTCCGAAATGCGTCAACGAAAGAAGAATTGACGAAACTAGGGAAGGCAGATTACACAGGTCTACAAAAATAATCTTTCTGAAATTTGATTTGATGATTTTGGTCAATCTTTATGTTTTTTGGTGTGCTGAAGCCGAACATGAGGTCAGTTTTTTTCTATCACGTAAGGAAATTGTTCAATCTCAAGTAAGGGCAGAGGTACTACCATTAAAAGAAAACAGAATTGGCGAATAAGAGTTTTCATGATCTTTTATTTATTTCAATGTTGTTTACTGTACAAAATACATAAATGAGTAGAAATAACAGCTTCAGAATTAACAGTGGCATATTTAGTTATTTTTATGAAAACGTTTTTTTTCTCTTCAGATGATTCACGCTGCAGCATCCAACAATAGTCAGCCATCATGTTTACTTTCCATTTGCCCTGATACCTACGTTCCATTTCCTTGATGTCCTGATGGAACCTTTCTCCTTGTTCTTCACTTACTTCCCCTAAGTTTTCCGGAAAATAGTCCACATGCGAATGTAAGAAGTGAACCTTCAAACTCATGTTGCAACCTTGTAATTGAAATGCCTTCAACATGCGTTCCACGATACTTCTGTAGTTGGGATCCTTCACGTTACCAAGGAACTTCTCAACAACATCTTTAAAAGAATTCCAAGCTTCCTTCTCCTTCTCATTCATGGTCTGAGTGAAATGTGGATCTGTGGAAAGTTTCCGGATATCTGGGCCTACAAAGTTCCCCTCTTTTAGCTTTGCATCACTTAATCCTGGGAACTTGGAGCATAAGTACTTAAAACATTCACCTTCTTTATTGAGAGACTTTACGAATTGTTTTATCAGCCCTAGCTTTATGTGTAGAGGAGGTAGCAGGATTTTGTCAGAAGGAACCAAATTTCTCTTAATCACTTTGACACAACTAAGAGACCTCAGTGAATGTGTTCACTTCAGTTGATACTACTGAACTGAGTGAATGAACAGAAATTTAGCTCCAAGTTCCTGATACAACAAGTTCAATCTCGTTTACCTTTAGACGGTGACTACTGAGACCAAACAAGTACGTTCCTGTCTGAACAGGTCGTGCCTAGACACCTCAGGCCTACAACATCTACTGAGGGAGTCATTGCCTACACCACCTAGTGAAAGATGTGTGTTTATAAAAAGAGAAATCGTTTGGGAAAAAAAACCTACTTCTTACCAAATTTATGTGTATAGCAGGTATATTATGTTCTATGGATTTGAAAAAAATCTGTACGTGATAGAGAAAAACGGACTTCATTTTCGGTTTCAGCACACCAAAAAACATAAAGATTAGCTAAAATTATCAAATCAAATTTTTGGTTGTAGACCTGTGTTATTATACTGAACATAGTAATTATTTTTTTGCTGGTTTTATATTTGTCAAGTTAAAGTTTTATAACAAAAAAAGTGTATGTACATAGTAAGTGGGTAAAATTTACTTATCCTTACTACAACTTGTGCGATTTACGTTTCCAAAAATGGAAAGAAATCCCAACAATTTTTTATATTAAATTTATTAGTGCTTCTATACCAAACAATGTATTTACATATGCAGAATATTTCTGGTATTACACTACCAAGGTAGATGTTCCCAATGTAAATGTTTCCAAGCGAATACTTTATATACACAATCTTTAAGGTTACGTTTTTCGTTCTGGTAATTTACGAACTGTTTTATCATTATTAATTGTGGTTAATCTCGTTTTGATACACGAGCAATACGCGATGAAAATTAACTATAAAAGGCATAACGCACATATGCTTTCATTAATATTTCATTAATTATTTGTAAATTATTTTTGTTTACAATTTGTACTGATGGAATTTTCAACGAGGGTTTCTTTAACCTAGCTTTCTATTAAGGGAGCAACAATATTGGGGCTGTAGGTTAGTTAATTTTTAAAATATCGATTTTGTACTTAGCATACCCGTCGATAAACACATTTCCAAAGTACATGTAGAGGTCGGTTTAGAGCCACTTGACACAGTTATGCGCAGCGCCGCTATGCGCCATTCATACGGCTTTGGTTTTTACAATTTTCAAAGAATTGTTTTACATAACTTTTTTTACACTTTTTTTGATGCAGTTTTACATAAGCCCAGTGTATATGAAAGTTTTTACTCGTACGTGAAAACTAGAATTGTTTAAGTCAGTATTTCCATCAAAATAAATATGCTATATGCTGCTGTAGATTTGACAATTTTTGTTATAACTTTTTGAAACTTGGTACTTAAGCTAAGAGGCTTGTTTTAAACTTTTACGTCAAGTTTCAAAGCAGAACTGTTAAACAATCTAAAGGTTCAGCGACGAATAAAAAATATTATTCGTTTAAAGCCGAAAGTTAGTAAACAGTAAGTGATAAATGGAACGTTTACCGTGACTAAGGAACTGTTAGGAAGTTAATTGTCAGATAATATTGTAAAAGAATAAATAAAAAAAATCCTTTTGTGTTATGTTTAGGCTATATCGAGGTATTGTGGATAACCTGATGGTGTAAATGTATTCCAGAAAATTTGAGGATTTTTACGCTTACAGTTTTGAAAAGAATTGTAAATGATGTTTAAATTAAACCGAGTCAGCATTGTTTATTACATCTGTTCGGCCAATTATCGCCAATTAAAACTGGAATTGCTTTGACAATCTGTATTAAACACTTGAGCAAAACATGGTTAGCGCGTATAGAAGGAGGAAAAGCGTTCAGCGAAGCGGTATAGAATTGTGCACACCAATTAATTTGATGACACTCTAGCCCTGACAGATTTATTTCACTTAAAACAGTAATACCATATTAATGTTTACTGGAGGAAGCTTAGGAAAAGTTTAAAATTAATAGAAACTTTTCCAGTTGTTTTCTAAATAACTCGACGCTTTAAATTAAAGAGAAATTTAACATAATTTTTGTATTTGAATTTTAAATAAACAAATATTTGTTTTCTTATAATTTTTGTGTTAAATTAATAGTTTTCTTAATGTCCTACATTGAAAATTTCAAACGACCTCCATTTTTAAAATAATTACAACAGTCTTTATTTTTTGCATACTTAAAAAATTGAGATAAAAAAAGAAAATGTCTAATCTAATTTCAAAACTAAAATTGTTTTTGTAAAACAAAACCAAACTATTTAAAAAATAATAGGAAATTTTGTATTTATTTTAATGTAATAAACAAACTTTAAAAGATTGGCGCCCAATTTCAGAAACATAATGTATATATTTAATTAAAATAAGATATTTAAGCTGTATCTTTATAATAATAACTTCTATTTTGAAAACCATATTTTGTGGACTTTTACTGATTTAAAATGTAATATTTAAAATTAAGTCTAAATTGATTAATCTAAATGTAAATGTTAATACTGTATTTGAAATGCATTTACTCATAAAAATAGGACTGCTGTTCATATAAATAGTTGCACTGCAGATTTTTCACCTCCGTGCGTTTTGTTGTCATCTTCGTTGAAAGTTGAACACAACGCAGAACTGGTCCCATTCCCACAGATCACATTATGACGACGGTGAGACAACGCCAAATCTCTGGACGCAAAATTGTAAGTCACTTAGTAAATAATATACAAGCTGCTACATACGGGAACGACGCAAGCGCATTCTAGTGAATAACGATCGAACTATGGAAATATACTTTTTTCTTACTGTGTAGCATTAATTGACGAAAATTATATTTTATCTATACTGTTTCCTTGCTAAATATAAGATAATTATTGACACAAATATGTACATCGAATCATAATATGTACCTTTATTATAAAATCAATTAGGATATAGAAAAAAACAACTACTGGTAGTTTTTATTAAGTAATTATAAATTGTGCGCCGTGTAAGAACGCCATATTAACTGAAACTAAAAGTGAAATGAAAATTCCAATTGAAGGACGCTAAAATCAAAAGATGTGTGTGTGTGTGTGTGTGTGTGTGTGTGTGTGTGTGTGTGTGTGTGTGTGCGTGTGCGTGTGTGTTTTAACACACTTGTGCCTGCAACTTTAATGTATTTAGAAAATTCGGTGAAAATTTACTTTTAGCGGTAAAGGTTTGTTTTCGTATTTTTTTAAAAATTAAATTTGAAAATTAATAGTGCTAATTTATATAGATCTGATTTAGGTTTGGAACGAAAACCTATTTTAGTAATATCTTGGGTAATTTAGTTTTGTAATTATGTGTATCAAACTGTTTCATAATGGTGACTAATCGAAACTGGCCTCAAAAAATCGAATATCGTCACAGCCTGGTCAAGTACGTTACCGAAAGCCAGTTTAAATGGTTTTCAAATGGCGGCAGTTTAAGATATTGAAAAACAACTTTGTTTCTTAATTTTTTTAATAAATCTGATTTCACCGTCGTAATCATCATTAAAAGTCGGCATAAATTTAATTTTAAAATTGCTAATTCCGAATTAAATAAAAAATTCTGTTATTGCACTAAAAATAAAAATCATATATTATGTTTTCTCTTCCTTTTTCATTTTAATTACGATAATTTGTTCGAAAACACGACAAATAGCTACTTTTTAACAATATAACCTGAAACTTAATTCTGTTGTTGCAGTTAATTCTGTTTTTATTCTGTTATTGCAATAAAAATAAAAATCATGTATTATGTTTTCTCTTCCTTTTTTATTTTAATTACGATAATTTGTTCGAAAACACGACAAATAGCTACTTTTTAACAATATAACCTGAAACTTAATTCTGTTATTGCAGTTAATTCTGTTTTTATTCTGTTATTGCAATAAAAATAAAAATCATGTATTATGTTTTCTCTTCCTTTTTTATTTTAATTACGATAATTTGTTCGAAAACACGACAAATAGCTAGTTTTTAACAATATAACCTGAAACGTATTATAGCGTAACAGCTGTTCAATGAAATCAGCTGATCTTTACAAATTAATATAAAACAAATTATCTTTTTTTTAACTTTTTAGGCCACTTTGAGTCAATATTTCTGTCTCTTCCTATCCGTGTTAGTAAACTGTGATTATTCCAACTTCTTCCTCCAATACTCCTTCATCCTATCCGATCCTCCTGACCTCGTCTGACGCCTCCACCGTCCGTCGTCGTTCCGGCTTTCCTACGCCAAACCTAATGTTTTTCAGAATGCTTCTGATTCTAGTACTGTCCGATGCATCCTTGATCCGCAAACTGATCTCTTGCAGATCTTTCAGTTTGCGAGACGTAGAGTCCTTGCGTCTTCCTGTTAATATTTCTCATGACCAGCTGTTTCAGAATCCTGCTGTTGGGCATCCTAAAGATGTGGAAGATATGGGCAATTCCAAATGATCTTTTAATATAATTACTAAAATTAAATTAACGGTTCATTTCATATACTTAAATTTCTTCGTTTTTTCCATAACGTAGTGGTTATCGCGCGTGTCTCGCACGAGCAAGGTCCCATGTTCGATCCCGGCATCAACACAGATATTTTTAATTATAATTAATTTAATATGAGACTTGCGACGCGCAAAATATACTGTTATATTTCAATATAAATATGTTCTCGCATCACTCGTCCCGCAAAATCCAACATCAAAACCGGCCCTAAATATATGTTAAAAGAATCCGAAGGCGATAAAGGTTCATTTTAGTATTTTAAATGTAATTTGAAAAATAATTTAAATGACTAATTTTTACAGATTTGGTTCACGTTATGAACAAAAACATATGTTAGATAATACGCGCTAAATACTTTCATAATAGCGAACTCTAAAAGTATTTAAAAATTTATAATAACTGTTTTATGTTATGTTTCTTTTTAAATCGGCTTTTCAAAATTCTAGTTGTGAAACCAGACTAAAAAGTGCAAGTTAAATAATTATTATTGTAAATTCAAACGTGTACTTTGTTACTAAGTTGTTTATATTATTTACCGACATTAATACATTTATTTCATGCTACATGTACATTTATATTACAGCATTTATTACATGCTAATTTTAAGGCTTGGTGGTTGGCTAAAGCATCGATCAGGCTGCTGCGTCTCTGGATTGCACTTCAAGTTCTTAGTTGGAACTTCATTTAGTTGCATTGTTTTCCCCTCATCGTTAATCCTGATATCTCGTTCTCATTAATTAACAGGCGCAAAGTATGGGACGTTAAGAAAAAAATACAGGCTACTCTTCAAACTGGAGTGACGCGGATTATCCAGGGTCATTTTTAGATCCAATTCATTTTCTATATTCATTTCAATGGTTTTTTCTATTTTAAATAGATTATTATCTGCTCAACATATGCAAAGGGATAGGTATAAATTTATAGGACTTTAACTGAAATTGGATGTTTTTAAAATAGAAAGGATTACCCTCTCAAGCGTAGAGATTGTTCACAATAGTTTAACGGCTGAGTTCTGAACTTAGCCTGGTGAGTTCGCTTGTCGTCAACTTAATCAAACTCACTTGAAGCGAACCGTGCACATTAAGTACGGCTGTGAATCATTAAACACTTACACTCCCTAAGGATCTGGTAACATCCTCCTGCAAACATCAGGGAACACTCGACAGTAATCCCTCAGGACCAGTTTTATAATCAAGGAAGTCTTCTCTTAGTTGGAAAAACTTAAGGAGTGATTTTAAAAAAGGCATAGCACACTGAACACCCAGTTTATAAACCGGTTTAGTCAGTTTACATTGGAAAAGTAACTAATTTAGTAACTAAAAAAGTAACTGCCATCATGATATGTATACAAAAAAAGTACTTCAGTACCGATTTTCACCACTATATATAATTTTTGAAAAATCTATATATATATATATATATATATATATATATATATATATATATATATATAAGTTACATTGAAAATACTAAAAATTGACCTTGACCGCTGTCAGAATATTTCTATAATTTTAACAAATTCTAAAAATTTTAATTTTAAAATTAAGTTAATTAAAATTAAAAATTAAATTAAATTAAGAAAAATTAAATTAAAAATGTTAACTTTACAATAATAAAATCGGGTTTTTGAAGAGTGTATTAAAGCTAATATTAATGCATTTTTAAAGCACACGCGCACTTGCGCGCTCGTCACAATAAAATTATACATCATATAACTTCACAATTTAAATTCCTTGTCATAGAATAACTAGTAATTGCGGCACGCAGTTGTCTCACTGACGTAATGGAAGCGAATTTCCAAAATTCTTATCTTAAACTTGTTTTAAAATTAGGCCTACTAGTTTCACTAACAGTCAAAATTGAAATATTCATATTAGCGTTTTAAATTTCTAAATTACATTGAAAACACAAAAATGAATTCTGACCGCTATCAAAATAAATTCCACAGTTTCAACTGGTTTTGAAAATTCAAACGTTATGAAGTTTTTAACGCTGATTGTGATAATGATATAAGTTTTTCAAAAACGTTTAGAGAAAAAAGTTGTAAACTTTTAAAGTTTCGAAATGGCCTTCTTTTCGAAACTGTTAATGTTTGCTTGTTAACGAATTTTGGGTAAGAAATTTTCGTGATTTAAATTGGATTATAATTACTAATGTCAACTTACCAAAACATAACACACACACACACACACACACACACACACACACACACACACACACACACACACAAACACACACACACATACACGTACATACACACACTCATATATATATATATATATATATATATATATATATATATATATATATATATATATATATATATGTATATACTTGTTTGTGTGTATGTGTGTGTGTGTGTGTGTGTGTTTGTGATATGTGTGTGTGTGTGTGTGTGTGTGTTGATTTGATTTTTGTGTATGAAAGCTTTGGTCCACCAATTTTAATCAATTTTAGAACACCAGATTGCGCCTATTTGATTTGGCAATGATTAGCTAATGAGATAACAGTTTTGACAAATTCATTTTCCAGAAAATCCGTTATCAGTTTCAAAATGGCGGTATTTTAAATCAGATATAAAAATACACAAATTACAGCTGTATCTATTTTACGCACTTTGAAAATTTTTCGCAAATTAGCGTTTAAAACTTTTAAATTCCCAGTTGAAATTATAGAATTACTGTAAGAGTGGTCAAGTTATGCGTTCTTATTTTCAATTTATTTTTAAAATTTGGAATGTCATTTACACATATTTAAATGCTGATTACATAACAAAAGTTTTAACGATCATCCAAACTTTGGTATATATGTGCTCACTTCAAAGTTTCGGGTCTGGTTTTAACAACATATTTACTTCAATAGCCAATAGAAATCAGCCGTGATAAGACCTCCTTAAGGGAACGTTGTGAAAAATATAAAAAAATCTTCCGTATTAGAATATAGAGGATTTTAATAAAGAAAAGAAATACCAGTATTATAATGAGGGGTTTTATTTTTAACAAATATAACAAATTCACGAACTTGTATTTACAAAATATCGTGCAGCAACTACATAGTAGTATAATATTAAACAATGTATTACAGTCAATATAATATACAGTATTTACAGTTCTAAAACAATTTAATAAATAAAACGTTTTCAAATATGATACAAATTTATAACAAACACTTTTATTCTAACATGTTTCTGTCAACTCAATTTTATTTACAGAAATTTATTATTACGAAAATTTAAAAAAAGTAATAAAAAACGTTATATTATTTAATACATGTAATGACAATACTTAATTTTGAACATATTTTTATTTGAATTTCTTCTTGTCTCGAAACGTTATTAATAAACTAGATGTAGAGGCATACGAAGTCCTGTAATTTATAAAAAAAACATTTTATTCGCGAAATTTAAACGATAATTAATTCTAGTAATTTATTCTTGTGATAATTGTACAACTTAAACGTTTACGTTTGCGTAAAAACGTTTGTTTGTCTATATACAAAAAAAATACTTGCACTAAGACCGAATTTTACCTTCTTACGTAACTTACAACAATGAATTCAACAATTAAAAAAATCACCAGTATTTAATGTTAGTATAGAAGTACTGTTTAGAAAATTATAGTAAGAAAGAATAGTAAATAGAAAGAAAGTAAATAGTCGGACGTTAAAACACCAAAAAAAAAAAAAACAAAAAAAAAGTAAGAAAGAAACTTTCTACTCAAATACTGAACATGAGTATTCCACTTCAAACTGTTAGATATTTTTACAGTAAAACATAGAATAATTCTTTAAAAAAATCATGTACAAAATTACACTTTCTATACAAAGTCACTACAAATCTAAGTGTTTTACTTAATAAAATACTGGAAAATAACAATGTTCTTTACACACTTTAAACACATGTTCACAAAAAACTATAGTGTTACAGTTAATAAACGAAGTATTTTTAAAGTAATTAAAACATTTCATTTTTTTAATATTTACTATAAAAATAATTGTTTTTTTTTAAAGAAAAACAGTTAAAATAAAAGAAGTTTTAATAACGAGTCGTAATAAAAACGTTAATATTTGAGCACAATTATAAATATTATTCACATCTACAACCAAAAACAAAAATTGTTAGTCTTTTTAAAAATATGTTTATTCAAAATGTTTCTACTTGAAAAATTACTTTTTTCTTAGATTCAGTCAATAATAATGAGATGAAACAACTAGCTTAGATAGTTTCCCCGTCGGGGCAAGTTTCAGTCCATTGGGAAGTTTTTTCTTTGCATTTTGGAATAGGATCACCTTTAAACAGTGGCGGTGGGGAAGGTAACTGACTTGGAAAACTATTAAAACTGGCCTCGGACTGCGCCGTGTTCTCGCCTTCAGGTTTCGGATAACCTTCGGCTGTGTACCTCACGTCTGGTTTGTTGTAGTTGCTGAACGAAGACGATTCCGGTGATTTGGAGTTGAATTCATTATCCGTAGAAAATTTTCGGAAATGGGTAACAGTCTTGTGCTTCGGTTTGTGCGGTAAAGTCCTACAGTAAGCTGCCGGAGGAGGGACCAAGTCTTTGTTGAGTTTGGGCAATCCGAAATCTATCGGATACCCGTCGTCCCCAATGTACTGCACGGGAGGAAGGTGGATGTCACTGCAACTGTTCTGGAACATGTGGTCGCTACCTGAGAACCTTCTCAGAGGCGGTCTCACATTCACGGGACCATTTTCTCTCCATTTCCTCTGATCTAATTCTTCCAGGATATTCTTCATTACCTCTCGGCACGTGACCACCCCCACGTTAAAGTCTCCGGCTTTTCCACTTTCCATATCGTTTATCAGATCTGGATTTTGTTCCAATACGTAATTTTGTAACTGCAGAGGACTTCCGTACTTTGGCATTATAATTAAATTATTATGTATAACGAAATCGTTTCCTTCGACATTATACTCAACTTCTCTTTGTACCTTTTCGTGGCAGGAATTACCAATTTTTTCATTAAGGGCTGGAGGAGGTAGTATAGCCCCTATATCCTTCATATGACTTGGCAATTCTTTAACCACAGATGTCTTAGATATACTTTCTGCACCCAAGTCCTTTTTCTTTTTTCTTTTGTGTTTCCTTTTCCCGTTTCTCCTGACTCTGATCAAACAGATCGTCACTATTACAATAACAATTAACGCGACTACTGAAACGCTCGCCGAAACTATCACAACGTATTCGTAAGGAAAAGGAGGCGGAAGCACCTTCGGTTCCTCCTTCAGAACAATGCGTACAGTGTAATTTGACTGAGTTCGGCCTGCAGCGTTCTCGGCCACGCAAAAGAAAGTACCGTTGTCTTCTACGTTTGTGTTGAATATAAATAGCTCGCTTCTCTTCTCTGAAGCGACTTCTTCTAAATAATAATAGAAATGCAGTCCAGGAGCTATTAGCGAGTCGTTTTGCAGAAGGCTGTTTTGGAACCACCAAGACACCTTCGCTTCGGGAATCGCCGTCACTCTGCAAAGTAAAGAGATGTTTTTACCTTCCGCTGTTTCTAGGTACAAATTAGTGGGCGTTGTGTCCGGTAAACACGCGAGTTCATTAACCTCGAGTAAACTGATCACACGACCTTTGAGGCGATGGGGAGACGTGCATATCGGTTCTGAAGACAGAGGAACAGTATACCTGACCATCCACGACCGTAGATCTAACATCTGGCAGTCGCAATGCCAAGGGTTCTGCTGTAAACTGATCTGGTGAAGTTTTTCCGGAAGTATATACAAGCCTTTAATATGTTGAAGTCGGTTATTGTCTAAATATAACCATTCTAACCTATCGAGGCCGATGAAAGCCTTGTCGTCGATGACTTCCAACAAACAATTACTTAGATCTAGATTGGTCAGGAAGGATAACGGTTGGAAAGACAAACTCTTGATGTACCTTATCGGGTTTCCGGTCAATGTTAGTCTCATTAAGGAAGGATAATCTGTAAACGTCTCGCTAGGTATTGCGGCGATCATATTGTCAGATAGATCGAGTTCTACCAAATTAGAAAGACCACGAAAAGCTTTATCATCGATCTGGTAGATCTTGCAATGCGGTAAGAATATCTTTTGTAGGTTTATAAGCCCCATTCTTTGGAATCTCTCTCGAGGTAGATTCCTCAGGTTATTGTTGGTGAAGTCTAGTACTTGAGTCCCGTAGTCCATGCCATCGGGAATGGTGATCAGATCCTTATTGACGCATTCCACGGTACGTTTTCCTCCTTTCCACTTGCAGACACACAACGAGGGGCACGCAATTACTAATCTCACCAGCATTAGGAATGCGCACCAAAATAGCATTATTGAGTAATTATTAACAGTTCATACTGTTTTAATCTGTGTCTGTAAAACTACATTTTCGATAATCTTAATTAAACTATAAATAATAATTTATAATCGATATTTAACTTGATATTCCCAAATGTTTTCTTCAAATTTAAGAATATCACATTTCCTGTAAGTTGTTAAAGTAGTTAAATATAACAAATAATATTTATTATTAGTATACATTTTGTAATACGTACTTAAAATAATACAAGTTGTATTTTTTAACTATTAATTTCACTCAAAATATGTTTACCCATCACCATAACTTGTAAGTGAAACCACTGCCTTCTTGAAATTTGTCCGTCTTGTAAATCTGTAACAAAACATATGCATAAATATTAATCATATACATTACCATTCTATAAGCGAAACAAAGTGAAAGTTTATTCAATTTTAAATCATCAAAAATACTATTACGATAGTAAATTCGTATTAAGTAGATCCATAATTTAGATGCAAAATGGTTTAAAATAGTTAAACAATTTTAATTTAGGCTATTTAGCAACAAAAAAACACGTGTTTCTTTTGACTAAATATTGCTGATAAATAAATAGTCAGCTGATACCATTGGAAAAACTTAATATTTGCATAACCTATTTTTTTCAGTATTTTGTTATTAGCGAATAACAGGGATAGTTGGTTCTTGTTATTGTTCATAAGAGACAGTAAGTAAAAATCGATATCTGTGTAGCAGAAAATGTTGCAAACCGAAACGGACTTTTGTAAATAATTACATAATTGAGTATTTCTTCGACTTTCTAACAATATACTTACAACATGGCTAACAAAGGACTTTGTCTTTATCTCAAAAGATTTAATAAATTAATAATTTTATATTACAATTTTATTCTTGTTTTCTTTTTAAAGATTCATTATCATCACTGTCAGTTAAAAGGAAGCAGAGCAGCAGAACCTATTCACACGTTGCATACATATTGCATTTTGTTTTGCAGACTTTCCGTATTTCATTCGTTTTCCGTATTTAACGAATTTTTATTGAAAAATTAAATATTGGAGTTGCCGTCATGGTAATTCCGAGACTCGGGACTTTATTTTTGGCTATATCAGGGTATTACTTCAGGAATGCGAAATATGAATTACAATTTCCATTAATTATATTTATTTATTAATATAATAAATTATATTATTTATTAATTATATTTATTTATTACTAGGAATGTCTGGGGCATAAAAAGGGCGAAGCCCTCGATGTTGAGAATGTGGAAATACGAAAAATTCAGTACAAAGTTTACAGTAAATATACAGTATTTATTTTTGCTTTCAAATATTACATTTTATTATTAATTACTGTATTTCTTTACTACTAAAATTGTGTTGCTATTTGTTCAAGCCGTGATAATTCTGCACGTCTTCCTGCCATTGCTTTGCTTTTATTAATTTTCTCGAATCTGTTAAAATTAAATGTTGGTTTTAATAATAATCCAGCTAGAGTTTTTACACGAGACAGTGCAACGTAAGATAAACCAACTGAAAATTCTTCTGCTTGAACTGCTTGAGCATAGCTTCAAGTTCTGATTTACGCTGATACCAGTATGACTTTGTGCCAGAAATTTGCCCACACCAAAAACTCAAACTGGTTATTATTTGAGGATTTTCTACTATTTTAGTTTTAAGCTCTGCTATGGTTCCATTAAAATGCGACTTTTTTGCAAAAATAGTTCCTTTTTGAATAGCATCATGTTGCTGAACTGTATTTAAAGCAAAAAATCGGAACCTTGGGTCTTTAGCAAAACGCTGATCTTTATATTCTATTAAATATTGAAAATATTCTTTAACTGTAAGTTTTTTATTACGCCTGTTATCGTTCAATTCAGCCGATCCATAGGGAAATAGTGTTGGAAATGCCATACTTTAATAACCTTCGCAGGTGAATTCATTGATAACATTAGTTCATTTAGGCCATGGAATAACGTTATTGACAGCATTTTGAATACGCTGAGCTTCTTGCAATCTGATGTTGTTGGTTATGTGGCTTTCATAAACTCCTTGCAATTGATCATCTTCAGTGTCGTTTGTATTTTCAAGTTCAACTACAGGAATTTGATTATATATACTGACATCTAATGGCAGCTGTAATAAAAGCTCATTATCAATATCGATGTCGGCATAGAAAGGATTATTCTGTTTCAAAAAATTTAGAACATTTATGATTTTGGATCATAAAATCTGACATGAATAAAGTCTGACATGAAAATCACGATGACCGCTGAAACCTTCGCGCCTGATAACTAACAAACTTAACGAAGCAGGAGTACGCGGCAGTGTTCGCACGATTTCATTAACATCTTGTCCGATATTAATGACAAAGGTAACAACCTTTGTACTCGTATTGACCCGGAATACCTCGTGATTTTACTCTATATACACGCATAACAGGATACACTTTTGCAATTAAAAGCTGTTCTACATATGTAAGATCTTCGAGTTCATTTGGAATGGTACCTGGATCCATGTAATTTACTGCAGTAAATTTGTTCGGAATGGACTTACATTGTTTACATATCTCAGTAGAATTTGTTTGCATAACAACCCGAGAATAATTCTGACACTCATAAAATTTTAGTTTTTTCAATTCCTCTTCCAGCGTAACTTGAAGATTAATATCCACGTTATTATCCGAGGAACTATCGGAAGCCACAACAGGAACATTTGCAACAACTTCAGGAACATTTTCAACCACTTCGCCACTGTTTATTCTGCGCCTATTATTTATTTGATTACGTGTGTGTCGTCCGATAAAAGAACATCTTTTTCTTTTAGGCATTTGAATTATTGTAAAATATACAGTACTCAATTATATTATAGTTGAGTATTATATAATAACATACTATATTGAGTATTATATATT
>CM040188.1:34422124-34507124 GCA_022606455.1 Callitettix versicolor | reverse complement strand
CCTATAACTTAACACCTTATAAATTTTATAATCTATAAAAGTATTACTTATTGACTTATTAGTGTCTCTAAAACGTATTAAATGACAACGCAATTTGTAAATAACTTTCTTTAAATGAAAAAAATGGTTTAACTAACTTACAAGCTTGATAAAATTAAATAATTGTGAAGTAAAGATTGGCAGAATGATTTTTAGTTTGGGCAGTTTTTGGTGAGGAATCATTGGATCAAAAAAAAAACACTTTAAAAAAACCAACAACGCATACAATTTATTAAAGATTTGGGCAAGTAAAATAATCTAATTTTCTGATGGGAAGTGTAAACAGATTTGTAAATTAGACTAAAATAAAATTATTTGGACAGTGTGTCCAGAAGCAGTATTGCGTTTTGAAAATTATCACTGCTCCGAGATAAGCAGAAAAATAAACAGTAAGTATAAAGTGTTTCGTGGCAAATTCAAAAAGCAAAGGCACAGCAGCTTGTTGAAAGAACATTTTACAGCCAAAGTTCACCGCGGCAACTAAACAGACCAAAGTTTTGGTAAGTGGAACTACAAACAACCAACTCCAAGTCTCCCCCTTCCTACAGGTCCTGGCAGGTCTCCCACGGGAACACTGAGCAAATTTATAACGCCGGATATATGTATATATTCTAAAACACAACACGCACTTTTTATATTTACTTTTGAATTAATGTTAAATTACGTCTAGAAGGGGAAAAAAGTTAAAGCGACTTGTTTGAATTTTTCAGTCTTTTTAAAATGCTTTAAAGTTGGAAAAATAACACGTTCACAATACTTTTAGATAACAAACTCTTTCGAGGAAAATATAAATTATAAAAATATTTATTTTTTGTTTTTAGCTTACGTTTATAATTTAACTTAATAAATAAATTATTACTTAATTAATATGTCAACTTCAGAATTGTGGTTAGTATTCTTGTAGGAATATTCTATGTCCTTTTGTATAATATTTTCATATCATTATTTTGGATTTCGTACATTTAAGTAAAAAATAATACCGTGTTAAGTTCTTATAATATATATATATATATATATATATATATATATATATATATATGTGTGTGTGTGTGTGTGTGTGTGTGTGTGTGTGTTTATTCTTCACTTTCGCTTACCTCTACATTTATTGTGTGTTTTTATTTTAAATTAGAAACAAATCCTCTTATTTTTTTTCATTACGTTAACAATGCTACAAAAAACTGTATTACTGTATAATTTTATAAAGTTTCATTAAGTTCCGAACAATTAAAATATATTTTTCTAATTTTATCGAATCATAGGTATTTATTTTATTTGCGTACGCAGATACTATTCCTTGAATTTACAATTTCATGTGTTTTCGTTAAACGTATCTACTAAACCCCTTCTGAAACCATAAAGGTTACTCTTAAAAAAATGTTTTATTTTTATTTTTTCTTAAATAATTTAAAAATGAACAAGTAAAACCAATTTTGGAATTAGTGTGGAAATAAGTATATAGTATGATAAGGAGTTGGATGGTCAAAAAGTTACGTCACAAAAAAATTAAGAAGAGGTTAGAGAGTAAAATAATGCTCTTTTGTTCTTTAAGGTTAAAAATATATCTATAAAGATTACTCAATGATTATCGGAAGATAGTTTTTATCCTTAGTTATGATTTTGTGAGACAATTTTATATAAATGGCACGATAACGAGAGCATTATAATTATCGTGAGATATTCGTAAACCAGCCATGTTTATCTAACGTTTACTTTCACACATCTCCCGCAAACATTGCACGTACACTGCCAGCTGTCTCCATCTTCTTACAACTAACGGGAGATAAAACATAATCACCGCACAAAGCTGTTTCGATAACGTAATGAATGCGAATTTCCAAAAATAATTTGTAATCTTAGAAAATTTTGACAAGCTGATTGTGGTAGTAAAATCATAATTTTTAAAATAGTTAAAAATGTGTTTTAAACGATTTGGTATGACAATTTTAAACGGTTATTAAATACAATTAAAATACAATTGTTATAATTGGTTATACATCAATTATAACAAAACCGATATTGGTGCTAATAAAATAATATCTACATAAATTACTATATTCACCTTTCGAATTACATTTTAAATAAAAAATACATTTATTAGGCTTCAGGATTTTTTGGGTTTCGGGGCATAAGAGAGTTAAGGGCAATGAGGAGGCAGACCGACTGGCTGGACTGAGTTCATCGGACCTGAGCCGGCTTTAGGGATCTCTCTGTCGTTGGCCAGGTCTGCTATTGATAGGTGGATTAATAAACACCACCAGGCAAGATGGGATAACCTTTATGGCCATTTCCATAGTAAGCAATTCTTAAGCATAGTTCCATGCAGCAGACATCTTGGGCAGAGCAAAACTAAGAAAAATAATGGAGCACTGTGGTCTGAGAGTGCACATGAACAGGATATGTATGTACCATGGAGAAACTGTGTTTAGGTTGTGCAGGAAAGAGGAAGAGACTGCAGGACACATAATCCTTGATTGTGAAGCCCTTGCTGGTAGAAGGGGTTTTTGGTTTCCAAGACCTTAGGGATCTTTCAGCAGAATGAGCTAGTCAGTGGATTGTTGGTACTTACTAAGGCCATAAATCTGCTAAATCAAGAGGTATAGTTGTGAAATTGGTCTGTTGATCGCAGTGCTTGGGGTTGTTTATCCCTTCCTCTAGTTTGAATCTAATCTAATCTAATCTAGACTTCAGATCATTTTCGGAAGTTCAGAACTTGAAACGATAACTTAGTATATGCAGATGTCGTAGACTGTGAAGCTGGAACCCGAATTTAAAAATTGTTTTAGACAAAAAAAGTCGTATTTTTTAAAGACTTAAATGTCCGCCATTTTTAAACTGTGTTAAATGGATTTTACTGAATAATTAATTTGTCTAAAATCGGTTTTTGTGAATCAAGTATAAACGATATCTCACCACCATTTGAAACATGAGAGTCCTAATATAAATGTGTTACACACGCACGTGCGCGGACAGAGAAAGAGAGAGAGAGAGAGAGAGAGAGAGAGAGAGAGAGAATTTGTAATTACTTCCGATTTTGACGCGTAAGAAGCTTCTCTAAACTATTACCAAAATAGACTTTTGTGCCAAGTGAATCAAATCTGACCAAAACTGAGAACGTTAGCCAGTTATGTTTGCAAGCATATTTGAGCTATCTGTTTTTTTAACCGATAAAATAGTGATCTAGAAATAAGGAGCGGCGCTAATTTCCAGGTCACGGAATTTGGATTTTATAGTGACAAGTTCCAAAAGCTCATTTTCTAATTCAAATTCGGTAATAAAATGTAAAGGCGCTTGGGACTTTATAATCGCAGTGTATATATATATATATATATATATATATATATATATATATATATATATATATACACACACACACACACACACAGAGAGAGAGAGAGAGAGAGAAAGAGAGAGGGAGAGAGAGAGAAAAGACGCGATTCGGTCATCCCTGGGCTTTTAAGTAGGTTCCAATCTCCCTACTACCGTTGACTGTAATAGAATAACTAGTGTATAGTAAATAAAATATTAACAAAATATTTACAGAACCATCAAAAAGTGATACAACATAATACAGGGTCCGCCAATGAAACTGGATGATTTTAGGTGGCCTTGAGACAAAGTTGGCAGGTAGTGGGGATGGTTACTGGCGCGTCACCACCTGCAAATCTACCATTTAGTCGCAATGGGTCGTTGGACGGGTGAACAACACGGCTATGCGGTGAAAGCGTATTATCAAAAGGGCGACAATTTCTTACAAACTCGACTTGCTTTCCGACGTCATTTTAACATACCGCGTAACCAGCCTGTTCCGTCAGATAATGCAATTCGAACATGAATAAACAACCTCGAGCAAACGGGATCAAAGTCTTAAAAAAGAGGCAAGAGTGTTCGAATACCTGAAAACATCGCAGCTGATCAACAGGCTATGGTTAGAAGTCCTCGCCGATTAACCAAACAACATGCCCTTAGCATTGGAATAAGTGACACATGGGGGGATACCTGTTTTTGTTTTATCGGGATACCTAAAAACAAAAATGTTTCAAGCAGATCCGACCACAACCATTCAAACCCTCAAACAACAAATTGTAGACGAGATTGCGGCAATACCTGTCGACATGCTACTAGAGGTCATGCAAAACTTCCAAGCCAGGCTCCACGAACGCCTTAACTGCAATGGAGAACATTTGGTAGACATAGTGTTCAGAAAAAAATATGTTTTCGTATTGTACCCAAACTAAATAAATATTTACTAAAAAAGTGTTTTTTCAACAACCAATTTTACTTTATTTAATTATCCCGTTTCACTGGCGGACCCTGTACATTACTTTTGCGAAGGTTGAATGAATGCATTCATTGGTGTATTCCTTTTGCCTAACCTGCGCCTTAATCTGATAAATACGAACAAACCCAGGTAACCAGTTCGCTGAACTACTGCTATTGCTGTACAATCAGTGTATTGTACGTACTTCAAAGAACACTAGACCTTGCATTATACACATATCTGTACTTAATTAATTACCCGGCCACTCCACGACCGCTACCTACGGGTGCAACATATTCCGTCAATTTAACCGGTAATCAGCCGCCTCGGTGGTCTAGTGGCTAGCGTACTAGGCTTTCACCCCCGAGGATCCGAGTTCGATTCCCGGCGAGGGCTTGGCATTTTCATACGCTATAAAAATCATCCCACCGTCTGCATTTTCCCAAGTGTGCACAATAGTCAGACATTAAACACACAAAAAAAAAAAAAAAAAATTAACCGGTAATCATTTACGAAAAATTTACTAGACCAACTTGGAAATTTTATGCTTTTCTTCACGAAACTCTAGAAAATTATGACATAACGTGCCGTTCAGCCAATATTACAGGAAATATCAAACAACTACACTAGTCATTGTTAAATCAAAAGCCGCCATTTTGAAATAAAAGTGAATGAAAAAAATCATTGACACAAGACGTTCGGACTTTACAGAAGGTAATATTTCAAAACAACGCTTTGTAACAAACAAACAGTTGAGTTGAATCAGAAACGGCATTTCGCTCGAACAATAATATCATTGAGCTTGTTTATACGGAAGTAGGATATGGCAATTGTTCAAACAATATTTATAATTGAAAATTTTTAACAACTTTTCAAACAGTTATATAAATTTAGGATTGGTGCGCAATGCAAAGTCCCTGGTTTGTGTACCAATATGGAGGTTCTAATTGTTCATTTCTTGACCTAAACAAAGTCTCCCCACATAAAAATATGCATAAACATAAACACCCGGGAATAGGAAAATTTATACATACTACCTTCTGAGATGAACCCAATGAACTATCCCGTCTAATAAACGTATTATCAAATAAAAATTTCACCCTTAAATTAACATGGGGAGAAAATTATTGTATAAAATTTAGATTGATGATATATCTAGGTACAAGTACCTAACATTAAAATAATAATAATAAGAATAAGAATAAGAAGAAGAAGAGTAAGAATAAAAAGAATAAGAAGAATAAGAAGAAGAAGAAGAAGAAGAAGAAAATCGGTTAGAGAGAAGACCGGACTGACTTTTACAAGTCCGCATTAGGTTTTATCCATTGTTTTATGTATAAATTCGTTAAAAATGACAATGTAGAGTTTTGTGTCGAGATTTGTCACAGTGTATCAACAAGACAACACACCTAACGTCTCTGGTTCTAACCAGAATAAACTGGCGGAGGTTGTCTGACGAGGCCCGAATTCATTGATCTTCCCAGAACATCGTCTGTATGTTGTCTCACTTGATGAGGTTGTTGCAGAACGGCAGATTCTACGGATATCAATAATAATTTTCAAGTTAGAAAATAATATAACATAAACACGTTTTGGCAAATCTGCTTCTCTTCTAAGCAAACTTGAAACTAATATGAAATGTTTTACTTGGGAACTAGTGAAATAAAAAGTGTGGACCACTTGCTGATGAGCACTAGACAAAGTTTCATAAATATAACTGGAACTGTCAGATAAAACGTAGGATGATGTGTTGGAAATGAACTGTTTTTTAAATAAATTTAAATGTTTGTAATGCACGACCGTTTATAATAGCAGTTTCAAATATATGCGCTAACTTAAATATAAAATATTTTTTTTAATTTACAGGAAGGTTGATCGTAAATCAGTAAAATTAAATTTGTTTTAGCAATTCAAAAGTCAAAGGCTCTTAAACTATTTTTAAACGGTACTTTCAAAACGTCACTTGAAATTGCGTTAAAAATAAATTTTTCTTCTTTAAGTTGGATTTAAATTCACAGGTTAAATGCATGGTTATAATTGAGCAGTCAGATTTTACTTAGAAAACGAGTTATGGAAATAAATGATAGCCTATAGGAAAACATCTTCAACTGAAAATAATAATAAACGTTGTATACAACTACTCGCTTTTTTAAGGTGCAAATTTCCAAAAAAAATATTTGTTTATATTATAATTTTACGAAAATCTGATTTCGCCAGCACAATTAACATTTATTGGCATTTTAAAATTTAGAATTACATTGGAAGTATGAAAATGAAGCCCGATTGCTGTCGAGTTAACTTTCGTATTTTCAATTGAATATTTAAAATGTAAATTTATGGAGGTTTTACGTTGATAAGAAAGTGAAATTCCATGTGTGTGTGTGTGTGTGTGTGTGTGTGTGTGTGTGTGTTTCAAGGTCAATAAAAAGTTATTTTTTTCAAATAACAATCTGTCTTGTAAACACAGAGATTGTTCACAATAGTTTAGTGACTAAGTTCTGAATCTAGACTAGTTTTGTTCGTCGTTATCTTATTCAAGCTCACCGAGAACATTAAACACGGCTGTGAATCATTTACACTCCCAAAAGGATTTGCGCGACGATAAACTTAAAGGTTTTTCGCCGGAAAAACATAAATTCCTTTTTTCTAAAAACACCAGGGAACATTCGACAGTAATCCATGATGACGAGTTTGTAATAAAGGAAATATTGTATTCCTCTAGTTTGAAAAACGTAAGAGTTGCTCATAAATAAAAGCGCATTAAAGAGTAATTGCTGAGTAAAAAAACATAAAATATATTGCGTAAGATCGGCTTTAAGCAGTGTTCATTAAAAATGAACTGCCAACATTGTAAAATTTTCTAGGTCACACTTTAAAGAATCGTGAAGATTCATTCATCTATATTGTATATTTAAATTTATATTTATTGTAAAAACATGTGTTCATTCTGTAAAATACCAGAATGTAGGCAGGTGTTTAATGACTTTGTAGATGTTAATTAAGAATTTAATTATAGTTACATTCAAGAATTTTTGAATACGTGACCACATACAAAGTAATCACCAACACAGACGATAATAAAACTTGGAACGTTAAAAACGGTAAGATTTGAGAAATTTAACATCGCAAGCTCCGATTGGTGAGCTATTAGTCTGGTCAAGGAAACGAATCTATAAAGAAGAGTCAGAAGGGAGAAAGAAGTTGGTTGCCTCAAGTTCTCAGAGGGAGATGACACTACTAATCAGGGAAGTCGCTAAACAAGTTTGCAAGTGCAGTAACTCCAAGTTCTTTCCGTGAAGCCAAAAGTGCTTTCGTCGTAAGTAAAGTATTTTTTAAACCAAAAGTGCTTTCGTCGTAATTAGTGTATTTTTTTTATAATGCAAAAATGTTTTTTATAATCAAAGTATTTTTATAAGACCAAAATTGTTTTCGTCCGATGAAAGTAATTTTTTATAAAGCCAAAAGTGCTTTCGTCGTAATTAGTGTATTTTTTTTATAATGCAAAAAATGTTTTTTATAATCAAAGTATTTTTATAAGACCAAAATTGCTTTCGTCTGATGAAAGTAATTTTTATAAAGCCAAAAGTGCTTTCGTCGTAATTAAAGTATTTTTTTTAAACTAAAAGTGTTTTCTTCGAAATTAAAGTAATTGTTTTATAAAGCTAAAAGTGTGTTCGTCGTAATTAAAGTAATTTTTTTAAAAAGCCAAAAGTGCTATCGTAGTAATTAAAGTATTTTTTAAAACTAAAAGTGTTTTCTTCGAAATTAAAGTAATTGTTTTATAAAGCTAAAAGTGTGTTCGTCGTAATTAAAGTAATTTTTAAAAAGCTAAAAGTGCTATCGTAGTAATTAAAGTATTTTTTTAAACTAAAAGTGTTTTCTTCGAAATTAAAATAATTCTTTTATAAAGGTAAAAGTTGTTCCGTCGATAATAATCAAAAATAAACTTTTTATATAAATTCAAAAGTGCTTTCGTTGTTATTAATATTTTAATATGTTATCAAGAAATATTTGCCTATGAATCATTAAAAGAAACTAACAAGCTAATGTCACCCGATCGACTTTTCCTTAAAACCTTCAGCATCTTTTATAAGTTACGTACACATAAATATTACCGTATAATAAATTAAGCCTGTCAGTAGTGTAAAAATAATAAGGAAATGCAAGTGAGATTTTAAAAAAATATTTTACACGTATGATCTGCCTCAAGACAGTGATTTTATATTATCACGATTATATATAATGATCTGTCTCATGATGTCCACTTTAGCTGATGACTCGGCTATTGAGAAAGTCAATTATAACAAAACCGATATTAATTAATGTATTAAACACCAAAAAAATCGGTGTTTTTTACTGTTTGGAATTTATTTGTTCTAAATTTAATATTTAAAACAAATTAAATTGGTTGTTATTTACTCAAGGTTTTTTTACCTTGATATAGGTAAAAAAATATATCAAATTTTTGGTATGTTAATACCAAAAAAAAATTACAAAATGTGGCGGAACATGTTACTTTTCTGACTAGAAAACGAGCTTCAAGCTTAATGAAACCAAATTTTTGCATATAAATTTTACAAATAGGAAATATTATTACAAATGGAAAATATTATTACAAATGGAAAATATTATTACAAATGGAAAATATTATTACAAATGGAAAATATTATTACAAATGGAAAATATTATTACAAATAGAAAATATTATTACAAAACATATATCACCGTTTGCTAATAAAGTAAAATATATTGTTATGACCCTTGACTCGAAGCCGCGCTGGAAGGAACACGTTAAGAAAATATGCGAACAACTAGGCATCCAACTGAAAAAAATCCATTGTTGATTGTAAGAAGGTCAGAATTGTTAATACATAACAAACGGCTGCTATACAAGCAAGTGCTAAAACCAGTATGGTTACATGGTATACAGCTTTGGAGCTGCAGCAAGAAATCTAATATTAAAATAAGACTTTTCAAAAAAAAAGTATAAAGGACTACAATGGGAGCTCCTTGGTACGACAGCAATGATAACATTCACAGGGATTTGAAGATTGAACCAGTAGAAGTCGAAATACAAAAGCAAGGCAAAAAATTCAGTTTTGACTACATCAGCACCAAAATGTTGGAGTACTTCAGCTGCTTGACACAGAGCTAGTGAGACGTCTCAAGAGAGTTGGTTGGGGGGTTGCTCTCAAATTGTAATGCTGTGATCAGAGGTATTGTCATTAGGCAATAACCTTAAAAAGTGTTATAAATATTTATCAGACAATAAACTTTTGGTTAGCCAATGAAACTAGTTGTAGTGAATGGAATAATATTTTCTTTAAAAAAGTAAATTAATTATTGTTATTAAATGACAAAGTAAAAATTTCAGCAAAACTCAAAACACCTGGTTAAGGTTACAGAACCCAAGGATTAAAAAAATAAAATAAAAATAAATAAATTTAATAAATTTATCTGAATTATTATTATTTTACTAAGACAGTTGTTATATGTATAATTATAAACAATAGGTATATTATTAAGATAAGTTAAATGGCAGGTAAGATTAAATTGTTTTTAAATCATGTTTTTTTTAAATAGTAAACACAATTGAAATTATTTTGTTTCCGTTTGTAACCTGCTTACAAACTAACTGATTTGTAATCTAATTTATCAAAAAAAATGTTGAATCAATTCAGCAAAATTAAATATTAAAGAACAACTAAATTTTTACAGATTTTTAAATGTTTTTAGACGAAAATGTTGTAAAATATTAAGCAATTTCTAGCCATTTCTTATAACACACACACATATATATATATATATATATATATATATATATATATATATATATATATATATATATATATATATATATATATATAACTCACAACTGGAGTTCGCCAAGGAGATGGACTCTCGCCTCTCCTTTTCAATCTGGTGTTGGACAAAGTTATCAGGGAATGGGAGAAATAATTAAAAATTGAAGGGCACTGGAAACCAGTTCGACTTGGAAGACCTAAGGACAACACAGAAATCGCGTGCCTAGCTTTTGCAGATGACCTGGCCATACTCACAGATAATGAAACAACAGCGATTAAACAGATAGAAGTCCTAAAGGAATGTGCAGAGAGGGTCGGTCTACAGATCTCGTTTAAAAAAACCGAATTCTTCTGTACAAAATTAAATATTCAAGAACTAAACACAAAATATGGTAAGATAAACAGAGTCAAGCACTTCAAATATCTGGAAGAAATTCTTGAACCCACGGGTGGCGAGAAGGCTGCGCAAAGGGTTCGGCTACTGAGAATGAAGAGGGCTCTTGGTATAACCCGTGATATCTACAATAAGAGATGTATGTCGACGCACACAAAAATCAGACACTACAACACAGTCATAAAACCGGAGGTATTATATGCAAGCGAGACGCTAGCAGTCCACACAAAAGCTACCATGGAGGGTATTTTGAATGAAGAACGCAAAATCTTGAGGAAGATCCTTGGTCCCAGATTAACAGAAGATGGATACAGGTTGCACTCCCGGAAGACCACAGAGAAGATATCGAACCTGGCAGCAGATATCAGAAGAAGGAGGCTTCGGTTCTATGGACACATCAGTAGACTCCCAACAACAAGACGCCAACAAAATCCTTAAGTATATACAAGGTGTCAAATCAACAACGTCGTGGATCGCACAAGTCAGAATAGACCTACATGACGCGGGAATAGACTCAACAGATGTTGAAGACAGGCGCGCATACAGGAGAAAGATGCTTGGTTGGAAGGTTCCAGAGAATGAAATCCCAAAGAGAGCAGGGGTAAAATGGACGGAGGAGCGGAAGAAGATCCATGGGGACAGGGTGAGTGAGGTGTGAAGGATTAGAAGGAACAAGACATGAGTCGGAGTGCTTTGCGTGATCCAACAGGGTCTATGCGCAAATAATTATATATATATATATATATATATATATATATATATATATATATATATATAAGGTCGAGATTGGTGCTCATTTCGAAGTCTCGCTTCTCATAATGATGGCCGACTGCTTTAGTAGGTCATTTTCTAATGGAAATTTGCTAATAATAAAGCAGTGATTGTTTTAATTTATTTCATTCATTCAGGTGAAAGGCCAAAGGTGAGTTGTGTGTTGGCAAAGCATTTGCATTATTCAAAAGTGTCACCTTTTTGTAAGACTTTTTCATATTTAATGATATTCATTGCAGTGGGGTCAAACATTGAATATATATGACAGTGGGACTTGTTTAAACGTTTTCAGTTTGTGTCACAAGTAATTATGGTGTTAAGTGACACTGCTTTAATTGCAGTTGAATGATATACTTAATAATAATAATTATACAAGTATAATAATTGCAGTAATTATTTATATACTTGTATTACCATATTTCTTAAGGAATACAAACAAATTTATTTTACCATTTTATAACAGCGGTAACAAGGTATCTGTTGGAAAAGAATGTTGAGAAATTAACAGCGTTAAACAGCACTACATGAGAGAACACTTAGTTTTATATTTAATAAAAGTGTCTGACAGTAAAAGCTGTTGCTTTTGAAAGTTGCAATTTCCTTTCTCTTAATGCTATGAGGTTTACATTTTCTTAGAACATTTTTAGAACCTCAGTTTAGAGGTTTTTAAAGTTCCAATAGAATCGGTGTTGAAATAAGTGAGTCAAAAGTGTACACATATTCGTGAGATATACTGCGTACAAAGCGATGGGCGAAAATAATTCAGAAGGTTGTTATTTAAGTAAAATTTAAGACAAAGTTCCTATAAAAATATGTCTGAAAATATTTATTTTACCAAGTATCGGTAGATTTATTTTTGTAAATAATTTCTATATGTAGAACAACTTAACCGATTAAATTAAAATTTTGAACCGTACTCTCAATGTAGTAGCTCGTTTACAAAAATATTTCCAATAATCCGTTTCAAAATGGCGGCCAGAAAATGTGCACACGAAAATTATTTTTTTTATAATAAATGTCAAGTATTGTCCACCGCTCGTAGCTGTGCCTCTGAGATGGGGAATATTATAACTGTGTTTACTGAGTCGCCATGACAAAGTAGAGCTAAGTGGTGATATATTACTCACTCTGAAAAAGTTACACTGTCATGTAGAAATCATAGACTAGTTAATACATCAGTGTTCTGAGATTCAACCTGAAGTTACTCGCAAGTGATTGTAAAGTGTTTCTTTTTCTTTTTTTAAACAGTTCGCTATTTTTATCATTTTAAGTGCGCTATTTAAGACAATAATTGTGGTGATCTAAGCCTTAACAGTCTTTTTCAACTTACTGAATGCGGAATCACCACAGTGACACGAAGTGATTGGGAAGGTTATTGTAACCATGTCAACGAAATACAAGAAGAATATTGGGTTAAAGATGGAATCGTATTAGATGTGATGGAAGACCTGATTATTTCTTTTGGCGAATCCGATAAATCTTCTACCGATTCCGAGGTGGATCTCTAGCCACAGAACTTCCATGAGATAAACAAAATTAAATAACTTACAGTCAAATTACACAGTCTTACAAATTAATTACATAAATTAGATATTAAATAGTTCCCTATACAAAATGTCATGTTCCTGTATTGATTGTTGTACCCGCTATCGGATAAAACTAATGTTTTTAGATACATTAGTAGCAGTAGTTCTTCGCGTCAACATCAAATTCCTTACAGATGCACAGTTACCAGCGGTGGACAGTACAAATACTTTTACTTGTTTTAATTGACTATCGAATGGTGTAATTATCAAAAGTAACGGAGAAAGAATAATGGTAAAACATTGTTAAAACCGTGTATATTGCTAAAACCTTGTACATCACTAAAACCGTGTACATTGCTAAAACCGTGTACATGCTAAAACCGTGTACATTGCTAAAACCGTGTACATTGCTAAAATCGTGTACAGCGCTAAAATCGTGTACATTGCTAAAACCGTGTACATTGCTAAAACCGTGTATATTGCTAAAACCGTGTACATTGCTAAAACCGTGTACATGCTAAAACCGTGTACATTGCTAAAACCGTGTACATGCTAAAACCGTGTACATTGCTAAAACCGTGTACATTGCTAAAATCGTGTACAGCGCTAAAATCGTGTACATTGCTAAAACCGTGTACAGCGCTAAAACCGTGTACAGCGCTAAAATCGTGTACATTGCTAAAATCGTGTACAGCGCTAAAATCGTGTACATTGCTAAAACCGTGTACATGTTAAAACCGTGTACATGCTAAAACCGTGTACATTGCTAAAACTGTGTACATTGCTAAAATCGCGTACAGTGCTAAAATCGTGTACATTGCTAAGACCGTGTACATTGGGAGTCATTTATTAGCCAAGGGTTCTCAATATTATTATTTGTTACAACTATTTTTTTAACAGCACTAATCAAGTTTGAATACAATTTAATTGAATAATCTTTAATTTGTATAATTTCTACTTATATTTCAATCATATAAATCATCAGTTATTTCTAATTTGGTGATTTTATGGAGACATGCCAACATATGCGAGGATGTTAGTGGCATTTAAAAAAACTGATATTTGAAGTTCTAATTTGTAAAAAATTATTAGACTCTTAATGAAGTTTTTACTTTCAATTTAGGAAAATTTCACTGAAAAATGAGCTATTGGAGCTGTAATCTTGGTATATATATATTTGTGTGTGTGTGTGTGTGTGTGTGTGTGTGTGTGTGTGTGTGTGTGTGTGTGTGTGTGTGTGTACAAACCAGATTTGATTCAAACTTTTCGTACACAAATCGATTAGACAAATTCACAATAGGTTAGTCAAATTCGTAAACCAGCAAAATTAGTTCAGTGGCGAATATTTCAAATATTTTATAATTTTTTTTCAAAATATTTTGCGAAAATCCTACTTCACCACAGTAAACAACCTTAAAAACTTCAAAAATAGCGTTCTGCATTTCCAAAACCAGTTGAAATCACAAAATTTAATTCATTTTTGGATTTTCATGGGAATTTAAAACATTAAAATGTTGAAATACGCAGATTTAAATTTCACGATGTCAAAAGTAGAATTTCAAAATAAGGATAAGATAAAAAAATTATTTGTGGAAATTCGCTTGCGTCACGTCATTGAGACAGCTGCAAATGAAGCACACAACTATTGTGAAGTTGTGTGATGCACAATTTCATTCAGAACTTGTAAAACGTAAAGAAACATTATGTAAATAAGAATAATATGCTATGTAGAGCAGCCGATGAAGTTTAAATATGAACGTATGTTTTATTGAAATAATTAAACCATTTTTAGACTTACACGTGGTCCGATTTCACTGCAAACTTAAAAAATAACGATGCAAGAAAGGAAATTTTCGAAATTACACGATTATCTCCAGTAATAGTTCCGAGATATTTAAACTACTAAATATCAGTTATTTTGGTTTAGTTGATAAGAATAGTAGGCCTACTTAGTTATATGTTAAATAAACTGTAAATGTATCAATCTTAGCATTTTTAGCGTAATCCTAAGGCGCACGTACAAGTTGTATATTATTCTGTTTAGCCGTCATTTTTATTTTCTTTGTCGGATTTAAGTTTTGTTTCCGTTTTTTACAAACATAAATAAAGCTCCACATAATTCCTTCTTTCTTTTTAGTAACGCATAAATTATCATTTTAAACTTTTAAATTACATTTAAAATACAAAACAAATCCTTACACCGTCAGATCCGTTTAAAGTGAATTTAAAAGTTTAATTTATGCAGATTTCAACGCTGATTTTAAAGGCGGAATCGAATTTTAAAGAAAGTTTCTTTTAAGATTTGTAATGGCAGCCGATTTTTAAGCTAAACGAATTTTTCTAAAATTGCAAAAATAGATTTTGTATCAAGTGAATTAAATTCTAGAAAAATTGAAAATGTTTGCAAACATAAGATTGAAAAATGAATTTTTGCTAATTTATATAGGCAATATAATGTTTAATCGGCCAAAAAGTTTTTAAGGGTTAAGGATTAACCCTCATTTCAAGATCCCGGATTTGGGTTTTATAGTCATAAGCAACACTAGCTCATTTTCTATTGCAATATTCGGTTGCTTGGAAATTTACAATCGCAATGTATATATCACGATTTATACAATAAAGAGACGCGGTTTCGTTACAGATTTACCGCAGCTCGGACCTTTAAATAGGTTCGAATCTTCTTACTACTGTTAGCTGTAATAGAATAACTAGAGTACAGAAAATAAAACATTAACATGTATACAGAATTAAATGTATACAGTTGGCACAACATGTAGACTAATAGAACGTTTAAAGTACAGTACAAAATTAAATGCTTCGTAACACTGGTGTATTCATTTTGCCTAACCTACGCCTTAATCTGAACAAACCGCTTAACCAGTACCGAGCTAATGTGAATGCTTTATAATCAATGCTGTTATTATTGTACGTACTTCAAAGAACACTAGACCTTGCAGTATACACGTATCTGTACTTAATTAATTGCCTGGCCACTCCACGACCGCTACCTACGGGTGCAACATTTGCCGTCAATTTAACCGCTAATATTTTACGAAAAATGTTACTGGAACCAATTTTATTGGAAATTTTATGCTTTTTCTATCATAAAAAATTTACAATAGGAGCCAGTATTACAGGAAATAAACAGTCGTCGTTAAATCAAAAGCCGCCATTTTAAAAATGGAACTGATGGAAAAAATTACTCATACGTCGTCCGGAATTTATTTAAAAAAATCGGTCAATGCATTGTAACGAACAGGAGCCTCGTTTCGCTCGGACAACAATATCATTTTGAGCTTCTTTCTAGTAGGAATGCCTATGGTTAATATGCAAAAATGAAATGGTTTTGTGGTTTTGATAGTCTTACGAAAAACGTAGGTTTTACCTACATTTCCAATTGATTTTTCTAGGCTATATAATGACAATTTTTATTAATTTGTAATCTACGTAATCTTGAAAATTAACAAAATACCTATTTATTCAAAATCGGATTTCACCATTAAAATCAAATTTAGCTATAGAACTACCCTACATAAAACAATCTCATAAGCAATACGTTTAAGTAGGATTCTAAGCTTTGTGTTACTGTAGTACATTCGCAAAGAGGATTATTGGGGATTACGTACCCGGCCTAATAGTTGCTACTTTTCTTCAAGTAACTAGTAATTACAAAATGGATTTGTTGTACGGGAATAACTTACCTTAAATATAAAAGGTAAATATATATAAATATATATATATATATAATACACATATCCACGCAGGGGGTGCAGACTAGCTGCACCTATTGAGAGGATTTAGACGTCCCTCGCGGTACTCCAGTCTAACACACATTTACACTTGCAACACTACATTTACGACTTTAACACTTTAAATTCACACTTACGTTTAGGGAGGCGATGATAGCCTCAATGAGCTTTTCGTCTTAAAATAAATATATATATATATATATATATATAAAACATTTCATATGAAAACGGTAAAAGATAGAGAAAATATTACAATATAAAAATTGATTTATGAATAACGATGTTTCATAAAAATTTAAAAGCAACTGTTTAGCAAGTACAGGTTGAAAAATCTTACAGTAATCAATCTTTTCCTTTTTCAGACCCCATTTCGACCATTTTGGAAGAATGGTATAGCATAAACGCTAAATCAGTTTTGTTAACTTACTTATTTAAATCAGCTCACAGAGACGATTATTTCGAGAATATGGTTCATGAGGGAGTTCGATATCTGTGAGATCCTAAAGCTTTCGATTATCCAAACATAGGGATTTTCCGCTTGATTTTATATATATATATATATAGAGAGAGAGAGAGAGAGAGAGAGAGAGAGAGAGAGAGAGAGAGAGAGAGAGGGAGGGAGAGTGAGAACGTCGTGGTCGATGTGGCTAAGACACCGGTCAGCCTGCTGTGACTCTTAACTGCGCACCTTATGGTTGTTGGCTTCGAAATACAGTTACTGCCTTGCCTTTATCCTTTCCGCCCATCCTTAATTTTCGTTCTAACTGGCATTAATTACGACATTTAAGAAAAAAACAAATACACACACACACACACACACACACACATATATATATATATATATATATATATATATATATATATACATAGCGGTAAGACAGTGGCAAATCCCTAAAATTCAGACATATACGCAGGTTCGAATCTGGTTAATATATTTGGCTTTTTCCGTGTGTTGCGTCTACATCATTATACCTGGTATAAAGTAAACTAGTTACACATAATAATATAAAATGTGTGTTAGCACTACAGCTACTTGATTCAAAGTTGTTACAAGCTTGAAAACAATGATACATTCTGGTAAAACCTTAAACAAGTATCTTGACCAGCAAAATCTTTCGAAAGTTTCAAAATGACAATAGTTAAAAATGATTACTTTTCTAGCTTACGTTTTTTTTTGAAAATCTCATTTTGGTCTAAAGTTTTTGTAATTGTTACTTTAATACAATGTGCTTTGCTTCTATGGCGTCATTTTACTGTAATCTGGTTTTTTCTTATTTCCTAGAAAATTGCAAACACATATTTTTCGCTAAAAAATTTGAACTGAAATATTTTTATGACTGTGTTAAATATTGTAATATATAGATTGTGAAAAATATCAGTTATTTATTCGTTTAGTGAATGTTCGCATTATTAAACAAAAAAAATGTCACAACTGAATTTTGTTTATACTTTTAATTTAAACAAAATTATATTTCAAAGTTAAAACTACTGAGACAGTTTTATGTAAATTATCATACTGAACTATTATTGTGTCTCACCTTAATTTTATAATCCTTGTTTGGGTCTGTATTCTGTTATACACTTGATAACTACTGCAATTAAAATTTCACTGTTTAAAAAAAATCTAATTATTAATTTAAGTTCTGAATTAATGTCGTTAAATATATTTTAAAATTTTAAAAACCACCTAAAACATCACTGCTATAAGGTAAATATCTTAAAACGCAAAAAAATGTTTAATTTTGATTAAACATTATTTTCTTTAAATTTAGTAACGCCGTTAATAAAACAATATATTTTTTTTAAAGTTTTCAAAATTTCCAGAACTGTAAACCATCCTGTACACCGCTCAGGTTAGTAGGCTATGTTCCAGCTAGCCACGATCGGGGAACTGATTTCTAAACGATGTCAGACAACGTTACGAACGGTTACGGATATACCCGAAAAAAGTCGAAGTCCTGACGCCAATACTCTGTAGCAGAGTCTGCCAATGATACAGGCATTGATGCAACTGTTTGGGTTTTTGCAAGGAATTCATTGATTCGATACACAAATTTAATGTGTCTCCGACTGACTTTCAAACGTTCGATATGTAGGTACACCTGTATTTATCATATTTGCTAAATGTAATTAAAATCGCCAACAATACATAGTCATTAAATAATAATCATAACTCTATAAGTAGACCTAATCGTTTGTTCTATTTTCAAATTTTTAAAATACCCGTGTTTTTCTAGCATTGTGCTCAGTCAATAAAAAAAATTAACAAATTTAATTCTTTCATGAATTACATCAATATGATAGCATATTTGCCTACAGACTTTGGTGAAGTTTAAAAATAACGTATTTTTTAACTAGGTTGAAAAACGTAAGATGTTTTCCTGTACCAAGCTCCAAAGCCAATAAATTTATAAATACGTTACATTATGGGAAACTTCAATTTACCTAAAAGGATATTTACTTAACAAACTAGTGGACGGAGCACCCACGAGGGTCCCGATCCTTTTAATCGCTTTATACGATTACAAAAAAGTTCTTTTAAGTTCTTAAATTGCCAGATCTAATAAACAAACTGATGCCATATTATTGTAATGTAAAAATCAGTATGGTGTGATTTTAAAAATAGATTCGTTTTCAACAAGTAAACAAACGGCACGGATTACATTAATTTTATTTAGATCGATCTGCTAACCGAAAAGTTAAAAATTTTACAAGTAAATTATGGAATAAAATTCGAGAAAACTGGCAATCAGATCTTACATCAACTGCTACGTGCGATACATTGCTATGCCATCTTTGCGTGTCTGGAAGTACGAATAAATTTGTATCCGCAGAGAGTTAGTTATGACTTATATTTATACACTCATAGAAAAGTCAGATACAATATTGAAACTTTATAAATCACAAAAAGCAATAATAACATTTGGAACTATTATATCTTCTTTAGCGAAATTTAGGGTGTACGGCGAGTTTAAAGGATTATTTTATGGGGGGACATATGACTCACTAGCGAATATATATATATATATATATATATATATATATATATATATATATATGTGTGTGTATATATATATATAAATATATATATACACGAGTGTGTATATATGAGACGCTCTTTCGCGTCATCCAATATCCAACGCTCTCGCACGTCATCCAACACTCTTACCCAACATCCAACGCTTTTACACGATATCTAACGCTCTCACACGATATCTAACGCTCTCACACGACATCTAACGTTCTCACACGACATCCAACGCTTTCATACGCCATCTAAATGTCTCACATGTCACACAACGCTCTCGCGACATCTAGCGCTCTCACACGTCATCAAACACTCCACACGTCATCAAACGCTCTCGCAAGTCATCCAACGCTCTCACTCGATATCCTACGCTCTCAAAAGTCATCCAACGCTCTCACTCGATATCTAACGCTCTCACAAGACATCCAATACTCTCACATGATATCTTACGCTCTCACACGACATCTAACGTTCTCACACGACATCCAACGCTTTCATACACCATCTAAATGTCTCACATGTCAAACAACACTCTCGCGACATCTAGCGCTCTCACACGTCATCAAACGCTCCACACGTCATCAAACGCTCTCGCAAGTCATCCAACGCTCTCACTCGATATCTAACGCTCTCACTCGATATCTAACGCTCTCACACGATATCATACGCTCTCACACGACATCTAACGTTCTCACACGACATCCAACGCGTTCATATGCCATCTAAATGTCTCACATGTCACGCAACGCTCTCGCGACATCTAGCGTTCTCACACGTCATCAAACGCTCTCACACGTTATCCAACACTCTCACACGACATCCAACCTTCTCCAAAGCTTTTATACGCCAACCAAATGTCTCAGATGTCACCCAACTCTCTCGTGACGACATCCAACGCTTTCCCACGTCATCAAACGCTCTCGCACGACATCCAACCTTCTCCAAAGCTTTTATACGCCAGCCAAATGTCTCACACTTCACCCAACTCTCTCGTGACGACATCCAACGCTCTCACATTACATTCAACACTTTCATACGTACTGCATCCAAAGTATTCACACGTCATCCAACGTTGTCATGTATTTTTTATTTTTCTTGCTTATGTTTAACACAATGCTAATTTAAACGTTATATATGTCATATATGTTACATATGTGTGTATATATGTGTTACACACATAATGTAATAATATAATATTACATATGAAACCAGCCCATCATGAACAAAATTATTTGAACGTTTACAGTTTAATGGATCATAACTTGCATATACTTTGTACACAATCGTATTTTAGTATTACGTATGTACTTAAGTTAAATAATAAGAATTTTAATTTAAAATGGCGCCATTGTACTATGTACTAGCCCATCTACCACAACATTGTTAGAGCGTTTACAATTAAATATATTTTGTACAGAATTGATATTTAATATATTTTAAATAAATAACTTCGTAATAAATATTTCAATTATCAAGGAACGCCATACACTACATACCCATACCAGCTATATCAGTTATTAGAGCATTTGATTGATACAAGATTAATGTTTAATTTAAATGATTAAAGTTTTCTATTTGAAAGTATCAATAATAAATAATAAAATTATTTGTTTTATTAATGAAATTAAAATAAATAAATTATGCATATATAAATCAAATAGCTAAACTTATTAGTTTAAGTTGTCGTTTTTGTCAATGGTTCGTGACTGTAACGTTTTTTCTACGTCACTTGTACAATAAAATTTTAAGAGCTTGGTAAGGAAAAACGAAAATTTGAAAGTTTACTATTCAAAATTTTAATTATTTCTCAATTTACCAATTTTTACGTTGAAAGGTAGCTATTGTTAGAAGGTAGACGTTTTGGGTTACGACACTAAAGTAAAGCTAACATATACAAGAAATTCTGATAAATGGTTTAGGCCTCAGATCTCACTTACTGACAGACTTATGTATAAACGATTATTTCTTAAATATAAACTCTTTGGTTAAATCTTAAGCGAAAGATTCAATTGAATTCACATAAAATATTAACTCTATAAATAATTTTATTGTTACAGTGTCTTTGTATCCTACCTCTTGGAGTACTATAACCGAAACCTTTTGAAGGATTAAAAGATAATTCAGTTTTCTGTAAACATAATGTCGTAATACTGTAAGTAGCTTACAATGAATGCTATACAGTGTGTGGTCAGGTAATGCAAGTTTTAAATGATTATTATCAGTTAGAAAACATATGGAATTGTGCCATAGTGTTAAACTGTTTCTAGATATAGTAAAAACATTTTAAGCTGAAAGTGAAGCAACGTTTATAATTAACTTTATTTTTTCAATTGCTTTACAATTAATGTGAAATAGGAAAGAACTCTTGGCTTAAAACTAAAATGTATTTGTCATAATTATATGCCTATATTAATCCATTAATAAATAAATTTAAAAAACTGTATATGAATGTATCAATAATCGAATATAACGCTTGTACGTAATTAATATATTTATTACTGTTTATTCGATCATTTGTCAAATAGTAACAATAAACGACATTTTGAGAGAATGAATTAAAGTCCGATTTTGTTACAACTTAAAACCTAAACATGCAAACGTAAGATTAGAGGCCTATATTTAAATACTTAAGAAACTAACGCCAAATACTCACGGCAGTTTCATGAGTGGTCAAAACAGAAATAAGCCTAGACTTAAATTTAAACAGGAAACCACAAGCATTGAATATAAACGTAAACCCTTATATGAGCGCTCGCTGTGGTGGCATCTTGCGGCAGAGTGTTCAACTACAGTTAAATAGATAATACGCTGTCTATTTTCTCAAACTTCCTTCATCCTGTTCTTGCAGCGTTCGTAACGACAAGTAGTCCAATTATTTGCACTTTAGTTTCTGATATCGAGCACTTACAGTCACCAAGAAAACGAAACGAAAATGCTACACTATAGCTGTCGAGTCTCACTGTTCTACTCACCCTTGTACTGATGCGTTATTTGTCAGCTAAAAAAGTTGTGATTTTCTAATACCTAGATTTTAATTTAGACACTTGAAAAACGTCGTAAATTGTTTTTATATGCACATGATGGCAAATGTCCGAAGTAACAGTAATAACAACAAAAATATTCCAACATTAAGTAACGTCTTTAAAAACAGAAAAGTATTCAATATTATTGAAGTAGGTTTAATGTGTAGATTTTCTATAATATTACATGAATTACTGAAGTTGCTTCCATTTTGCGTAAGAAGGTCATAAATATACTTATAATTTTAAAAAAGAATTTTCGGTTAAATATATTTATAAACATTGAGATAGTCAAAGAATTCAAATACCTTGGGGAATGGATCAGCTGGAACGCCCTAGAGAAAAAAGATATGGAATCTAGGAGAAATAAAGTTGAATTAACCTTCCACCAAAGACACATACAGCAAGAAGTCCCTCTCCTGGAATACAAATATAAGGCATTATCATACGGTAATTAAACCAGAAGCCTTATATTCAGCTGAAATATTATCTCTCACAACCCTGGGCCCACTTGAAAGGCTGGAGATCAAAGAAAGAAAGATATTACGAAAAAATTTAGGCCCCAAATTCCGTAACAACCAAGTACTCCACATCAGGAATGAAACGCCTTACCAAAAAACTGAAACACTATCAGACACAATAAGAAAAAGGAGAATTGCTTTTTATGGGCACATCCTCCGAATGGACAAAAATAGACTAACCAAAAAAATATTTGACTACTTTCGCAGTAGAAGAGCCAAACCACTTTGGTTTAGAGGAACAGAGAAAGACATAACAGAACTACAGATCACTGACACTATGCTCATGGACAGAACAGCCAAAACAATAACCAAGGACAAGAAGCAACGGTTCTAAGGCAAAGCCAAATCCAAGCGAACGATCCAAATCTCTGACGAAGAAAGAAAAGCAAGATCACAACGAATGAAGCAATACTGGTATACGAGGAAGGCACAGAACATTAAAAAGTGATTGATTTGGTGTACCCCAAAGTTGGGTGAAACAAATAAAGAATATTTATAAAATATAATTTAATTTTGTTCTTTCAAAAATTGGTTTTTTAGAGGATTTTACAGAACATGAGATGTTATGTTATTGGAACTGCTAACTGACGTAATGTTTGCATATTGATGTTGTCGTGCTGCAGTGCAAACACCCCTTTTTGTGTGCAAATATCCACAATTTTCATTTCAATAAATTTTGTATTCTCCGGAAACCGTGATATGAGGCACCTGGCTAGCCATAAGGTTATTGGTTTTTTCAACGAATTTCGAAAAAAAATGGGTTACTGAAGCAGCTGTTTGTTTTGTTCAGAAAGTTTTGATGAGATCATCAAAAGATTTGTTTATATTGTGTATTACATACAATACAATTTGTTTTGAGTTTTAAAAGTAGACTACAGTAAAAAAAATCTTGAAAATGGAAGTATTCCGAAACGCGTCAACAAATATTTATATTTGAAGCTATGAAATGCAGAAATATGTACTCTACAAAATTACAACATTCCCAGCGGAGACAAAGATGATTACATGAAGAATTTCAGAATATTAATGTCTGCAGTAGTCGTTTTTCGTTAATTATTGCAGTACCTATATAAAGGCTACTGCTAGAAAGGATATGTTTATTATTGACGAGTGCTTTTTAATATTAGTTGGAAGCTCTTTTTTCAAAATTTTTTATGAAAAATTCTGTACATTCTTTTATTTTATTGGAAAAAAAACATTCTTTTATGTTATCTACTCACTGTATAAGTTATTAATTTATTTACGTGTTATCATGTATTGTTATTTTCTTTTTTGTTTCCGTTTTTAATGTAATGGTTGCATTTTAAAATTCAAATTTTATTTGCTTATAATGTAACACCTAAATACGTAATACAAAGAGTTTTAATGTGCGGCCATAATTAGAGCCGGTAAATCAACTGGCCTACAGATAAAAGAACACCTTTATTTCAATAATATGCGACCGGATTTACAGAGCTTAGAGCTCCTGAACTGGCCAAGCATGTACTGTAGCTATGGGTAACCATGGTAACGCGATCACAAGGGAATCCTATAAACAAACAGAGCGGTAAATCTTATCATAAACAGCTGATATTGTAACACGGGTGTCCTTGTTTTGTTTGTATTGTCCCGAGGATTAGATAATTTTATGGTTTATAAACTGGACAAAAGCGTGGAACGCAATTGATTAAGATATTATATGATCCGTTTATTTGGCGTAGGGAAATTATTGTGAAGGATTTTTTTTATTATTGCAACTGTTTTGGCAATCATCCCGTAATTTGTTTTCTAATAGGTCACATTGTTTGGAAACGATTCAGTAGGTTGTAACAAAAAATTTTAAATAATAAAAACCCCATAACATTCGCGTATTATCAAAACGCTAGGCTATTGAGTTCTTTTTTAAAACCTTTTTATCACGTCACCTCTGTTATTGTCTGATATTCTCTTCAGTTTGGCGTTTTCGTGACTAAAAAAAGATCTGTGTAGATCTTCATTTTTTAAAATACCACAGCGCATTCATTAAACTACACAGTACTTGGTTTTGGAATGTTTGAATAACATTTAAAGTCGTGCTCAGTACAGCCCCAAAAGCTGCATAATATAGCCGGAGAGGTTTAAGGGTTGGCCGGTAAATTAACAATTTTTATGCCTTTTTTTTCTTTATGTGTAACTTTCTTTTGAGTCAAGTTTCAATATCCCATAATTGGTATTTAGTTATATTTACTTATAGGACTTAATAAAGATCAGTTTGTACTGGTATTTGGTTTTCTTTATTATTATTGAAATTTGTGTAATTTAATCTTAATTCGCTATCGTTTGTCCAGCCTCTGACACCGTTCATTGGAGCTATGTAGTTTGTTGGTTATTTCTTTACAAAAGATATATTAGCTGTATTGTCTGATACGGGTGTAGGTAAGTCACAAGTCTATAAAAGGAACAGTATATGTCCTAAAACACAACCGTGACGTACTTTTTTTATTTTGTGTACCCTTGTTATATTTTACCCGAAAATATGTGATTTAAGTCGGATAATACTTCTATGACAAGTATCTACGTGGTTTATGTTCTCTCTATATATTACCTGTACATTCTTGTTCAACTTTTGATTAGATTCGAACCAGAGGAAGAGATAATAAAAACCCAGGTACTACGATCAACAGACCTATTGTGCAACTAAACCTTTTAAGTGCTAGTGTAGCAGATTGATGCCCTTAGTAAGTTCCAACAATCCACTGACTAGCTCATTCTGCTGAAGATCACTAGGGTCTTGGAAACCAAAAACTCCTAGCCTCCTACCAGCAAGAGCTTCACAATCAAGAATTATTTGTCCTGCAGTCTCCTCCTTTTTCCTGCATAACCTACACACGGTTTCATCATGGTACATACCTATCCTGTTCATGTGCACCCTCAGACCACAGTGCCCAGAAATAAGCCCCATGATTTTGCTGAGTTGTGCTTTGCCCAAAGTCTGCTGCCCCTTTAAGCCCTCCATATGGAACTATGCTTAAGAGGAGCTTACTATGGAAATGCCCATGGAGGTTATCCCATCATGCCTAGTGTTGCTTATTATTCCACCTATTACTAGCAGACCTGCCAACGACAGAGAAATCCCTAAAGCCTGCTCAGGTCCGGTGAACTCAGATGCAAATCCAATTCCAGCCAGTCGGTCTGCCTCCTCATTGCCCTCAACTCTCTTATGCCCCGGACCCAGGGACAGAGCGTTGAGGTTCTCCTGACACAGCCAGACCAGCTTGGACTGAAACGTTTGGATTACATTCATAAATATGCCTAAATGTAAGTTTTTGTTTTCTAATCCACCTTCTCCACTGGCTAGTATATCAACTGGATTTCTAATGCAAAAGAAAAGCACACAATGTACTTTTCATCGGCTTTTACCATTTTGCGTATTTAGTTTTGTAAATATCAATTATGTTAAATTAAATTAACGTATTTGGCTACTACCAGATACTACGTATTACTAGATATTATCTAAAACTTTATACCGAATAGCCAAGAGGGCCTGGGATCGTTAATGATGGTAACGTTAATCAGCTGCGTCTTTGAACTTGCGCACATCAGAGTCGTAGGTTCGAAACTATAGTTAATGCCCGCATATTACTTTTTCCGTTAAAACCAATCCCTCATCCTCATCACTCTAATTGGCATAAATTATACGCATTTCGACAAAGAACAATTTCATAAAAGATATATTTAACATAAACTTCCCAACAATTGTGTGCAAGAGGGTCTGATACGTAGTATAAGGGCGTTAATTTAAATATTTATGTTAGATTATTTATGTACAGTACATTGTAACATTTTAATTATCATAATATTAAAATATTAAACGTAAATACATTATGCAAGCTGTGCTGTGAACGCTCTAAACAATTTTTTGCCTGATGGATCGAGTAAATGTAATATAACAGCGTTCATTATAATTTTAATATTTATTATTCAACTTATTTATATGCATAGTTTTAAACAAATTAATATAAAATGTAAAATGTTAGGGTCAGTGAGGGGATTTTGAACTAACTTCTATAATTTTAATCCACTGAGCTGCAAACACACTAGAAATGAATAGGTTTTACAATCCATTATATACAGGTTAGGGGCTTCAAAATTGTGATTTTGGTAACACACGAATATCATACAAAATAACCTTCCGTTAGTTCAACTTAACCGAAAAAAATTATGAATTTTTTTAGAGATGTTCAATACTAAATGGGTAGAGTATAGATGACGCTTCTCGTCATTGCTTCAGCAAATTTGGGGGAGATATTATTTACAGTTTTATGACGCGCTATTCACGTCGCTTCGTAAGTCGTTTAGGTTAGAATAGTTGAACTGGAGTCAGACCAGTAGCTATACCCAGCATAACTGCGCAAGTGTTTTTATGATAGAATAGTTGAACTGGAGTCATACCAGTAGCTATACCCAGCATAAGTGCGCAAGTGTTTTTATGTTAGAATAGTTGAACTGGAGTCAGACCAGTAGCTATACCCAGCATAAGTGCGCAAGTGTTTTTATGTTAGAATAGATGAACTGGAGTTAGACCAGTAGCTATACCCAGCATAACTGCGCAAGTGTTTTTATGTTAGAATAGTTGAACTGGAGTCATACCAGTAGCTATACCCAGCATAACTGCGCAAGTGTTTTTATGTTAGAATAGTTGAACTGGAGTCAGACCAGTAGCTATACCCAGCATAACTGCGCAAGTGTTTTTATGTTAGAATAGTTGAACTGGAGTCAGACCAGTAGCTATACCCAGCATAACTGCGCAAGTGTTTTTATTTTATATTAGTTTGAACTGGAGTCAGACCAGTAGTTATACCCAGCATAACTGCGCAAGTGTTTTTATGATAGAATAGTTGAACTGGAGTCATACCAGTAGCTATACCCAGCATAAGTGCGCAAGTGTTTTTAGGTTAGAATAGTTGAACTGGAGTCAGACCAGTAGCTATACCTAGCATAACTGCGCAAGTGTTTTTATGTTAGAATAGTTGAACTGGAGTCATACCAGTAGCTATACCCAGCATAACTGCGCAAGTGTTTTTATGTTAGAATAGTTGAACTGGAGTCAGACCAATAGCTATACCCAGCATAACTGTGCAAGTGTTTTTATGTTAGAATAGTTGAACTGGAGTCAGACCAGTAGCTATACCCAGCATAACTGCGCAAGTGTTTTTATGTTATATTAGTTGAACTGGAGTCAGACCAATAGCTATACCCAGCATAACTGTGCAAGTGTTTTTATGTTAGAATAGTTGAACTGGAGTCAGACCAGTAGCTATACCCAGCATAACTGTGCAAGTGTTTTTATGTTAGAATAGTTGAACTGGAGTCAGACCAATAGCTATACCCAGCATAACTGCTCAAGTGTTTTTATGTTATATTGGTTGAACTGGAGTCAGACCAATAGCTATACCCAGCATAACTGTGCAAGTGTTTTTATGTTAGAATAGGTGAACTGGAGTCAGACCAGTAGTTATACCCAGCATAACTGTGCAAGTGTTTTTAGGTTAGAATAGTTGAACTAGAGTCAGAGCAGAAGCTGTACCCAGTAAGTGGAGTCTATAATAAATTGTTGCAATAAAGTTTTGTTTTTCTTTGTTTTCATATATATTATTTCTCGTGACCACATCCCCTTTTCTCAGCACATACTATTAGTACAGGCATAAATAAGGTGTCTTTAGAAAAATTTTTAACCGGCTTCTGACATTGCAAAGCGATTTTGCGCTAAAACTTACTGTTTGTGGAAAATGTTTACATAAAACACACTTTTAATTTCATGGATGGGCGCATCACAAATCAGACAATATTTTGTATATTGACGAAGATAACTTATTAATCACGAATAGACATTTCCATTACAAATATCACTTTTTTGCATAACATGATTAGACGAATTTCAATATTTACTTAAAAGTCATTAAACTTATATTTATGTGGCCCTACTGACAGTCCCATATCTTTGCCCGTCGTACACGCCGGGACAAGTATTTCGAATATGTTTTGGACACTGTTTTTACACAAATATATTTTTCATTTTAAAGAACAGGATTTTTTTTACCAAAGGTTGTTTTTACTCACGAACAATTGTATGTAACTTTTTCAAAGGTAACTAAATCAACTAATATATTTGTATCCATCTTATTGTACAATACAAAAAGTACAATAAGATTACATTCTTACATCAAATATCGTTTACAACGAGGTATTGTAATGCCTTGCAAAAATTTCTATTAAAAAAACAACAATCTGTATTGAAATGTATATATTACAATAACTCATAAATTTGTGATAATTATTTCAAACCGATCGTTTTTCAATTTATTTTTTAAACATCTTTTCCCTTCTTACCAACTACCGCTCTCACCCCAAAGACTACTTTCATTCAAAAGGTTGTGTGTACTTAAAACTTTCATAGTGCAAAATTTCGCGTGAGCCTCCTGGTAATATACGAGGGCGGTTTGATAAGTCAGTGACTTTTTTAATAAAACAATTTTTTTTCGGCAAATAAACATTTTATTTTTCTACATAATCACCTCGATACATTTAGTCCAGTGTTTTTCTAATTTTTTTATTGCCTCCAAATAATAGGTTTCCTCAAAGCTCTCAAAATACGCGTTTGTTTCTGTAATGACTTCTTCATTCGACTCAAATCTCTTACCGCCCAGCCATTTCTTTAGGTTTGGAAACAGAAAATAGTTGCAGGGGGCTAAATCTGGAGAATATGCTGGATGGGGTAGCAGTTCGTATCCCAATTCGTGGATTTTGGCCATCGTGACTAGACAAGTGTGCACACGTGCATTGTCTTGATGGAACAGCACTTTCTTCTTCGCCAAATGCGGCCGTTTTTGCTTCAAATCAACGTTGAATCTGTTCAAAAGCTTTGAATAATATTCGCCGGTGATCGTTTTACCTTTCTCGAGGTAATCGATGTGAATGACACCGCGTGCATCCCAAAAAACTGTGGCCATGACCTTGTTGGCTGACAGACTCTGTTTGGCCTTCTTTGGTCCACGTTCACCCCTAGCAACCCACTGTTTCGATTGTTCCTTGGTCTCTGGCGTGTTGTTATGGATCCATGTTTCGTCCACAGTAACAAAACGGCGCAAAAATTCGATCGGATTACGGCTGAACATCGCTAAACACTCTTTTGAAGTGGTCACAAGATTGCGCTTATGGTCGAGTGTGAACAATATCGGCACCCATCTCGCGGAGAGTTTTTTCATGTCCAAATATTCGTGTAAAATATGATGTACCCGTTCAGTTGAGATACCTACAGCATGAGCCAACTCACGCACTTTCATTCTCCGATCATCCAATATCATTTCATGGATTTTATCGACGATTTCCGGCGTGATCGTCTTTTGGGCGACCTGAACGTTCGGCATCACTAGTGCTGGTACGACCACAACGGAACTCTGTAAACCACTTCTTAACCATTGAAATTGATGGTGGCGAGTCCCCGTAGTATTTATCAAGTCTTTCCTTAGTTTCAGTGATGGATTTTTTTACGTAAAAAGTAATGCTTAATCAGCACACGAAATTCACTTTTTTCCATTTTCGTAAAAATTCACGAGGTTGTCTGCTTTGAACGGCTATCAAACAACAACTGCATGACGTAGCTTGCTCAAAATTAGAAAGTTGCCCACTGATAGATTACAGTTGACGACAGCACTGTTGCATTTGGAGTAACTTCGCGGGAAATTCAAAAAGTCACTGACTTATCAAACCGCCCTCGTATTGTTGTGGCAAAGTTTTGTTTTTTCATATTTATTTAATAATAAAAGTGTTAGTGATTTTATTTTGTTTATTAATTAAAGTAATTAATTCAGTAAGTAAAGCTAAATAACTAAAGTAACAATTTGTCATGTTTAACAATACGTTTTCTTTGTCGAAACCACATCTCTATGAATCTAGTCTAAGACCTGGAAAGCTACTGACTTCTGTATCATAAACCCTACAGCCCGAACTAACATCTCATTATTAAAGACTTTCTTTATATATTGGTAATCAGCTTTGTATAATGTCTGAATAATGATTTTAGTTAATTCGAACAGTATCAAACATTATTCTTAGTTTCCATTTGAATTATCAAAGAACCACCCTGATATTCATTATTCTTTCTTGCATTGATATATATTAACTTGTAATAAATTGCTTATTAACTTGAGATCGATATTAATAATTAAAGGTTCTGTAATAGGATATTTTATACTTTATTTAAATAATCCTTAATGTTTTTACTTTAAATATTTCAACAGAAGTTAATATTTATTAAATATTTAATAAACGTTAACGACCAAAATAAAAAAAGATGTTTATTAGGTAAGTCATAACATGACTGTTATTTAATGAAGCTAAACAATAATTCCTCATCTAAAAGTGTCACGTGCCAAAAGATGTTTTCATTTCAAAAGTATATATAAAAATTGTGACTATCTCTGAAAAAAGTAGCGTTGAATTCAGTATCGGCTTTCATTTTTAAGTCTGGGTTTTACCACGATGGCCACTTCATTAGCAGATTTTCCAATTACAGTAGTAACAAAAATAATCTAATAATATCTGTTTTATTTAGTGAAATCCTCTTTTAAAATTAATTATGATTTTGTTGAAGCGATCTGACATATTTAATTGTGGTTTCTCCAAATTGAAAATACAGTAACGCATACGGAACTTATACGGTCCTACCTGAATTTCTCTATTGTAATAAACTATGTGTGCTGAGTGTATATATAGGCGTAGGCTTAAGGTCTGCCTTCGTGTAGGATAACCACCTGCTTCTTCCCACATAAATAATACTGAAACACATACAAAGTTGTATTTAAATCTTCCTTTCAAATTCTTACCAAATAGGACAGTGCTAATACAAGTATATTTTAAAATTTTAAAACGTATTTTTTACCATCAGTGTGAAAAATATTCTTTCTCTCTCTCTTTCTCTCTCTCTCTCTCTCTCTCTCTCTCTTTCACTCTCTGTCTCTCAGACGTTAAACACCAAAACAAAACCAAAAAACAAAAGAAAATCTCTCTCTCTCTCTCTCTCTCTCTCTCTCTCTCTCTCTCTCTCTCTGTTTCTCAGACGTTAAACACCAAAACAAAACAAAAAAACAAAAGAAAATCTCTCTCTCTCTCTCTCTCTCTCTCTCTCTCTCTCTCTCTCTCTCTCTCTCTCTGCTTCAGATTTCAACACTAAGAGTACAAGAAATTGTTCAAAAATTCTGATTTAGAACTGTCATGTACAATAAATCTTTTAAGTTATTAACGTATCGCTTTTTGAACTCGTTACCACAAAACAGCAGCAAAATAAATGTCCTACGTTACGCTCTTTTTTGTTTCCTATTATGAAATCCGCAATACTTATTACACAGCAAGCACCTTAGCGTGATATATAATACTGAGTGTAAGTGTGTTTGTCTTTCCCCAGGAAACGGAACAATCAGGCTGCCATCCCCTACCTACTGTAAATCTTAACAATATGAGGTACACAACCGCTATTGTCAACACTGTTATAATTTAGTTTTAGTGGGTTGGTACACCTGTAACCGCGTTGTAATATGAATATGTTTACATTTTACAACAATGTAACAATAAACTGAACTTTCATATCCACACATAAAGCAACCCTTATTTTGTTCATATTATTGGAACAGATATAAACCGTGGGTACATTTTACGTTTCAAAGATACCGCCAATGTAATTTCAAAATTATTAAAATTCAAATGTGTCTATCAACTGGATTTTTTTATGGGTTGTAATACTGTACATTTTTTCTAAACTTAAATATGTAGGATGTTTGAAATGCCATGAATGTAATTATATTGGTTTTACTGCAATGTTTAAAAAATATATTAACGCTATATATCAATATATTTTATACAAATATATTTTAAAAATATAAAATATATTAACGCTGAACGGTGATGCTCAACGCTAAGTGGGAATGGATTGATTTTAGTTTATTTTTTAATTAATTATCTGTTCCTCATTCCTAAAATACTTGCATACCAATAAAGAGCAGATACTATATGTTGATTTAGTGTAAGTAATGCATTCTGTGTCAGCTTATTGGACCATACTTTAGCGTAATAATAAACATAACCTTAAATAATGACGTGCACAACAGCTGTTTGAAAAGATATTACTAAAGATAAAATTACCAGCTGTGTATAACAACAGGTTATATTTTCTTCAAGGTCTTTTCTTGATTTTTATTTTCTCGCAACACATTTTTATTTCTTTGGTAGAGAAAATGCATGGCGATTGTTTCAAGAATGCATAAATAAATTTTAACAGATTTGAAAGCTTATCGGATGCCAAAAAGTATATCTATTTACTTTTGCTTTTGTTATTTGTGCAAAAACAAAATTACGTACTAACTTATTCCAATTTGGAATGAACGTTCGTATGCCTTCTCCAGACGTTTTTAGCAATTCTTCACAGGAAAAGTGAGCTATTGAGCGGCCATCATGGTAACATCTAGATCCGAGACGTGCGTGCGTGCGTGTGTGTGTGTGTGTGTAATTTTGGTCTGATTTGATTCAAAGTTTGCACAAATATTGATTTTGGTAATAGCTTGGACAAGTTTGTTAACCGTGAAATTTATACAACAGTTTCAAAATGGCGGTAATTGCAAATTCTTAGAAATCCGTAACTTTTTTATCATAAATATAGGCCTAATTGAAAATCGAATTTCACCATAGTAATCAATGTTAAAAACTACTCAAATCAGCACTTTGCATATTCAAAATTTGTTGAAATAAATTTAATTGGACGGTGGTCATGGTTCGTTTTTGTATTTTCAAACTTGAAAATTTAAATTGCTAATATATGCATATTTTAATGGTGATTAATTTCAAATAGGGTAAGAAAAAGACAAATACTTTTGAAAATTCGCCAGCGAAACCCATGATTTTTTTTTAGTTATCTTCGCAGCTTCAAAACTAAAGATAGATATTAGAAAAAAATTAACATTTCTTGTTAGCTGTAATGAATTTGACTAAAGCTCAAAGTTAGTTCTTAATGACCAAAATAATGTAAATTGTTCTTTTGGGGGAGAGCATAGTGATTAATACGTTTCTCAGAATGTTATCCCAACTCGCCGTTAGAATGTTATTTTGTTAAAGACTCGAATGTTAGTTTCATAACCTATAAGACTTATGTTAACTTATAATATTGTTTTTGCTTTTATATTTTTCAATCTGAAGAGATGAATCAACTTTTAATTTAAACGGATTTTGATTTTTTCCAATTATTTTCACATTTTAAAGACACCATATATTAAAAACTACATAACCTATATACAAGTATACATAAAGTATATAACACGTAACAAAATAACCTATAGTAAAAACTTGTTTTATAATTTGAAACTTTTAAGGTAGGAACACAAACGCCATTGGTTACAGCTTCAATATTAAATGCCAATCATATTTCTACGATAAGCTACAGCGAAGAAAATAGTGTTTTATTTAACTTTATATTATGGGACACTAACCTAAAGGCAAACAAACACAGTCAAGTCTTCAAACATAATTATCTGTATTTCTTTGCAAGATTAAGTTAGAGTCTAAGCTTCAATTGTAATCTCCGTACGGCCCTTTGCCCTTAGGCCTACATATTTCGGTCATACCTTTACACAAAGTTACCGTCTTCAGAATCATATAAGCGACTATATTTTCAGCAACTAATTTTAAAACTGATAACAATAACTTGCAATATTATTTCAATATTTTTATTGTTCTATTCCAAAATATGTTCGCAGATATTGTCCGCACGTATTCAACATTCCAACACCGATTTGTCATTTTGACATTTGACCTGGAATAAAAAAAGGACCTGCGACAAATCGTAAATATTTTATGACATGAAATGCGAACGTTGCACAGTGCATATACATTCATACATTCATACATTCACAACATGCATAACACCAGCTGTTTATTATTCATGTTGTGTTTTGCTATGGTACTACTGGGCGAAAGAATAAGTGCCTGGCACTTTGTATAACTTACTAGACTTAAACAACATGTTATGCTAATGGTACATGTTATATATTACTTCAGCATTGCCAAGGTATACAACAGTGGTATTAAGAAATTCGTAACTTTTATTACCTTGCAAATTGTAATCTTTTTGTTACCGGTATTTGTTTCCGGCTACAAGGTAAACAGTCTAAAATGAATACTACAAGTAAATTAAACACCTGATTCTGGAACTGCAGTTTTGTTTATTAGCTTACAATATACCCTTTCATAACTTTGCCCCTAATAATTCGTTATTAGTAAATTTTTATTGGATAAAATAACTAAGCACATGCTTTTAAAGCACTTACTGAGGGTTCATAGGCGTCTTGTTTCAAATATAAACCATTATTAACAAGAATAGATCAGCTTACATCCGTGACGTCTACACTTCCGCGACGCGGACTAGACCGCACTAGTTTGAACACTACCACTTGTAGTGTTCCATTTTCGTGTTCCTTTTAAAATGTATTTGATGTTCTAACATAAAAATGAACTTTTTAATTTATTTCTACATATTTTATCCACACTGCAAAAATACGAGCAGCACAAAAAAACCTATGTTGCTGGTGACTTCCTCAAAACATACTTTTTTGTGGTCCATAAATATAAAAACACGTGAAATATCCATGCAAAAACCCGTTTTTCGAATCAAATTAGGTATATAAAATAAGGTACATATGTTGAGGTTTTTCTATCCTCACATGTCTAAATTAAAGGGGGATATTAAAACTTTACTTTCGGAGATGACCTGTGTGTGTGTGTGTGTGTGTGTGCAAAAATTGAAAAATTGACTTTGGTAATACTTGGACTAACTTGTTAACTTCATTTTACACTTCGAAAATGGCTGCCATTTCAAATCGTAAAAAATTCATAGGCCTAAATTTTTTCTTAATTTAAAAAAAATCTGATTTCACCATCGTGAAAATTATTCAGTGTTAAAATTCACACAAATCCGTTATTTAAATTCCGTTTAAAAAATATGGAAATATTCTGACGACGTTAAGGGTTCTTCTTTTTTATATTTTCAGTGTACATGAAATTGCGCACCTCAAGGTTGCACCGACACTGGAGTTGCTGCAATCAGCTGTTCCTTCCTACGTTAACGCCATCCTTGATATCATTACTTTAATTGTTGTAAAGTATAGAATTTAAAGGCACACAAAAAATAGGCATAGTAATATTTCGGCATTGTATTGACACAGTTAATTGTACAAGCAAATCGATACTATTGTAGTTCGATTGCTTCATCTGTCTCCCTGGTTAAATAGAAATGAATTTTAAAAACCTAACAACATTGAATACGAACGCTTAAGTGAGCATTTCAATGCATAAAAATCAAATATGTTACGCCATTAACTTTAGTCTTCTTTCCCCCTGCACCTATTGAGAGGATTTAGACGTCCCTCGCGGTACCCGAGTTTAACACATACTTACACTTACAACACTACACTTACGACTTAAAACACTTTACACTCACACTTACATTTAGGGATGCGATAATAGCCTCAATGTGCTTTTCGCCTTAAAATAAAAAAAACAACTCTGGTCTTCAAAGTTAAGCATATTTGCAGTTCCTATTGTACAAATCGAGTGTGTACAGTCACAGGTATAATGTTAAAGTAATAACAAAACGTAATTTATTTGTACGGAAATAAATGCATTCTAATTTAGTTTCGGATAGTATTTACCGTCCAAAAAGTTGTTTTTTTTTGTCTATGGCTTTATGTATTTGTACTGTTATTCGCAAAGTATTCTGTTTTAGCAAATATTGTGCGACCTTCAAACTGTACCTGCAGCTATGCACTCTGTTCTATTAAATACAACAGTACTGTACTAATCAACAAATTGCTTGTTTTCTGAGCACTACACTTTGCATATTTAATCAGTAAAAGCAGTACAATATTGTGTGACCTTATTACGTACTTCAACTATATTACCTTGAAATTATTAAAAACTGTCAAAACGTAGCAGAAACAACGGACAATTTAGAAAGGCAGCTCTAAACTTGCAGTGCTTAGGCGCCCTCAATTGTATGAGAAAAATACATTTCGTTATTCCCCCCTCAACGCTTTTGTCCACTCGTAACGTCTGTTTTTTTTTCTTTGGCAAAATTTTAAAACCAATTTTCGAGGCGCTTCATCGTAATATCCAGGGCACAATTCGATTTTATTTACTATTTTCATATAATAACTTAATTCATTAATAACAATTGATTATAGTTTTTTACGTAGGTAGAATGTTCTAGAAAGGTAGAAATATGTTTGAAAAAGAACTCCCTAGTTTTATGTGTAAATTTAATGGTGGAATTAATGAAAAACTACATCAACGAGTACATACAATGAAAGGGAATACTTTCAAGTTTTTTGTAATATTAGTAAACTTCAACGTGGGATCCATTTGTTGCTCTACACACGTCGAGACGATATTCCACTTCTCGCCAGGTATTCACCAACATAGCAGGTGTAACTGTCTTAACCGCCGCGATGATTCTTTTCCGTAAATGGTTGCTGTCACGGATCTTCTCAACGTACACAACATTTTTTATGTGTCCCCGAAAGAAAAAGTCAAGTGAGTTTAAGTCCGGGCTTCGTGGTGGGCAAAAAATTATACTAAGGCAGCCTATTCACCTTCTCGGAAAGCGAGTGTCAAGAGTCTTTTACGTACCGCATCGTACAAAGTACATTTAGGCACTCCTAATTGTAGACTACGTCTGGCCAGTGACTTCTTTGGGTTCTAAATACACGAAACACGAATCTGTTCACCAGTAGCTTTAGAATCGTCGGTCTACCTGGCGACTTCGCTTTTAAAACACTGCCGGTTTCCTTGAAATACTAGCCAATAACGGATAGCTTTTTCTGTAGGTGGTTCACCACTTTTAAAATTACGTTGTCCAGTTTGCACAACCAAATAATACACTGCGCCTTTTGTTGCGCTGCACTCCTGAACTGGAGTGCCTTTATTCTCAAGGTCACGCAGGCCTGCCAACTGCAGGAATTGAATTAATACATTAACGTGAACAAAACTTGGACAGTTGATTAATTAAATACCACAAACTTTAATAGTGTATGTCACTTTGAACAGATTCTAGGGCACATTACAATTAGGGGGTTATTTTTCAAACACCCTGTTGAATAATAGAGACACCTTTTTTAAAATTACAACAGATCGTTAATACTAATTTGTCATTGCATACTTATGAAATGTTTAGATTTTATTGTAAAAAATTAGAATCTTTGAAAAATAGTCGATTTTGTAATTATGTTTTTTTCTATTACAAGTCACTTTAATAATAATTTTACATATTGTAAAAGTATTTTAACTTAGAAATGTACCTAATTTAATTACCATTTTTGAAAATTTAATACTTTATTTCTGGATTACAAAATATCACATTATTAGTAAAACTTTTATTTTTAAAAACAAATTTTTTTATCGAGTCTCTTTTATTTTCTGTTAGCTTTTTAAGGGATTTTGTTTATTTACTACATACTACAATAAATGAAAAAATAATTATTACAAATAAAACAATAAAAATAATACACAAAATTTTACATTATTTGTTAATTCTTATCTACCAGCCTTATAATTACAGTTATGATACTTGTAATAGTTCAATTATTACTTTATTTCAAGTACATTATACTTATTTTGCGCACCTAAAGGTCATAGGTTCGTGCTGCAGTTACAGAGTAAGCTTTACCCTTTCCGTTAGCGCCAATTAGTCTAACTGACATAAAGTTAAGAAAAAAAACTTTAAATTTTTTAAATGATTCCCGCTTATTGTAATATTTTCCCCGACAAAATTTTGATTTAAATACCCCCTATTTACCAATATATTTATTTTACATCCTTTGTTGCAAGTTATATTTTCATGCACGTTTTCATTTCTTTAATTGGTGTTTTTTTCTATTAGTTGTGTTGCACAGTTTGATTAATTGTATCCATATTTATACCACGTGATATGACCTTTAAACCAGATTTCAATTTTGTCTTTCAGTTTGGCCTACATAACATGTTTGCATTAAATGTACATTTCAGTCCACACACTTTGTTTTGTTGTATTTATTTGCATCTTCACTATTATTGTACAATCAGCTTTTACTAGTGTTATTTGTGTTTATGTTTCATTCATTATAATTTTTTAAAACATTTTTTTCATTTTATAAGTTTCTTTACAGTACTTGTAAACTTAGTCTTAATAATTTTCTCATTTCCTGTAACATTTTTTTAAATAAATATTATTAAAAATAAATTAAACAATACAAAACTTCCGCTCTTCCATTATAGAAAACAAATAACCAATTGAGATTAATTAAAGGTTCCTCATATCAAAACAGGCTCTTCATTATTTCTTCATTATTATTTAATTCTACGGAATTGTTATCCACTAATTGTTTCTCAAATTTATTACTATTCTACGAATTAATTCTGAAACTAAAATTTGTTTAGTAATTTTTAAATTATTTATTTGTAGGCTAATACAACAGAACATTCAGGTATGCTTTAGGTTCGGAAAACATTAAGACGGAACGTTTAAATATTATTGGAAGTTATTAAGATTTAATTTTAATTGCAACCGTAAAAAGAAAATTAAAAACTGGCCTGAGAGACATCAGAAATAGAAATCAATCGACCGAAGTAGAGAGAGTGGAGCTTTCAGCTTTCTCCATTGTTGAGAAGAAACTGAAGCTCTTAACAGCCATTATTGCTGCAATTTAGAAGGCATTGTTTTAAAAGAGGCAATCAAAGTGTTTCATGATTAAGTGGCTCAGAACTGGGAGGAAGAGTAATGGGCTCAGGCTGTGGCAGTGCTGAAAGATCCATGGCAGCCATTTTAAAGACAAAGATAAACTCGCACAGCCATTCTCTTCATGATTGCACATGCCAATAGCAACTTTAGTTACTTGAAACAAGTTTTAGTAGCTTAATATAGTAAAGTGCTCTAGTATATCAAGTTAAAATAAATTTAGTATTAATGAACCAATACACTTAGGCCTACATTATTTTAATTATCCCGTCTGACGGAAACAAAAATGCTGTAAAAGAATTTTTGTATTATTTTAAAGATCATTACAACTGAACTGACGTATAAGTTAGACTTTTATAAAATTCTAAACAAAATTATTATTTCATTAAAAAATATTTCAAAATCAATTAAAAAATATTACAAAAACAAACTAACTTAAATAGAGCTAATTGTAGTTATTCAGTTAATAGTAAAGCAATACGTAATTAATTGAAGGATCAATTTGACGGAAAATCCACGTGGAAACGTTAATACAAATCGTTGTGTTCATGCCACGTTCAGTGGATAACTAAAGCACGTTATATTCTAGGAAATTAAATTTACCGTAAAATTAATAAGAATCATTGACTTGTTATATAAGCCACCGACATATTTATACCAGTTATATAAAAAATTCAATGAAAACTTTGCTTTTAAAATAAGGAAATATTAAAAAATGTTTGAAGGTCGATAATAGGGCGACTGAACTTTTAATTATGATTAGAGGTAAATTAATGTCTTTAACGGTTATAGGATAACAAAACATTTAGTGTCTCTTATAAAAGTAGACTACTTCTACTTGCCAGCACTCTAGGCTAATAACGCTATAGTAAAGCCAACATTATAGGCTAACATGGTTGTCGTAAAGCCAGCAATACAGGCTAATAACGTTGTCGTAAAGCCAGCACTATATGCTAATAACGTTGACGTAAAGCCAGCAATATAGGCTAATAATGCTATCGCAAAGCCAGCAATACAGACTAATAATGTTGTCGTAAAGCCAGCAATACAAGCTAACAACGTTGTCGTAAAGCCAGCAATATAGGCTAATAACGCTGTCGTAAAACCAACATTATAGGCTAATAACGCTGTCGTAAAGCCATCAATACAGACCAATAACGCTGCCGTAAAGCCAGAAATACAGCCTAATAACGTTGTCGTAAAGCCAGCAATACAGGCTAATAACGTTGTCGTTAAGCCAACAATATAGGCTAATAACGCTGTCGTACAGCCAGCTATATAGGCTAATAACGCTGTTGTACAGCCAGCTATATAGGCTGATAACGCTGTCGTAAAGCCATCAATACAGACCAATAACGCTGCCGTAAAGCCAGAAATACAGCCTAATAACGTTGTCGTAAAGCCAGCACTATAGGCTAATAACGTTGTCGTTAAGCCAACAATATAGGCTAATAACGCTGTCGTACAGCCAGCTATATAGGCTAATAACGCTGTTGTACAGCCAGCTATATAGGCTGATAACGCTGTCGTAAAGCCAGCAATATAGGCTAATAACGCTGTCGTACAGCCAGCAGTATAGGCTAATAACGCTGTCGTACAGCCAGCAATTTAGGCTAATAACGCTGTCGTAAAGCCAACACTATACCGCTGCAGTTAAGCCAGCACTATATGCTAATAACGCTGTCGTACAGCCAGTAATATAGGCTAATAACGCTGTCGTAAAGCCAACACTATACCGCTGCAGTTATGCCAGCACTATATGCTAATAACGCTGTCGTACAACCAGCAATATAGGCTAATAACGCTGTCGTAAATCCAACACTATACCGCTGCAGTTAAGCCAGCACTATATGCTAATAACGCTGTCGTACAGCCAGCAATATAGGCCAATAACGCTGTCGTAAAGCCAACACTATACCGCTGCAGTTAAGCCAGCACTATATGCTAATAACGCTGTAGTGAAGCCAGCAGTATAGGCTAATAAGGTTGTCGTAAAGCCAGCAGTATAGACTAATAACGCTGTCGTACAGCCAGCAATTTATGCTAATAACGCTGTCGTAAAGCCAACACTATACCGCTGCAGTTAAGCCAGCACTATATGCTAATAACGCTGTCGTGAAGCCAGCAGTATAGGCTAATAACGCTGTCGTACAGCCAGCAATATAGGCTAATAACGCTGTCGTAAAACCAACACTATACCGCTGCAGTTAAGCCAGCACTATATGCTAATAACGCTGTCGTGAAGCCAGCAGTATAGGCTAATAACGCTGTCGTACAGCCAGAAATATAGGCTAATAACGCTGTCGTAAAGCAATTTAAGCTAATAACGCTGTCGTAAAGCCAGCATTATAGGCTAATAAGGTTGTCGTATTTTAAATCAGTTGAAAAATATTCATTAAATTAAACGTTTAATTTTTATACAGTTCTCGATTAAAACAATACTTGGTGAACGATATATCTTGTTGTGTCAAGCAGTGGGTCGAGTAACCTTCTCAGTTCAGAAGTAATGGACTTCAGATTAGATAACTCTCTTGACAGTAGTGTCATCAGATGAAACATTGCTCCATACTTTCCTACTTTATCATTCAGCGTTCAACATTCAGCGCGGCAGGGTCGGCATTATATTAAGAGAAATAAATAATTCATTTCACAAACTGTCTGCCTTTACCAGTTTTGATTGAAGTAGTACTAACTCCTGAAAAACAGACTTTGGATCGATCAAATTTCTGTTGAGAAAGTTTCTGCGTCAGAAACTTTTCTTTTAAAATTAACATTCACGTCAAACTTTATGCAGTTTAAGATGTTAGAATATTGTATTAAGAAACATTATAACATTAGCTTAAAATGTTAATAACTAAATAACAAGTTGTTATATAAGAGGGTGCTAATGTTATAGAGAGTAAAATTGTGTTGTGCAACTCTGTAGTGTATAAATTACGGATTATTATATGAGAAGGTGCTAATATTATAGAGAGTAAAATTGTGTTGTGCAACTCTGTAGTGTATAAATTACGGATTATTATATGAGAAGGTGTTAATATTATAGAGAGTAAAATTGTGTTGTGTGAACTCTGTAGTGTGTAAATTACGGATTATTATATGAGAAGGTGTTAATATTATAGAGAGTAAAATTGTGTTGTGTGAACTCTGTAGTGTGTAAATTACGGATTATTATATGAGAAGGTGTTAATATTATAGAGAGTAAAATTGTGTTGTGTGAACTCTGTAGTGTGTAAATTACGGATTACTATAGAGAAGGTACTAATATTATAGAGAGTAAAATTGTGTTGTGCAACTCTGTAATGTATAAATTACGGAATATTATATGAGAAGGTACTAATATTATAGAGAGCAAAATTGTGTTGTGCAGTTGCATTATAACATTAGCTTAAAATGTTAGTAACTAAATAACAAGTTGTTATATAAGAGGGTGTTAATGTCATAAAGAGTAAAATTGCAGAGTTCTGCAGGGTGCAAATTACGAAATATTATATGAGAAAATGCTAATATTATAGGGAGTAAAGTTGTGTTGTTAAACTCTGTAGGGTATAAATTACGGAATATTATATGATAAGGTGCTAATATTATAGGGAGTAAAATTGTGTTGTGCAACTCTGCAGGGTACAAATTACTGAATATTACATGAGAAGATGCTAATATTATAGGGAGTAAAATTGTGTTGTTGAACTCTGTAGGGTATAAATTACGGATTATTATATAAGAGGGTGCTAATATTATAGAGAGTAAAATTGTGTTATGCAACTCTGCAGGTACAAATTACTGATTATTATATGAAAACGTACATATACTATAGAGGTAATGTAGAGAGTTAATCATGTAGATGAAACTGTGAAATATAAATTACAAGTTTTTGTATAAGAAGGTGCTAATATTACCAAGAGTAAAATTGTGTTGTGGAAAACTATACAATGTAAATTAAGGGTTATTACATGAGAGAGTGCTATTACTACAGAGAGTGAAATTGTGTTGTGGAACTCACAACTAAGGCACAAATTATATATTACATTATTGAGTTATATTATAGAGTGATAATATTATAAAACGTAAAATTCTATAGAATGTAAATTAAGGGTTGTTATATTAGTGAATGTCAATATTATAGGGTTAACCTGTGTGGTGGAAAAGTTATAGAATATAACTTGGTTTTATACCATAGGGGTTTTATTACATTGAGTGTTACACTATAAGTTGGTACATAAGGTAAAGTGTAATGGTACATTATTAGAATTATATTTTAAGGTGTAACATTATATTACAAATATTTTGGAATTGAATTCTTATCTCCAGATTAAATGTTTAATTTGCCAATTATAGTTCATACATATTGCAGGAGTAAGTCAGTAATATTATGTATTGATTCATTACTTTTTTTGAAAAAATATGTACATAGTTTTTGAGATTATATCGGAATATTTTTTCTACGGTTAGAATAAAGCTCAAATTTAAGTAAACAGGAGACAATTTTCAATCCAACATTAGTCTACAAAACTGTTTGACTGTTCGCCGGTTAGCTGTTAAAGTGTGTTATATTAAGATGAGGAAATTGTTTGTTGTGTACTGCTAAAGTGTGTAGTGGTTATTAATTTTATGTGGTAACTATTTTTAGTTTTCAAAAAAATATATTTTCGGACAAACTTGTATATTTTTTTAATAGATAAAAGATCTCCAGCGTCTAAATGGTTAGTTGGCTAATGATACAATGTTGCCGTTTTGTATTATCTAAAAATAAAGAAAAAATAATGAAGATGTTAAACACATTTTAGAAATTAGTCTCATTCACCCAAGTAATTTCACCTTTTGTATGGTATAACGGACATAAAAAGATGCCGTTAGATAATTAAATTTTATTAAAATTACCTTTCTGACTTTTAGATGGCGCCATTTTTAAATCAATTTATTTCTTGAATACAATCGCAAAAATAACTATATATTTTTGAGACGAATATAAAACTTTGCAAACAGAATAATCGAGTCTATTCTCTTTCTTTCTCTTTGATGGAAGTTAATTTTCAACGATATTTTTGTTACCCTATACGTTTTTTTTTAATAAAATTTCGCCATCATAATCACATTGAAATCTGCATTAATTAACATTTTAAATTTTACAAATTTCCCTGAGAATACGAAAATTAATCTATCGGCTTAATCATGGTTTGTTTTTTGTAATTTCAGCAAAGAATTGATTATGCTGGTAAAATGAGGTTTTCAAAAAACGTAAGTAAATAAATATATTATTTTTTTAAATATTAAAAATACCCGTCATTTTGACACTTCTAAACTGATTTTACTGCTTAAGTACCTTGTCAAAGCTAATCGATTTTATGCCTTTCGATTCATATCGGATCAAACTTTCGTATCACCAAACAATTCTCTCTCTCTCTCTCTCTCTCTCTCTCTCTCTCTCTCTCTCTCTCTCTCTCTCTCTCTCACTCACACACACACACACACACACACACACACACACACACACACACACACACACACACACACACACACACACACACACACACACACACACACACACACACACACACACACACACACACACACACACACACATACACACACGTAATTATTATTATTATTATTGTACGTATTATTGTTTCCTAATTATAATACGTCAAGTTCAAAAAGGGGAAAGCCGCCTCGGTGGTCTTGTGGATAGCGTACTAGGCTTTCACCCCGAGGACCAGGGTTCTATTCCTGGCCAAGCCTTGACATTTTCATACGCTATAAATCATACCGTCTGCATTATCCCAAGTGTGCACAATAGTCGGACGTTAAACACAAAAAAAAAAAGAAAGAAAAATCAAAAAGGGGAAAATAATAAGGTGTGTGTGTGTGTGTGTGTGTGTGTGTGTGTGTGTGTGTGTGTGTGTGTAGGCTATGTGTGTGTTTTACGAGTTTTATAATTGCTCGTAAAACTTTACGTAAATATAAATAACATGAGTACCAATTGTTATGGACTATAATTCAAATAATGTTTATTGTAAAATGCAGAAGCTATTATTGCTTTACATATCAGCATATTATCGATCGTTATGAACAGGCACTAGTATTGCAGAAAAACTTAAAAGAAATGTTTAATGTGCAATGTTAATGAACAAATTGAATAACAGAAAATAATTAATTAAAGAAAAACAAAATTTTTTAATATACCACTTTTTTGAAATTGGCTAAAAGTATAGAATTTCTCCTAGCCCTATACATATATTGTTCTGGTTTTTTGTGATTCTGAATTTTTAATAGGTACAAAAATACTTGTAAAATTAAAAACGAAAAATATGAGGAGCACTGAAATGGATTAATTGCTATAATTCTTAATGGAAGTCTAGTAGCTTCTAATTTAATAAATTGTGGCAATGTACACACACACACACACACACACCTTATTATTTTCTCCTTTTTTTGAACTTTGACATAATACAATTAGATAATAATAATTACATTTGTATGCTAAATAGTAATAATCTAATGAAATATTTATTTGTTACATTAGAAGTTGTGCATGATTAAAATAAGTATAAGAATTAGGAATTTAAAGTTATACTTTGAACACTAAAAGATATCTAAGAGACCGGTTTTGTTAATTAAGTGAAACATTAAAAGTATATTAAAATAATCTTTCCAACAACTCAGACTAAATGTTCGCACAGTGGGTAATACGTTTAAGAAATAAAGTTCGTTCTATTTACATAATTACATACTACAGCGCTCGTTAATAACAATGGTGCTAATTAATTAGCAACACATTTACTTCTTTTCTTTATTTAAATTAAAATCTTAATTAAAGTAATTTAAAGAGTCGTCGTTGTAATACTTAGAGAAGTAGATAAAAGATCAAATGGAAGTACTTAGCAGTCAATTATCGCAATATATAATTGTTTTTTCTTGGCTGAATTAGAGCAACACATTTTCTTTCTAACCGCGTACAAAATTTTCGGGTTAGTTGTTATTTACACGTAAAATTTTACGTAAATATAAATAACATGAGTACCAACTGTTAGGGACTCGAATTCAAATAATGTTTATTGTACAATGTAGAAGCTATTATTACAATGCACAATAATAGCTTCTGCATTGTACAATAAACATTATTATACTCGTATTATTAATATATTATTATTATTATTATTATTATTATTATTATTATTATTATTGTTATTTGTTATTATTGTTATTATTATTATTATTATTATTATTATTATTATTATTATTATCATCATCATCATCATCATCATCATCATCATCATCATCATCATCATCATCATCATCATCATCATCATCATCATCATCATCATCATCATCATCATCATCATCATCATCATCATCATCATCATCATCATCATCATCATCATCATCATCATCATCATCATCATCATCATCATCATCATCATCATCATCATCATCATCATCATCATCATCATCATCATCATCATCATCATCATCATCATCATCATCATCATCATCATCATCATCATCATCATCATCATCATCATCATCATCATCATCATCATCATCATCATCATCATCATCATCATCATCATCATCATCATCATCATCATCATCATCATCATCATCATCATCATCATCATCATCATCATCATCATCATCATCATCATCATCATCATCATCATCATCATCATCATCATCATCATCATCATCATCATCATCATCATCATCATCATCATCATCATCATCATCATCATCATCATCATCATCATCATCATCATCATCATCATCATCATCATCATCATCATCATCATCATCATCATCATCATCATCATCATCATCATCATCATCATCATCATCATCATCATCATCATCATCATCATCATCATCATCATCATCATCATCATCATCATCATCATCATCATCATCATCATCATCATCATCATCATCATCATCATCATCATCATCATCATCATCATCATCATCATCATCATCATCATCATCATCATCATCATCATCATCATCATCATCATCATCATCATCATCATCATCATCATCATCATCATCATCATCATCATCATCATCATCATCATCATCATCATCATCATCATCATCATCATCATCATCATCATCATCATCATCATCATCATCATCATCATCATCATCATCATCATCATCATCATCATCATCATCATCATCATCATCATCATCATCATCATCATCATCATCATCATCATCATCATCATCATCATCATCATCATCATCATCATCATCATCATCATCATCATCATCATCATCATCATCATCATCATCATCATCATCATCATCATCATCATCATCATCATCATCATCATCATCATCATCATCATCATCATCATCATCATCATCATCATCATCATCATCATCATCCTCATCATCATCATCATCATCATCATCATCATCCTCCTCATCATCATCCTCCTCCTCCTCCTCCTCCTCCTCCTCCTCCTCCTCCTCCTCCTCCTCCTCCTCCTCCTCCTCCTCTCCTCCTCCTCCTCCTCCTCCTCCTCCTCCTCCTCCTCCTCCTCCTCCTCCTCCTCCTCCTCCTCCTCCTCCTCCTCCTCCTCCTCCTCCGTCTCCTCCTCCTCCTCCTCCTCCTCCTCCTCCTCCTCCTCCTCCTCCTCCTCCTCCTCCTCCTCCTCCTCCTCCTCCTCCTCCTCCTCCTCCTCCTCCTCCTCCTCCCTCCTCCTCCTCCTCCTCCTCCTCCTCCTCCTCCTCCTCCTCCTCTTCCTCCTCCTACTCCTCCTCCTCCTCCTCCTCCTCCTCCTCCTCCTCCTCCTCCTCTTCTTCTTCTTCTTCTTCTTCTTCTTCTTCTTCTTCTTCTTCTTCTTCTTCTTCTTCTTCTTCTTCTTCTTCTTCTTCTTCTTCTTCTTCTTCTTCTTCTTCTTCTTCTTCTTCTTCTTATTATTATTATTATTATTATTATTATTATTATTATTATTATTATTATTATTATTATTATTATTATTATTATTATTATTATTATTATTATTATTATTATTATTATTATTATTATTATTATTATTATTATTATTATTATTATTATTATTATTATTATTATTATTATTATTATTATTATTATTATTATTATTATTATTATTATTATTATTATTATTATTATTATTATTATTATTATTATTATTATTATTATTATTATTATTATTATTATTATTATTATTATTATTATTATTATTATTATTATTATTATTATTATTATTATTATTATTATTATTATTATTATTATTATTATTATTATTATTATTATTATTATTATTATTATTATTATTATTATTATTATTATTATTATTATTATTATTATTATTATTATTATTATTATTATTATTATTATTATTATTATTATTATTATTATTATTATTATTATTATTATTATTATTATTATTATTATTATTATTATTATTATTATTATTATTATTATTATTATTATTATTATTATTATTATTATTATTATTATTATTATTATTATTATTATTATTATTATTATTATTATTATTATTATTATTATTATTATTATTATTATTATTATTATTATTATTATTATTATTATTATTATTATTATTATTATTATTATTATTATTATTATTATTATTATTATTATTATTATTATTATTATTATTATTATTATTATTATTATTATTATTATTATTATTATTATTATTATTATTATTATTATTATTATTATTATTATTATTATTATTATTATTATTATTATTATTATTATTATTATTATTATTATTATTATTATTATTATTATTATTATTATTATTATTATTATTATTATTATTATTATTATTATTATTATTATTATTATTATTATTATTATTATTATTATTATTATTATTATTATTATTATTATTATTATTATTATTATTATTATTATTATTATTATTATTATTATTATTATTATTATTATTATTATTATTATTATTATTATTATTATTATTATTATTATTATTATTATTATTATTATTATTATTATTATTATTATTATTATTATTATTATTATTATTATTATTATTATTATTATTATTATTATTATTATTATTATTATTATTATTATTATTATTATTATTATTATTATTATTATTATTATTATTATTATTATTATTATTATTATTATTATTATTATTATTATTATTATTATTATTATTATTATTATTATTATTATTATTATTATTATTATTATTATTATTATTATTATTATTATTATTATTATTATTATTATTATTATTATTATTATTATTATTATTATTATTATTATTATTATTATTATTATTATTATTATTATTATTATTATTATTATTATTATTATTATTATTATTATTATTATTATTATTATTATTATTATTATTATTATTATTATTATTATTATTATTATTATTATTATTATTATTATTATTATTATTATTATTATTATTATTATTATTATTATTATTATTATTATTATTATTATTATTATTATTATTATTATTATTATTATTATTATTATTATTATTATTATTATTATTATTATTATTATTATTATTATTATTATTATTATTATTATTATTATTATTATTATTATTATTATTATTATTATTATTATTATTATTATTATTATTATTATTATTATTATTATTATTATTATTATTATTATTATTATTATTATTATTATTATTATTATTATTATTATTATTATTATTATTATTATTATTATTATTATTATTATTATTATTATTATTATTATTATTATTATTATTATTATTATTATTATTATTATTATTATTATTATTATTATTATTATTATTATTATTATTATTATTATTATTATTATTATTATTATTATTATTATTATTATTATTATTATTATTATTATTATTATTATTATTATTATTATTATTATTATTATTATTATTATTATTATTATTATTATTATTATTATTTATTATTATTATTATTATTATTATTATTATTATTATTATTATTATTATTATTATTATTATTATTATTATTATTATTATTATTATTATTATTATTATTATTATTATTATTATTATTATTATTATTATTATTATTATTATTATTATTATTATTATTATTATTATTATTATTATTATTATTATTATTATTATTATTATTATTATTATTATTATTATTATTATTATTATTATTATTATTATTATTATTATTATTATTATTATTATTATTATTATTATTATTATTATTATTATTATTATTATTATTATTATTATTATTATTATTATTATTATTATTATTATTATTATTATTATTATTATTATTATTATTATTATTATTATTATTATTATTATTATTATTATTATTATTATTATTATTATTATTATTATTATTATTATTATTATTATTATTATTATTATTATTATTATTATTATTATTATTATTATATTATTATTATTATTATTATATTAATATAACATATTACCGATCGTTATAGAATGGCACTAGTAACGTGTTGTAGAAACACTTAAAAGAAATGTTTGCATGACAAAATTGTTATTTAAAGAAAAACAAAATTTGTAATATACCCCTTTTTTGAAATGGACTAAAAAGTATAGAATTTCTCCTAGCCCCGTACAGATATTGTAGTGTTGTCCTGAAATTTTGTGATTCTGAATTTTTAACAGCTACGAAAATACTTGTAAAATTTAAAACGAAAGCATGGGGCGCATTGAAATGGATTTAATGCTATAGTTCCTAATGGAGGTCTCCTAGGTGCTAATTTAATAATTTTTTCTGTTAGATGCGCCCCACGTTTTTTGTTTTAAATCTTACCACTATTTTCATGGCTATTAAAAATTTAGAATCACAAATTTTCAGGATAACACTGTAATATCTGTTCGGAGCCGGGAGGAATTATATTGAGAAATTATATATTGTTTAGTCCGTTTTAAAACGTCGTATACTAAAAATTGTATTTTCTTTAAATAATAATTTTTTACTTTTTTATTCATAATTCATCGATTTTTTTAATTTTTATTTTTCTGAAAAATAAAATAAAGGAGCAAGCAAAATGAATTTTGTAAGATTTTTATTTTAATATCAAAACAAAATTAATACCAGCCCTTTGTTATTACTATTTTGTAAGTATATGACTCACTCACGGTTCTAAGAGAAAACAGTCTAACAGAGCTGTTTAATTTGCTCTTGTTTGAGCATGTCGTTGCGCGTCGTTGACAAGTCGAGAGGTCTGTGCGTCCACTCTTCTTTAGCCATTCGTTCCTTGGCATTTGCACGTTCGACATTGCCCTGCATTTCGGGAAATTCTTCACTAATGAATTCTACTTCTCGTAGAATTTGTAGTGAATTCAATTTCTACAAAAATTTAGGAAATGTCACTAATGCACTATTCACTAATTAATATTATTTTATTATTCATTTATTGAAGTGATTGAAATTTCAACGTATTGCTCATTTTGTATGCGTGATCGCACAAGTTTTGAGTCGTTACTGAAACGTCGACTGCTTCACTGATCTCGACTCTATACAAGTGTACGAGGGCTATTTTTTTTCAAGGTCGGATCGGTCGCGCAATAAAAACTCCCGTAAAATCGGATGAACCTGTTCGCAGATGTGTTGCGCAGTGTCTGTAGTATGGCTGTCAATCGCGTCGCGTCACTTCCGTTTAGTTGTGTTCACGTAGGTAGGACGTAAACATGTTTACAACAATAGCATCTCCCGCCAAGTGTGAAGTTCGTGCGGTAATTCGATTTCTTCAGGCTGAGGGGTGTAATGCAGCCGAAATTCATCGACGAATAAGTACTGTGTACGGTGAAACTTCAATGAGTGACAGCAAAGTGCGACAATGGTGCAGAAACTTTAAAGCAGGACGACAGATGTTCATGATGCAGGCGGTCAGGGAAGGAAGTCAGTGTCAACCAATGGATGAGGCAATTCGAGAAAATCGTCAGTTCACAATTTCTGAATTGAGCGATTCATTTCCTGAAATTTCAAGGTCCGCTCTCTACACCATTGTGAGCGAGAAACTTCAGTACCACAAACTGTACGCGAGATGGGTTCCCAAGATGCTGTCCGACCATTACAAAACACAGAGAATTGAAGCCTCCCTAACGTTTTCTCCAGCGTTACCACAATGAAGGAGAAACTTTCTTGAACAAAATTGTCATAGAGGACGAGACATGGATCCATTACGAAACTGAAGAAACAAAAGAACAATCCAAACAATGGATGCGTTCTCACTCTCCCAGTAAACCAAAGAAGTTCAAGCGAACCTTCTCCAACAGAAAGTGCATGGCTACTGTGTTCTGGGACCGAAATGGAGTTCGTATTTGGTGCACGCCGATAAACAGACAGACAAGAAAGCGGATTAATATTACATTTTCATCCAGTTCTTAGCTATGTTACAAGTTTCAAGTCTCTAACTCATTGGGAAGTTAGTTTAAAACTGATTGCAAAATTTGTGTCTAACAGACAAACAGGCAAGAAAGCGAGTAAAAACGTGGTAAAAAAAGTATACAAAGGAAACTAACTTGGTTGTACCCATGAATACAGATTCTGTATTCATTGGTTGTACTGAACTTAGCCGAACTACAGAACTGTTTGCACATTAGGCATAAGTTGCCTAAGTTATCATATTTTTGCTTGATCAAGCCTATTGATGTTTTATTTGTTTTAGTTGGATAAATAACTACATATTATTAATTCTAAAGTATAGGCTATCATTTTAAAAAGTATAATACAGTCGACCTTGGTTATGAAGCTCTCGGTTAGAACATTAACTCGGTTATAGCGCTTTTTTCATAATGTCCCCAGTATTCTATATTAAGTGTACTTGTATTTTTATGGCTCGGTTATAACGCTTTGTGACTCGGATACAAAACTGTCACGCTGCTGTTATAGTCCAGCCACTTAGTAAACGGCCTGCGCGAGAATTTCTCGTGCATGTATGAGAATTCCCCTCCAGCACACTCCAACAGTTCAGTGACTCAGAGTCTGCCAATCTGAGTCTACAAACTGTTACTACTCAGCGATAGTGAAGGAAAAGGGAGGAGCTATTGTGTCAGAGTGGAGGTAAGACCTCGCATTCGCACATTTTTTTCTCTCTGTCCCTCTGGTGCTCTTAGCAGTTTTCTAAGCTGCTGATCTATAGTCACTCTCACTTGAAATACAATTCGTGTTCTATTTTTAGAATAAAGGTTGAGAATAGAAACGGTCCCTTTGTTAGAATTTTGTTGCAGGCTAAACAAACAATGTAAATTGTATCGTTCCCGTAAAAGTGTTCTCTCTCTCTCTCTCTCTCTCTCACACACACACACACACACACACAGACCACACTCTCTCTCTCACACACACACACACACACACACACCACTCTCTCTCTCTCTCTCTCTCTCACACACACACCACTCTCTCTCTCTCACACACACCACTCTCTCTCTCTCTCTCTCACACACACACTCTCTCTCTCTCTCTCTCTCTCTCTCTCTCTCTCTCTCTCTCTCTCTCTCATACACACACACACACACACACATTGTACGACTTAGTGGGGGGAACTTCAATCTCACGAACCCTCACAACAGTGTACGCACTGGATATTGCATGTATACATACTAACTATAGAGTACAGTATAGTACTTATTTTCTATTAGTTTTTAAACATATTTTAAAATATGTAATATGTGTAATAAATTATAATAAAATAGCCATTAATTATGTACACAGTGCAAAGTATGCTTTTCTTTCACTACATACAGTATTTCTGCCGTTTACAAACTCGTTTATTGTAAACTGGGTTACAACGCTATCTCGTTTACAGCGTTCATTCAACCCTTCAACCGCGTTATATCCGAGGTCGACTGTATTACATCACCATTTAAATTCAATCATCATAAACTGAAATATAATTTACATTTTGTTGTTATTTTAAAAAATCACTTTTATTTATAACAACAGAACTCTAAAACGTCCCTTCGCCGAGAAATTTCTGAGACATTTCTGTGATTTAATCGCAGTGCTGGTCGTTAGTAAGAATCTGTTCCGGTTGATCATATTGCCTCGCATCCAGTGAGACATCTTACTAAACTTTGTTCTTGCGATAACCTCAGAATTTATGGAATCTTTGTGAAATAAATATTACAATAGTTGATGTATCACACAAATCATTTCTGATTCTTTTATCTCCTTTAGGCTGAGAAGGTCGTTTCTGTGTTGTTCATTTTTGTGCATTTTGGACGAATCTTTTAATCCAGGCAACTACACACATATCAGCTTACAACGAAGAATATTTCTAAATAAATTTAATTATAAATAGTTCAGACTCAGTTGTAATCAAAATCTTTGTTTCTATTTTCATTTCCGGCATTAGCTGTGATTGAAAATTAACAGTTACATTTGGCCATTCATTACAAAACCATTTGCTACCATTTACACCACAAATCTTCAGATTTCACGTGTCTTCAAGTTGATCTGAAATACGAACAATTCTATTTGACAATAAAATTTTCATTTTTTGTAAGGGTGTGTGAATCCAGCCTACAACTACTGAGACATTTGTGTGAAGAAAATTTGTTTTGATTGAATGCTGTTTAATAATGTCAAAATGTTTCGATAACTGATACAGTGGAAGACAGCCACCACATAATTCCAGTCGTGAAAGAGTCCTGAACGATGCTAATTTAGTGTTAGAAATGATTAAGTTAGACATTATTTTATCACTTAGAATTCTGAGGTAGAAAGTAAAACACACTTTTGCTGATGCGTCAAAAAATCCAGTTATTTGCTTCACTGATAAGATATTGACAATGTTACAAATCTTATGTTATGAAGTGATAAATGGATTTTACGTTAATTCCAAATAATGTTCAGGTCAGAAGTGATTTCAGAATCCTATCCTAGTTTTTATTTCAATTATTCTTGCACTCTTATATTATGAATTTATATGTTATGAATGTTATGAAATTAACTATCAATAAAACAGGAACTAAAAATCTAAATATTTATTGATTTTAGCAGATGTTGAATGAATGAATGAATATTAGAGGTTACGAACATACTGCGATCTTCGAAGATCTTAACTTCTTCATGAAGTCATTTTGAGAAGATACAAGGTAGGTAAATCCCTCAATTGGTAATTCAAATTGGTAACTTCCAAAAATATTAGCTTTTCTCTTATCAATCGTCTCACAGTCTACCAGCAGGTCCTCCGCAGTATCTGGAAGTTGGATCTCCTAAACCAATATTCCAAAGTATCTCTTAAGGATGTCCCGTCAGAAGTCATAGCTTATTTTTCCTAAGGCAGATACAAATCTTTGCTCTGTTCCTGAGGAGCTTTTTAGCCTGTCTTAAGTAACGCTTATTGTTCCAGGGCTTAGATCTTCTTCCTCTCTAAGCTTTGTCTTGAAGGTCTTCATGTCCAAAAACCCATCTTCATGTTCTGATCCTATGTCCTAAAAATTGGGTCGGTGCCACCTTTATTGCTTTCTCATTCTCCTCTATCCTAGCGTGTCCTGATACTGAGAGGAGTAAACCTTATTACTCTGGCCCAAACTACTTACATTTTGCAGGCAATGCCAAACTACTAACGAGTTGATAATTGGAGAACTCAGCTCTTCCCATTACCTGAAATTTTATTATTCTCGGCCCAAGTACTCCTGCTCCAGTTCCCTCTGGTGTATTGGCCATATCTGTAAACCATATTATTGTATCTTATAAAATTGAGGTTATAGACGCAGCTCTTGACTGACTTGTAGTGCTGAGTCCAGTGAGAAAATGTTTCTCGAAGTTGTACCTCTTGTTAGAGTTCCTTAGAAGTTTCCAGCAATTGACAAGTTCCCTTATCTTTACTGGTTTTGTTCCCAGACCAGTTGTAGCTATTTTAGATGTTCACTTTTAGCAGCTGTCTTCATTATCAAGTGGAGGTTTGTGAGGTCTAGTATGACCTTCATTGACTGTACCTCTTCATCTCATACCTCCCCTTATGCTTATGCATACCAGTCTCTGTACTTTGTTTGACGACCTCATAATTGCACTTAACTTGGTTCTATCAGCTCAAATTAGTTTCCCCATGCTCGACATCTGTTGCTAAAATGGATTTTTCTGTGAAATCAAGTAAGACGTTCCCAACCCTATATGAAAATGAATCATTAGAGGGATTACATGAGAGGTCTAAGATATTTACATTGGAATTTTCATTTTATTCTAAGTTGTTTTGTTCATTTACTGCCCGCGTAAGTTCTGAACGGTTGCTTGCCTACTTGCACAGGGCAAAAATGGCCCTGATAATTTCTGTGTCAAATTAGTGGTTTTAAATCCTAACTTCAAGGCATTTCTTTTAAATAAATCTATGACAGTCCACAAATAAATGCAAGGTGGAAGACATCTTGAATGTCTACTACAGTGCTTTATAAGATATACTAAACTAGGTAAGTGTTGCAGTTACAGTGGATGAGGATCGTGGTTTTCTTCTAAGTTGCCCCTTGAAGGTGTTACAAGAATTCAGAATAGCTTGTTGTAAAACGGCTAGGGTGAGAATTTGACAAAGTTAATTTTAGACTAAAATTAGTAGACGTGAATTCTACTTCTAGTTGGTAAAAATTTTCTACCTGCCAAACGTAATGTTGGACAGCGTTCTCTTAAAATTGTCCTACTTATGTTCACTTTCCTACAGAAGATAAGTTATTTTCTTATTAAACATTCCCACTCATTCTCAAACACCTTTAAGTTTAATTATAAAACAAGTCAAACAGTTAGTATTATAGATAAGTACGTCAGTATAAATGCACACGGTAATAATAATGTTTAATGCCGTCAGTGACTGTAATTCCAAAACGATTCAGTATTATTTCAAACTTAGTTCTGTATTTGTAGGCCTAAGTCATTGTAATACGCTAGTAGTATTTACATATGCTAGCAACAGAGATCATGGTTCTTTCAGCATTTTAAGGATTTAAGTGTTCAAACATTATTTATTGTTGGTAAGGACATTCACAGTTTTTGTATTTTACTCACGTACCCCACTTTTGACGTTGGGATATTGGACAGCAAAGATTTATTGCAAAGTAAAGATGTCCGACGTTTTGCAAAACTAAATCGTTATTTGTGAATTTCACCACAATATTTTTGTATAGATTTATTTGTTTATGAATATTTATTACAAATTCTCAGCGCTCGTGTTGTTTCATCAATCGTTACGCATCATCATTAATTATTTAATAAATTAACAATTTAGATAACAGGTCTTTTGAAAAAAAGTTTCAAAAGTGTTTGTAAAATTGTACCCATAAAGTGACTGAATGTTTTAAAAGTACGGGTAACCTTTCTATTTATTAACCCGTTACTATTGAAACGAGTCTGTTAACATATCAACAATTCACTTCACAGTTTAGTAAATAACACGTGTCGCCACAAAACACAATTTATTCACTGATTTGGCGTACACATGGTAAATTACACACTTGCAAATTATTCAGTTATATTTCAACGATGTGTAAAAAAGATTCAACCAAATTCCATATGTTTTTAATTAACGAAAATAGCAGGACCACAAATGAACACGGTATTTCTTTTGCTTCAATCAACAGTTTTCATAATTCATTCAATGTTCACTAAATTCAAAATGCATTGTCATTCAATTAGCAACAATCTGTTACTTTATAAGCCCACAACAAGGACATTATTTTGTTAAATTGTTTTTCAAACAACTAACCTCAAAACACTACTGAAGAAAAAGTGAACTGTTATTCTAAGTGTATTGCTTTTGAAAACAAATAGGAAAAAGAGATGTGTTTTCGTTCATTTATGCTGATATAAAAACGAAAATATTTCTTCTCGCCCAGTAGCGTTGTATAACGCGTTAATGAGGTTCATTGGAGAGGAACAACTGTTGACACCTCGTAAATATATCGAGAAAACTTTTCGTAGTGGTAGCGTTTTGTTGATAAAACTGAGTATAACATATTTTATTGTTATTTATTAATTTTTTTATCAATTAAAATTAAAGCACTAAATAATATTTTACGAATTATATTGTTACATAAAAATAAAATAATTTTTTATGGTTGAACAAATAAAGTCATTCTGTTTAAAATAACAATAATGACTTAAAATTCAGAGAAATTTTTTTACACATCTATAGAACTTAATTGAGGAGTTATTTTTATTTTATGAGAAATTTCAATATGGCCGACGTATCAATCCAAAAATCTCTGCCTAGAACACACGGTGGGTATTTAAATAACTATTTAGTAGCATGAATTATTGATAGTATGAATCGCCTTAGGTCTTGGCTAGGTTTTTCAGCTATCTTCGTAATTTAGTCACATTTTTTTGAAGAGTTTCAAAATGTAAAAATTAAGTTAAAGTTAATCACAGGACTAAGCAGCACATCTTCTGATAGTTAAAATGAATGCCAGAATTCCAAAAAGAAGATTTCATTGTACCTACATATGTACGCCCAACCTTTAGTTTTTTTTTTTTTTTTATATAAAATCCTGTATTAGATTTGTAAGAAAATAATTTAGCTTGGAAGGAGAAAAATTGAGATTAGCTTACTTTAAAAGTCAAGGTACGTAGGCTACTCCATATTGCGCGCTCGTACTTTATCATTTTATATTTCTAACAGCTGTTCTTGACGTACAAAGTGAGTCACTTAAAAAACAAAACAAAATAAAAACGTGTATGTTATTTGGTAATGACTGAATACAACCAAAATTATTGAGAATATTGAAATATTAGAGAACTATTGTGGTTTTTGAACAATGGAATAACATACATGACATAGAATAGGGTAATATAAACAATTAAAATATTTAATTAATAATATAACGAAATATATTAAACCAGAAGTTTATATGCAGCTGAATCATTATCTCTCACAACCCAGGGCCCACTTGAAAGGCTGGAGATCAAAGAAAGAAAGATATTACGAAAAATCTTAGGCCCCAAATTCCGTAACAACCAATTACTCCACATCAGTTATGAAACTCTTTACCAAAAAATTGAAACACTATCAGACACAATAAGAAAAAGGAGAATTGATTTTTATGGGCACATCCTCCGAATGGACAAAAATAGACTAAGCAAAAAGATATTTGACTACTTTCGCAGTAGAAGAGCCAAACCACTTTGGTTTAGAGAAACGGAGAAAGACATAACAGAACTGCAGATCACTGACACTATGCTCATGGACAGAACAGCCAAAACAATAACCAAGGACAAGAAGCAACGGTTCCAAGGCAAAGTCAAATCCAATCGAACGATCCAAATCTCTGACGAAGAAAGAAGAGCAAGATCACAGCGTATGAGGCAATACTGGGCTACGAGGAAGGCACAGAACATTAAGAAGTGATTGATTTAGTGTACCCCAAAGTTGGGTGAAACAAATAGAGAGATAATGAAATATAAATAGTGGAATAAACAAGTTACGGAAAAAATATGTTTTTTTTTAATTCAAGACATTTCACTATGTCGAGTATAATGATCTGTCTTCCCTAGCTTCGTCAATTCTACTTTTGATGACGCGTTTCGGAGAACCTCCATCTTCAAAAACTATATCTATTGAGTATAGGTATAGTTTTTGGATGGAGGTTCTCCGAAACGCGTCAACAAAAGTAGAATTGACGAACCTAGGGAAGACAGATCATTATACTCAACATACTGACAATAATCTTAGCAGAAAAGAAGAATAAAATAAAAAGAATTTCAAGACTATTGTAATAATATATAAGCTACCAGTACAAAGTGAAATTTTAAAACCAATTTTTACAGCCTTTCCTGATAGACCTTATCTCAATTCTGATCGTTTTGTGTAATCTAGTGAAGAGAACTCACGGGAGTATTATTTTACTCTGTTAAACCAAAACATTTCACTTCACTTACTTTAATATTGCTCGTATATTTTAATATTTTTTTTATAACATAACAATCTAGTTAGCCTATTCATTTTTAACCTAAATTAATACAGTGACTACTAATTTCATTCACTGATAATCACTTAGTCTAGAATAATAGTCTCTTTAGTAATGTGACTAATAACTACACCAGTAAAATTGGTTTTACTCTTTTCAATCTTCAAAGTCACGTTGTTGAATAGCTGAAGGGCTTCGACGTTGAAGTGTTGGTGTTGACTTTGTTCGTGACTTTCAGCGAATTTTCTTGACTTCATTATCGACAATTGGAACCTCGAGATCTTTATGTAAGTTTCGGATATACCACGGAGCATCAAAGATACCACGAAATACTTTATTTTGAAAACGTTGAATAATATTTCAATTACTTTGATCGGCACAACTCACAATTTATTTCTGTAAGTCTATACTGGTTTACTGATAAAGCAATAGCTTCTTGTATAGCGGTAAGGACGAAGGACGACCGCTATACAAATACCAACTTCAGTTGGTTGAAGTTGTATTATTCAACCAATACAACTTGCTGTATTTTTAGTTTCAGCTGCTGGTATATTATATTAAATTATTCTTAGAAATTACAAGAACATGTTATTTTTTTATCTCCTGCTAAATGGCTACATTCGTACAGATTACATTCAGTGTGGTGTAGTATTCTAGGATATTCTGTTCATATAAAAATAGTTATCAATTAAGTAAGTGATTAATAGGCTATATTATAACAAATCTAACATTTTTTTTTTTTTTTTTTTTTTATTATTTTTAATTATTACAACTAAGTTTTACACTTATCCAGCAATTTGTCTTTCACAATATTGTCACTGTGTTGGGAACACCATCCAGTGATGGAGTCCTATGATTGTGCAGGCACTCTTCATGTGGATTACACTAACATCCACTGATATCCAAGGGTCTTGTTCGCTTCAGGCGCCGCACGTCGTCTGCGTTATCCAGTAGACCAAGCATTTCTGAATTTTCATGTCTTTGCAATCTGTTCCTGTGCAAGATCGCATATCTCTGAATTTCCTCTGTGACAGAACTCATCCCAAGATCACGGTGAAGATCATCATTACGTACGAACCATGGTGCATTAGCCATATTCCGCAATGCTTTATTTTGGAACGTTTGAATCATTTTAACATTAGTTTTTTTAGAACAACCCCACAGCTGTATTCCATAGGTCCAAATTGGTTTTAATATTTGCTTATAAACTAGGAGTTTATTGTGAAGTTCTAAAGCAGATCTTCTACCAATCAGCCAATTCATTTTCCTGAATTTTATATTTAATTCTATAATTTTCTTTTTGACATGTTCTTTCCAATGAATCTTAGCATCAAGCGTCATCCCTAGGTATTTCGCTGTATTTTCCGAAGCTATTGAGTGACCATTTATTATAATATGTGTAGGGTTTATCTTTCTGTTAGTAAAATTTACATAGCTTGACTTAGATTCATTCAACTTTATTCTCCACTTATGCAACCAGATACTAACTCCATCAATAGCATTCTGAATTTTATGTTTTGTTTCTTCCCCACTATTCCCGACTGCCTTAATTGCAGTGTCATCCGCAAATGTGGCAATGACTGTATCAGGGTCGTGAGGTATATCTCTTGTATACAACAGGTACAGAAGTGGTCCAAGAACACTTCCTTGTGGAACACCCGCAAATCTAACATGTAACTAATAGTTTAGCTTTAGAAATTCAAAATATGAGCGAATTTGTCAGTTAGGAAAAGCACTAAAAGCGACAAACTCTAATAAAAATTAACTGCAGGATGCCGTTATTTAAAGAAAAGAAAAATATAGTTTTTACAATATATTATAAGTAGTGTAGGACTCCAAAAAATGTGCTAGAAGTCACGTAGGCAAAACCTAAAAAATATGAACCGTTGCAGGAATTTAGCGACAAAAGCAGTTTAAAGTTAAAGAGATTTTTGCAAGCTCTTTGGCTTAGACACTATCCACGCTTTACTATTATTGGTTAAGCAAATTTGGGTACTGTTGAAAGGGGTTCATATAAAAACAAACAGCAGTTCTGCAGAGGGAGAGTCCTTACAGTTTTTTGAACACTTAACCTACGTCGCTTCAAGAGAAAACTTTTTTTTTTTATAAGTTGTAATCACAGAACAGTCACAAACAATATAACCGTGCAAGATTGTTTTTTTATCATTAAAGTATTAAATTGAGTCTATCTCCTAATTGTCACAGAAAAGTTGTTGTTATCGTCGTTTTTTTATGTGAATTAATGAAACAGAACCAATGGTTTTGTTAAAGTGTTTACAAGTTACACCAAGCGTTCGTCGAATTAAGTGGTACTGTGGTACAAAAGTTGCTAGTGTAAGTTTAAATAAATGTTTATGAATTCAATTAATTATTCATTAAGAATACAGAATAAGTGGAGCGTAATCTTCGTAAAGTGTAACAATTATTCTGCGAAGCCAACTCAACCCAACATTGGTCTCGAACTGTGTACACCTGGACCAACATCTCTGTGTATACCTGGACCAACATCTCTACCATTCTTCTAACTCTGCTTCATTAAAGACTATCAACAATCTTGATAATTAACATTGTCATATTTTTTTGTAATAAATTAAATTGAACAATACGAATAACCTACTTAGTTCCTATTTGCAGTATCAAAGAACCACCCCGAGATAATTTATTCATTAATTTTTTTGCATTGTAATAACAGTTAATTTAATCTGAATCAATTTGTAACTAAAGGAATTGTTTGTAGTATATTGAATACTTTCTTATTAAACTTAAAATTATTCCATACTTAAATAAAGTCATTAGAGATTTAAAATCCCTGCAATAATTAATTTACTTTATATTTTTTACTTCCAATGCTGTGTAAATTATTATATTTCGTCGCTCAACTTTGTGACTCAAGGTGTAAATTATTATATTTCGTCGCTCAACTTTGTGACTCAAGGTGTAAATTATTATATTTCGTCGCTCAACTTTGTGACTCAAGGTGTAAATTATTATATTTCGTCGCTCAACTTTGTGACTCAAGGTGTAAAGTATTAAGCTATTGTAAAAAAATATATTAAAAAAGAAATTTTACTAAACGTGTTACAATATCATATTATACTATTCGTGAAATTATTATTAACTTTTCTAAAACCTCAAAATTAAAAACGGTATCATTTCAATAACATATTCAGATTCCGATGACACGTGGTGACTCAAGGTATAAATTATTATATTTCGTCGCTCAACGTGGTGACTCAAGGTGTAAATTATTATATTTCGTCGCTCAACGTGGTGACTCAAGGTGTAAATTATTATATTTCGTCGCTTAACGTGGTGAATCAAGGTGTAAATTACTATATTTCGTCGCTCAACGTGATGACTCAAGGTGTAAATTATTATATTTCGTCGCTTAACGTGGTGAATCAAGGTGTAAATTATTATATTTCGTCGCTCAACGTGGTGAATCAAGGTGTAAATTACTATATTTCGTCGCTCAACGTGGTGACTCAAGGTGTAAATTATTATATTTCGTCGCTTAACGTGGTGAATCAAGGTGTAAATTACTATATTTCGTCGCTTAACGTGGTGAATCAAGGTGTAAATTATTATATTTCGTCGCTTAACGTGGTGAATCAAGGTGTAAATTACTATATTTCGTCGCTCAACGTGGTGACTCAAGGTGTAAATTATTATATTTCGTCGATTAACGTGGTGAATCAAGGTGTAAATTACTATATTTCGTCGCTTAACGTGGTGAATCAAGGTGTAAATTACTATATTTCGTCGCTTAACGTGGTGAATCAAGGTGTAAATTACTATATTTCGTCGCTTAACGTGGTGAATCAAGGTGTAAATTACTATATTTCGTCGCTCAACGTGGTGACTCAAGGTGTAAAATATTAGGATATTGAAAAAATATATTAAAAAGAAATTTTACTAAATTATCATATTATACTATTCGTGAAATTATTATTAGCTTTTCTTAACGTCAAAATGAAAAAAGGTATCTTTTCAATGACATATTCAGATTCAGATTAACGTGGTGACTCAAGGTGTAAAGTATTATATTTCGTCGCTCAACGTGGTGACTCAAGGTGTAAATTACTATATTTCGTCGCTCAACGTGGTGACTCAAGGTGTAAAGTATTAGGATATTGAAAAAAAATATATTAAAAAAGAAATTTTACTAAACGTGTTACAATATCATATTATACTATTCGTGAAATTATTATTAGCTTTTCTAAAACCTCAAAATTAAAAACGGTATCTTTTCAATGACATATTCAGATTCAGATGACACGTGGTGACTCAAGGTGTAAAGTATTATATTTCGTCGCTCAACGTGGTGACTCAAGGTGTAAATTACTATATTTCGTCGCTCAACGTGGTGACTCAAGGTGTAAAGTATTAAGATATTGAAAAAAATATATTAAAAAAGAAATTTTACTAAACGTGTTACAATATCATATTATACTATTCGTGAAATTATTATTAGCTTTTCTAAAACCTCAAAATTAAAAACGGTATCATTTCAATAACATATTCAGATTCAGATGACACGTGGTGACTCAAGGTGTAAATTATTATATTTCGTCGCTCAACGTGGTGACTCAAGGTGTAAATTATTATATTTCGTCGCTCAACGTCGTGACTCAAGGTGTAAATTATTATATTTCGTCGCTTAACGTGGTGAATCAAGGTGTAAATTACTATATTTCGTCGCTCAACGTGGTGACTCAAGGTGTAAAGTATTAGGATATTGAAAAAAAATATATTAAAAAAGAAATTTTACTAAACGTGTTACAATATCATATTATACTATTCGTGAAATTATTATTAGCTTTTCTAAAACCTCAAAATTAAAAACGGTATCTTTTCAATGACATATTCAGATTCAGCTTTACAGTCCTGAAGCAACAATATACTACACGTCCTTGACGAATACTAAAAATATATTTTTTTTTTCAAGTTTAAGCATGTATGTATATATTCAATAAAATATGTCACAAGGAATTACGTTAAAAATTTATTAAGAAATTTTAACCTAACAGACGTAATTAGTGGGAAAAAACTTTGAAAATATTAATTACCTAATAATACGAGGGTTGATCAAATATAAATGAGACTGATTTTTTAAAAAATTTATTGCTTACTTACAAATTATTCTTGATACAACTTATTTTTCTACATAGTCTCCCGCACGAGTAACACATTTTTCCCACCGGATTGGAAGTTTTTTAATTCCATCTTCGTAAAAAGTTCTCGGGCGTTCATTGAGCCATTGGAGCACGAAGGTCTCCACCGCAGAATCGTCTTCGAAACGCTGGCCTCCAAGCGCCTCTTTGAGTGGCCCAAACAGGTGATAGTCGCAGGGTGATAAGTCTGGACTGTATGGGGGATGTTCCATTGGTTCCCAGCCAATTTGATCGAGTTTAAGCCTCGTAGCGTTCGCCGAATGTGGTCGGGCATTATCGTGAAGAAGAATGACGTTTCTCGCCGGTTTAGATTTCCTTTTCCTACGAAAAGACTGTTTTGCGGCCTCTAAAACATCGCAATAATATTGTGCGTCGTTGATGGAGGAAATCGACGTGAAAGGCGCCTTGATTGTCGAAAAATACAGTGGCCATTACCTTCCCGGCCGACGATCGTGATTTGGCCTTCAGAGGCCAATCTCTCCCCTCTTCCGCCACTCCATACTTGCCTGTTTCGACTCGGGAGTGTAATGGTGAACCCATGTTTCGTCACAGGTGACAATCCGGTTTAATAATGCCTCACCATCTCGTTCAAATTGGGTCAATAGTCGCTGGCAAATCTCCAAACGATTCCGTTTGTGAACGTCGGTCAAAATTCGTGGAACCCACCTTGCAGATACTTTGCTGAGTTCCAGGTTTGATGTAACGATTTATTGAACGCTACCATAGCTCAACTGGAGTTCATCTGCAATAAATCGCAGCGATATACGTCTGTCTTCGTCCAGGAGCTTCCGAACAGCATCAATGTTTTCGTCCGTGACGGAAGTGTTCGGGCGACGATCATGGCTGAGGTTTTCTACTGCTTTCCGTCCTTCGGCGAATTCCTTGTGCCAAGCAAAAACGCGAGCTCTTGACAGGGTCCTGTCCCCGTATTGAGCCGTCAATCTACGAAAGATTTCAGTCGGATTGACCCCCTCCTTGGCCAAAAACTTAATAATAATTCTCTGCTCCACGGAAACGTGCACTTCACTCTCACTCATTGTATAGTTTTATACTGAAGGGTCCGAACGGAAATGTTGCCCGTATATGCCCGTCCCAAACCTCCCAGACTACCTGAAACCCCACCCTTTAGAGTTCAATGTCCAACGGAAAAGTTTTTAGAAAGTCAGTCTCGTTTATATTTGATCAACCCTCGTAGTAGTAGTTTGCGCAGTGTTGACTAATTTAAAACTATAAATTTAGTTTGCGTTTGAATGGTTTGATTACATTTTCTTGAAATGAGCTCCAACAAGTCAAAAATATAACAAAATGCTTCTCCATTAAACATACTGGTGTGCAAACATTGCTAGACGAAATAATTTTAAGTTGCCTACTTTTTTTTAAATAGATTTAACACATTTTTCTGTAATTGTTGGCCTGCATGAAGATTAAATTTTGTACTGAAATTTATTTTACGGTTAACTGAACTAACCGGAACAAATAAAAATGATTTATTCGTGATTTAAAGTTTGTACAGAAACATTAAAAAAAACTATACTTAAGAAAATTGTTTTATGTAAGTTCTAAAATACGAGCTATGCAGCTGGAAAGATAAAGTATACGGATTTATTGTGTTTTGCTAAATTTTGAAGTAATAAATTTCCGAAAAGGAAGATTAACGTTCTGTCAAAATGCATTTATGACAGAAAATTGCAGCAATAAATCAGAAACTGCGAACGTACGAGAGCACTTCAGACGGTTATTAGTGAAATGATTTACACAGGCTTAGCAGTATGTATTATGTACTACTGCGCATTGAATGGTTTATCAACGCCATCTCGCTACTTACCTACATTTACTGAATTACTACACACTTGAAGTGAAAAATTCTTTTGGCAGGTCTAGTACTTCGTGTAAGGAAAAGAATGTAAACTCGCGATATCACGAATAACGTGTAAAAACGTCACGCTTGCCTATTAATATTCTGGAAGTGGATATAAGGCTGAATTGATACTGCAGGCAAACTTGGACAAGTAAAACTGTGGCACACGATTGGGCAAACTTGCCTGAACATTATAGGTCAGCCGCATAATAAATGGCCTGCTCGAGAATTTCTCGCGCATGTAGGAGAATTCCCCTCCAACCCCTCCAACCCCTCCAACAGTCCATTAACGCAGTCTGCCAGTCTACTAACTGTTTACTGTTTTTTTTATCGCATTGTAATATCATTACGCAGTACAACATAAGTCAAGTGTTCAAACGACTCTTTTGTGTGTGCCAGCTCTATCGCTCCGCTCACTTACATATTCTGTCGTACAGATCAGAGAGTGGCATTTTTTATATCACTGGAGTTTATAAAAATAATTGAAAAAACTAGGCATTAATAAAAGAAAAATTAAATCACTCAATGGCAAGTATTTCACGAAGATCAACCGGCATTATCAGAGCTCATTCTCTTAGTTAAAAACATAGATAAGAAAAAAGTTCTTGAATCCGTTTTCCACCATTTCAAATTTTGTACACACATTGGTAAAATTAAGTTCTATATGCGAACCAAAAACAAATACTTTCAAAATGTCGACAATTTAAATTTTTTAACATCAAATATCTCGAAAAAGTATTAGGCTTACTGTTTAGTGGCATTAGAAAATCGTAAGATATTTGCAACAAAGTAAAAACAGTTAAACTAAAAAATCACTACACTGCTGTACCTGTTGAAATATAAAACTGAAAATATTTACAAACTTCTGAAGAAATATTTGTGTGATAACTGGAAAGCTCATGAAGAGTTGAATTTTTACAAAATTTTACTTGAATTATGAAGAATGTAGATAATCTCATGTATTCAGTATAATTACTTAATTATAAATATTTAGTTAGGAAATAATTTATTATTATATACGAGTGTTATCTTTCATTAACATAATATTAATTTGTTAAAGTTTTTTCCTGAACAAAAGTTTATTAGAAAGTTTGTTTCATCTTTAACAAAATTCAAAATGCATTGAAATAAGTAGAAATCCAATCAATCAGTCAGAAACCAGTTAGCTGTTACATGACATTTTACCAGCACTGCTATAGGCCAACCGTTTAGAAAAATATCTAGGAACACCAGTGGGACAGAGAGAAAAAATGTGTGAGTGAGAAGTTGAGTTACCACTCTCTCACCACACCTCACTTCTTTTCCTTAACTACCATTGAGTAACAATAGTTTGTAGACTCAGATTGGCAGACTGTGTAATTGTTCCCTGTTCCTGTTGAAGGGAACTGGAGGGGAATTCTCCTACATGTGCCCACAGGCCGTTTAATAGTGGCTCGACTATAATACTCGCTACTCAGCAACAGTGAAGGAGAGAACGAGGGAGTTGTGGGCTTGCACAGTCTTCCTCTCTGTCCCACTGGTGTTCGTAGCAGGACGTTGTCTACCCGGCTGACCTATAGAAGCAATACGTGTATGTGATTGCTCCCAGTTGATCAGTAAAAATGGAGTTATCGGACGAAGAGTGCTTCAGAATGGTGTATTAAGGTGTTCATTATTAAATGGGGAACCAGTAAGAGAAAAGTGAGAAAGTGAACCATTTATGTATGGATCGATAAGAAGATGGAGAAGAGGCTAGGGTTTTTCCTGACCTAGTTAGTCGGACACGTTTTTCTTATATATTTAAGGATGGTGCATAATATATTTTATTAAATCTTACAGAGCTATAACAACCTAAAGAATAATGAAGCATTTAATTTCCGAATTTTATATCACTTGAACAGAATCTTATGATTACTTTGAGATAATTTGTTTTAATATTCTAAAAATAACGTTAAGGTTATCTTAGGAAAAATAAAACACATTCATACGCGTTATACTAAATATATTACAGAATTACAATACAACAAAAAAACTGAAGTAGTGCATACAAATAACTGTTTTTGCAAAGTTGGGAAAATACGACGCTTTACTTTAGAATCATTCGTTTGGAACCAAATGAACATTGGCAAAAAATATATTTGTTTCCTGATGGTCTGTAGGCAAGCTTGTAGAAACATTAAATGTAAATGCATTAGAATGATAACATATAAAGAGATACGTAAGCGCTCGCTGCTGATAACATCTTGCGGCAGAGTGTTCAACTATAATTAAATAGATAATAGTACTGTCTATTTTCTCAAACATCTCCAACCCCTGTCCTTGCAGGCTGCAGCGTTCGTAGCGGCAGGTAGTCCAATTACTTGGACCTTAGCCGCTAAATTCGAGCAGCCTGTTTATTAATTGTAGTTGTACTTCCGGTACGAGTATGTTTACATTCAACTGTGAAAGCGTGCGTTTTCCACCAGTAAACAATGTGATTAACGCCTACAAGTTGCCACTTGTTTCAGACTTTCTTCTATAAATTTTGTTTCTACGGGAAAGTATGCCCGAACGTGCCACCAATATATAGGTCTACCAGTGAGTTGATTCATTTTTGACTAAGTATAAAAATTTCAACTAATAAAACTAATGAATTTGACTTCAAAATTATTGAATTAACTTTTTTTATATTTATTATTTATTTATTTAAAATTATATATATGAGTTTAGTAATAATTATTTCAAGTATAACTAACGTTATTATACTTTATACCCAACCCATGTAGCAAAATATAGTTTAGATCGTTTATAATTAAATATATCTTGTACATTACATTTAAAAACGTTTATTAATAAATATTGGATATATTGTACAAGGTCAATGTTTTTTGTTGTAGATAAGTGTCCACTTTCTTTAATATCAGTTGTGTTTATTTGCAGTTTATCAGGAAGATAACTAATATAACTGAATTAATACAGTGATTATTTCACTTTTGTAACTTTTGTTGGCCAGCCCTTCCAATTTTGTTTTTTAATTAGAAAATATATTATTTGGCATCGAAAACCGATAATGAATTGACAATTAAATTGTAATTTTCATTAGATGTTAACTCTGGCCTTCATTTACAAAAATGTCACGAAAAAGAACATATTCTGAAATGTCAACGGTACTGCAATTTATATCTGTCAGAGTATTCAAAAAACATCAGAAAAGCTTAGTATAATATTTCCCGACTGTTCTTGTGCGTTCCAGTGAAGTTCTGACAATAATAAATTATTGTAAATAATAATTATTTTAGATTACATAGAATCTTAACGGTATTTTTACAACAAAATTTAGTTGCATGGTATCAGTCACGTGATCTCGTCTTTCCTTTTCTCTGACGCGTTTCGTATATTACTTTGCCATCATTTTGTAGGTCACACGTATTTGAAGATTTTACTTTCGTAATCAGCAATAAAACCTGCTTAAATGAACATTTTAAATTTTCGAAATCTATTGATAATAAAAATGTGAATGTTTATGTTAAATTGTAATCCTATTATGAAATCATCTTTTTAAAACACTACTAATCGGAATTATTTAAGACAATTTATTAATTTATATTAATTAATTATGTAATTAAGTATTTAAAAAATTAGAAAAAATATTTTCGCATTATAATTTGATTTACCCGTCTCTAGAATAACAATAGTTTTTACGGTTAATATTTTTTATTGTTATTTGGAAATTAATTGTAAATCAAACACCTTTATACGGAAAGTAATTCATGTTTTTTGTTTATTTTAAAATGTGTCCTCATTTTAGTTCTCAGTTAGTTAAAATTTTAATTATTATTCAGGCCTACCGTATGTCCTACTTCATTGCTTTTGAAAATACCAACTCCGGCTGACTCAAGTAAAACTTTTTAGTTAATGAAAAATTAATTCGTTAATTAGTTTTCAATTTGTGAGTAAAGTTATTTAACGTACTAACATTTTAGAATTAATTTAATCAATATTTATAGTGTTTACCGTTATGAGAAATACGCAAAAAAAGTTTCAATATTGAAGTTAAAACTGTGTGATATGGCATACCGTAGATGGAGAGCTCAGATATAATCAACAAAGTAAAACATAACCCAACTTTATAGCCCGACACAAAGAGAGAGAGAGAGAGAGAGCCGTAGCTTCATTTCAAATTCCAATTGTGATCTTGTGCCGATAAAATTTTGTGTTATCAAATATCGATAACATTCTTTTAAGCTTATTTCAAGAAGAAATTCATCTATCCGGTAAAGTTGAACCAAAACATTTCCGTAAATCCAAAAAACGGTTTGTCTTGTTGTGTTTACTATTATTTACAATGTAATATCCTCGTTGCCTTAGCTGCACGTGTCTAAAGTAAATTCGTTTATTTATATACATAGATAAGTCTACATCCTCTAAATTACTTCTGCTCTTTTAACTACAAAGTTTCACTTTGCCGTTTCATTTATCTCGTTAGTATACTCGTGTACCGATTAATATTCAATTTCCTTCGAAATACTTTCATATTGAAATGTCAGCAACGTTTGCACAAGGTTTTTAAAGTTTTATTAGTATTTGAGTATTTGAGTAATGAATACGTTACTCGATCCAATTTGTTAGTAATTGATTTTCCGCGAATCAGATAAACACAGTCTTATCAAACATTCGAAAAGTCTTGTATTCCATTCATCCGGTTTTATCATTTTTTTTAGATGAATCCAATTCGGTTTCTTGAATTAGAACATATTAATCCCTCATTACCCGGGGAGGGGTCGTACTGGGTTTTCACCCTGAGGACCCGGGTTCGATTCCCGGCCAGGGATTGGCATTTTCATACGCTATAAATCATCCCATCGTCTGCATTAGCCCAAGTGTGCACAATAGACGGACGTTAAACACAAAAAAATTACCCTGGGGGATGGTGGATTAGGTTCTGAGAATATCACACGGATAACGAAACTATGAGGCAATATAGAAACCTTTATGTTCGGGGTAGTATTATCTATTTCAGGATAGTTAATTAATATAGTAGCTAACACTAAAATATCTCACTACAAAAACATGAGCGATGTACAGTAAACTGCACTAAACAGGTTATTGAACTGTGTTTCCGCTTCTGATTAATGTCTACAGATTTTTTGTAAGGCTTCAATAAACTTGGAATGCCTCTTTTAAACTTCAGTCCCTTTTCAATGAAGGGTCCAATTCGGGGACGCAATCACTCAATTAATTGTTCGGCTTGAGAAAAATTGAATTATTAATTATTTTTTTAGAATCTGACTTTACAATTTCCACTTCTACTTCTACTTCCAACTTCGGCTTTTTATTTCGTTAGTTTCTTCTTGCACTTCCAGTGTTAACTACTAACGACTTTGATAAGACGTTTCTTCAACGTCGGTTTCGTTTACCTTCTCCTTATACGTGCTTCTCCTTTTGCGTTATGTTTACAGTGCTGGCTCATCTTATGACAGTGCACAAATCCGTAGTTCTGCCGCCAGTTACAACTTAACAGCAACACTTTGCGCTAAAAAACATTTATCTTTAAACTTTAGACTGTATTGTACGCATGCGTCCAACTTTGTTTTGACAATGACAACGACAACGACAACGATAACGACAACGACAACGACAACGATAATGACAACGACAACGATAACAACGACAACGACAACGATAATGACAACGATAACGACAACGACAACGACAACGACAACGATAACGACAACAACGACAACGGCAACGACAACGGAAATGACAACGACAACGACAACGGCAACGGCAACGGCAACGACAACAACAACGACAACGGCAACGACAACGACAACGACAACAACAACGACAACGGCAACGACAACGGCAACGACAACGACAACAACAACGACAACGGCACCGACAACGACAACGACAACAACAACGGCGGCGACAACGGCAGCGACAGCGACAAGCGACAGCGATAACGACAACGACAGCGACAACGACAAGCGATAACGACAACAACGACAACGGCAACGACAACGACAACAACAACGACAACGGCAACGGCAACGACAACAACAACGACAACAACAACGACAACGGCAACGACAACGGCAACGACAACGACAACGACAACGATAACGACAACGACAACGACAACGACAACGATAACGACAACAACGACAACGACAACGACAACGACAACAACAACGACAACGGCAACGGCAACGACAACAACAACGACAACAACAACGACAACGGCAACGACAACGGCAACGACAACGACAACGACAACGATAACGACAACGACAACGACAACGACAACGATAACGACAACAACGACAACGACAACGACAACGACAACAACAACGACAACGGCAACGACAACGGCAACGACAACGACAACAACAACGACAACGGCAACGACAACGACAACGACAACAACAACGACAACGGCAACGACAACGGCAACGACAACGACAACGACAACGATAACGACAACGACAACGACAACGACAACGATAACGACAACAACGACAACGGCAACGACAACGACAACAACAACGACAACGGCAACGGCAACGACAACAACAACGACAACGGCAACGACAGCGACAACGACAACAACAACGACAACGGCAACGACAACGGCAACGACAACGGCAACGACAACGACAACGACAACGATAACGACAACGACAACGACAACGATAACGACAACAACGACAACGGCAACGACAACGACAACGGCAACGACAACGATAACGACATCAACGACAACGGCAACGACAACGACAACGATAACGACAACGACAACGACAACGATAACGACAACAACGGCAACGACAACAACAACGACAACGGCAACGACAACGACAACGACAACAACAACGACAACGGCAACGACAACGGCAACGACAACGACAACGACAACGATAACGACAACGACAACGACAACGATAACGACAACAACGACAACGGCAACGACAACGGCAACGACAACGACAACGACAACGACAACGGCAACGACAACAACAACAACAACAACAAGAGCAGCAGCAGCAGCAACAACAACAAAAACAGCAGCAACAGCAAAAACAACAACAACAGCAGCAGCAACAACAACAACAACAACAACAACAATAGTAATAATAATATGGTTGAACAATTTTGAATTCAAATTGACTTAAATTTTCCTGTTTAAATCTCAAAATAATTGGTTGCTATCACTTAAAAAATCTAACCTTTGATCAAGAACGAAAAAAATTTGGCTATGCAGGCAGAAAAATAATGTTATTCCTTCAAAAAGATTTTTTACAGGATTTTTAGAACAGGAATGTTTGACAGGTTTTTATTTTGAGTAATAAAACATGGTACTTGATATTTTTTATAGATTCATGAACAATCAACTCTTAATTCATTTAGGTATATATTTTTCAATACTAGCGTATTTTTTTAAAAATTGTTATGCATCTACCATAGTTTTTTTTTAAATTTTTTCTACAACTGTAAAGTTGTAGTTTTTTTACAGATTGTTGCTACTAGTGCAGCTTTCTAGTTTTTTTTACAACTGTACAGAAAGGCTACTACTGTGGTTTTATAGATATATATTGCTACTACTACAATTGCATAGACTACAATCGTAACTTACACATTTTATGTTTCTACCGTAGTTCAATAAATAACTTCTCCAATTACAATAGTTTCATGGAAATGCTTTTGTAATTGCTAAACCTTCCCAGGTGTGTGATCTTGTAACATTTAGTGTTTTGCAATTAATTTCCCAAGTTACTTTTACTAGCAAACAGACTGGTGTAATGCATTAACATTCAGTATAAAGTTTTATTATATTATTCCCAAATAATAAAGCAATAACAATATTTATAAGGCCAGTAGTATCTCTGTTGGTGATCGGCCAGAGCTGATATTACTGCTTTACATTCCAGGCACGTAGGCCTTCCAACGGAAGGTTTTGCGTTTAGATTACTTCTGCAAGTAACAACTTAAAACAATGTTAGCGTTTTTAAAGAATATTCTCTCTTTGTATTACACATACTAGATAAAAATATTAGTACCAGTTGTCTAAGAGGAATATTGAAATGTATTTTTCTACTTTTTTCTTAATTCATAGAGTAAAATAAAAAAGTGAAAAATAATTCTTTTTACGTGCTTAATTTTTAAAAGACATTACGTGCTTTATGACGTTTATAAATTGTTTACAAATTACGTATTCTTTGATAATGTACGGGAGTACATAGCTTATTTTAACGCTGTAATCCACTATTCGCCTCATTCCGTGGGATGGTAGGGCTTAGGAAGCTACAATGATGCAAACAGGTTTTTAATATTTTACACTGCCTGCAGGTGTACTTCAGTCACGACTGTATCTCTGAAACAGAGGTCATCCTCAGTAATTTAATATTATCACCTGCAAACATCTAGGCTTCATAAATCAGCTTACCTTTTGCAGTGCCCAACCCCATCACTCTGATCTACGGTTTATGGTTCCTGTACAAGACCCACTGCCATCTGACAAGATATTCTGGTAGAGGGTTGCCGTAGCCGCTTTGCGGTGCTGAAGATTTATCTGGAACACTATAGTCATACTCTACTGAGGTACTTTTCCTCCCAGCAACTTGAAGGTCACTCTTTCGTAACTCAATAATGGACGCATATTGAGTACATTTCAGGGTGTTCTTATCGATGATATAGACCACGAATTGACCATCGATATTTGATTTATCTCTGTAGACTACCCAATGATCAGTATTAAGACCGCTCTGATGCTTGAGGCCAAGAATTACGTCTGCGTTAATCCTCTACCATTGTGGTTTTATGTAAAAAACACACTTTTACCACCTTCGCCGAGCTTCGTGCAGGGCACAGTTTGAGCTGAACTCTCTGATTTATTGAAAAATCATTATCAGAGTTCATCTTCTTCGCAGCACTAACCTTCTCTGGTGCAAGCTATATTCGTAACCTTTTAACAACAGTTTCCGCTGTACCTCCAAAAGTACCCGGTCTGTTCTCAGGTTATTCACCAAGCCGGTTCAACATCAAATCGTAATTTCGGATGCCCGACCTTAGCGCAACGCTTATCCTCCTAAGCAGTGTCTTTCCTATCTATGGAAAGGGTTTTTCTATCCTGTTCTTCCGTAGTTGACCTCGTGAAAGCCGTTCTTTCGGTAAAATTCCCTGTCCACTACTGTTCTGTTCGATGTCATATATTTTGGATTCAGCAGGGTGTCCTTCTCCATGGATCACAGATTTATACATAGTCAAGTCATGTAGGACTGTGTCAGATGTAATTTTTCCTACGTAATTTTTTCATATGTAATTGCAACATGTATACTTTGTTTTGATGTTGAAATATGTTATATTTTATAAATTTATAATGCTTCATTCAACACTTAAATAACGACGTTCCTGAATCATCCTTTAGAAAAAAATGAATGAATCAATGCCTAAGGTAACAAGTTTTCATAATAGAAATAATCAGAAACTTATAAAAGAATGTGAAAATTTAATTGAGTTATAATTAATATTGCATATAATTGTTATTGTTTAAACTCTAAAGAGACTGGGTAGAAGACAAACAGTTTGGAAAACATAACAATAACAGATGAACACTAAGACATTAAGCGTTCTGTTACATTACGCGCCTTGTTCACCTATACAGTCGCCTTTTTGTTACAACTGTAAACGAAACCATTTGTGAGGTCACAGTTGTTAAGCTTGTTATAAAAATAAAAGGACAAATACGAAGCAATTATTAATGTTTAAAACTGTCACAGGGCTCACCGCTCGGAAAGGATGTCCAATACTAATTACGCCGAGCTCTTATTGTAAAAGTGGGTCGCGGTGTTGAATAACAATTGCGTTTTTATTTAATATCGATAAATCTCACAGTTATTATCAATTTTATTGATTAACATTAAAGTGACGAAACAATACTAGGTCAGTATTGTAACAGATGTCCTAAAAATGTGTTAATGTATGCTGTAACAAATAAGGTCTTGTAATTTAATGTTCTCGCGAACGCGAATGAAGAAAATTTCCAAAAGTATTTTTCATAACTTACCTTCTATTTTTAAACTTCGATTTCAGAATTGCAAACAACATTACATATTAGCGTTTTGAACTTACAAATTGCGTTGAACATACGAAAACGAACCCTGACCGCCGTCAAATTAAATGTCCTATTTTCAACGGATTCTGAAAATTCAAAATGCTAATTTACGTAGTTTTTAAAGGTGATAATTTATTTTGGTGAGATGGCAAAATAAAATTTTCAAAAGTATTTAGGAAAAAACTATACAATTTTTGGTTAACGAATTGTTGTCCAAACTATTAACCAAATAGATATTTGTGCCACGTTTGATTCAAATCTGACTAAATTGCAAACGTGAGCGTGCTGAAACACACACACACACAATGTTTGTGTTAAAAAAATAATCTTGTTAACAAATTGCATTGTGTTTTTAAAATATTCTTTTTTACAGAAGTATTTCTTTATTCGACCTTGTTGCTTTTCAGAACTTTGTTTCTATCGCGTCAGAGAGACTTTTAAATGAATCAAAACGAAAACTTTACTTTTTAAAGAAAATCAAGAACTTGACTTAAAAAAGAAAAATATTAAGTGTTATTCTTTAAGTATAGTAACAATTGCATGATAATGTTAATACTATCTGTGGGATCGAGAATGCTAATATTTATTACCAATAGGTTTGCCGGCAGAGGCATCTGATGGGTAGCGATCCTACTGTGTCTCTAGCTCATACTACTCTCACTCATCTACTCAAGACACACACACACGCGCGCGCGTTCTCTTCTCTACATAACCTGACTAATTCTACGGGTCAAAAGCGACCCTTACTGATAGAGTATATGACACCGACCCAATATTGTATCAAACGGAGCCCTGAAATACCTGGCCACCTTACAGTGTACTTTAGCCTTATCCATGCAAACGGAGCCCTGAAATACCTGGCCACCTTACAGTGTACTTTAGCCTTATCCATGCAAACGGAGCCCTGAAATACCTGGCCACCTTACAGTGTACTTTAGCCTTATCCATGCAAACGGAGCCCTGGAATACCTGGCCACCTTACAGTGTACTTTAGCCTTATCCATGCAAACGGAGCCCTGGAATACCTGGCCACCTTACAGTGTACTTTAGCCTTATCCATGCAAACAGAGCCCTGGAATACCTGGCCACCTTACAGTGTACTTTAGCCTTATCCATGCAAACGGAGCCCTGGAATACCTGGCCACCTTACAGTGTACTTTAGCCGTATCCATGCAAACAGAGCCCTGAAATACAGTGTACTTTAGCCTTATCCATGCAAACGGAGCTCTGTGTGGGCGGACATAATTTCCCTAGTTACTCATATTCACGTAAGTGAAAATGTAAATAGAATCAGCGGGAACTCACCGTACAGCAAAAAGCTGACTTAACGGGGTACAACCTCCATAATAAGGGAGAAAATTTGAAAGACAATTAGCAGAGCAAACATCTGCAAGGACCTTAATAATGGAGTAGGAAGTCATCAGTTAGAAGTGGGAAGTTAAATACCTTGAATCCCCTCTAGATTCTAAACTTTATGAGCAGAGTAGGATTGGAGAAGGCGCCGTTACTGAGCATCTCGGGAATAATGGAGGCACAATAGATCGTTGCACAATAGTAACCCTAGAAAGTCATGTATATCTCATACCTGTGTGTTTAGAGATTGCATACTATCTGTATCTAAATACAGTGCTGAGATACCAGGAACCAAGGAGCGTAGTGGTAAGAAAAAGTAATTTTATTAGATTTTTATAATGAAATCTATACAATTCTGTTTATGAAACACTGTTCATAAACACAGATACAACACTGTGTCTTCACAAACACTGTTTATGAAAGTAATCAGTTGTTATTTTGTCGTTTAGCTTTTCTTGTTTTAATTTATTTATTAAAGTTATGGAAGCATTTTTTTATGGTATGTCAAAAGTATTATGGTTTTAACTAAAAACGTATTATTACGCATTAAATGTTTCACTTTTTTTGTGTTTAACGTCCGACTTTTGTGCACACTTGGGCTAATGAAGACGATGTGATGATTTATAGCGTATGAAAATGCCAAGCCCTGCTCGGGAATCGAACCCGGGTCCTCGGGGTGAAAGGCCATTACGCTATCAACTAGGTCACCGAGGCGGCTTGAATGTTTCACAAATCACATCTTTTTAGAAAGAGAGTTTTCTGACAAAATTAAAGTTTCTTCATACAACCTTGTTTTATAAACTCCCAGTTTTTTAAATGTAATGAAACCCATTAATAGTTTTATAATGTGTATTAAAATTTTAAAGTAATAAGGAAAAGTATCACGCAGCTGTCTCGTTAACGTGATGGAAGCACATTTTCCAAAGTATTTCTTTTAATTATATTTTTTTTTGAAACTCTGATTTTACCACCATAAACAGCGTTAAAATCTGCGTATATTAGCATTCGAAATTTACACATTGCAGTGAAAATACAAAAATGAATCCTGACTGCTGTAAAAATTATGTTTCCTAATTTCAAAATTTATTTAAAGTTCAAAAAATGTTAATGTATTCAGTTAAGTAACTCTTATTATAATGGTTAAATGAAATTTTCAAATATATTTAATGCAAAAAAAGTTACGAACTTTTAAAGTTTTAAAATGACCGCCATTTTTAAAATGTTGAAGGAATTTTGGTGGTTAACGAACTTGACTATGCCACTGCTAAAATCGATTTTTTGCCAAGTTGTATACAAATCGGATTAAAATTGCTAACGTGAGCGCGTTACACACACACACACACACACACACACACACACACACACACACACACACACACACACACACACACATTAAATCCAATAGAAAATTTTCAAGTTAAAATCAGCTAGTGAAATTAACTATATAGGCCTTCAATACACAGTTAATGATTTATGTTCAAGTAAATAGAAAAATATTAATTTATTTGAGTTTATTATTTATTGCTAAAACAAAACGGCCATTAAAATTTATTCAATTTGAGTATTATTTAGATTATTAGTGCTTTGATCGTCACTATTTATATTGTTATTATTTATTATATTATTATTATTATTATTATTATTATTATTATTATTTTAGAAAAATAAAATATTACTTTAGCAATCAAAGATAGGCTATGTCTTCTTCGTAAATGTGTTTTAGTTTTGTGGTCAGGCTCGGAAACTTATCGTTGAGACGCTGTAGTTGCATTAACGTTAGTCAAATAGGAACGTATTTGTTCTTAGAGACACATCTATTCTGCCTAAGAAACTTTCCATAATACCTTTCACCGATAAGTTTCCTCGTTTTGCTATAATAAATCCAAGGCTCCCAATATCCAGATGTCAAAAGTGATTACGTGAGTAAAATACAGAATTTATTGCTGTTCTTTTAACCAATAAATATTTTATGAAATATCGTTGAATTTCGCTACGCCAATAAACGATCGATTATTTCATAACGTGTAGATTTAATTGTCCGTTAGATATAAGCGAATTTATTTCCTTAAAACTAGAATTAAATAAATAAATTTCATAAATATTTTGAAAGAAACGGAACGTAACGTTTATTGCGATTGGGTATATTTTATGTATACTTAGTAATTCGTATTTTATTTATGTTGTTTATATTATTTATGCATTATATTTTATCGATTGTAATTGTGCATTTATCTTTCAGCCTTGAACTCGTGTGCCAGTAAACTGATCACTTTAAAAATAATAATAAAATAATATTGTCGTTCAATCAATTTCACATTGTAATTTTAAAAGTTTGTTTAGTACAGAGTATAGTAAGAGTGACTGTAAGGTTTAGTTGTAAGGTTGAACAAAACGTGGTTTACTAAATAACATCCTTTTTAGTGATAAGATTGGTTTCATGACAAACGGTATTGTGAATAAACAGAATTTATTGAAGCGAAGCTTTTCATATTAGCTTTGGCGAGAAGATGAATAGAAAAATGTCTGTCGAAGGGAAGAATGTAACGGAAATATGGAACGAACGAGCAAATTTCGTCTATGTCTATTTTTTTCTTCCTCCTTTGCGATAACAGTACACACGTATTATATAAAAACGTTGTGTTGCTATGGTTTCGGTATTGTTCCTCAATTAAACACGTGCACGTTGGAACCGCTTACAATACATTCGGAATTGATATAAACGTTTATAATGATTGTTGTTAATATTGATAGTTTTTAAACATAACCTGAAACTTATTATAGCCTACCAGCTGTTCAACGAAATCAGATGATACGAGGGTTGATCAAATATAAACGAGACTGACTTTCTAAAAACTTTTCCGTTGGACATTGAATTCTAAAGGGTGGGGTTTCAGGTAGCCTGGGAGGTTTGGGACGGGCGTAGACGGGCAACATTTCCGTTCGGACCCTTCAGTATAAAACTATACAATGAGTGAGAGTGAAGTGCACGTTTCCGTGGAGCAGAGAATTATTATTAAGTTTTTGGCCAAGGAGGGGGTCAATCCGACTGAAATCTTTCGTAGATTGACGGCTCAATACGGGGACAGGACCCTGTCAAGAGCTCGCGTTTTTTCTTGGCACAAGGAATTCGCCGAAGGACGGGAAGCAGTAGAAAACCTGAAGGCTTAATCACGATCGTCGGCCGGGAAGGTAATGGCCACTGTATTTTTCGACAATCAAGGGGCCTTTCACGTCGATTTCCTCCATCAACGACGCACAATAAATGCACAATATTATTGCGATGTTTTAGAGGCCGCAAAACAGTCTTTTCGTAGGAAAAGGAAATCTAAACCGGCGAGAAACGTCATTCTTCTTCACGATAATGCCCGACCACATTCGGCGAACGCTACGAGGCTTAAACTCGATCAAATTGGCTGGGAACCAATGGAACATCCCCCATACAGTCCAGACTTATCACCCTGCGACTATCACCTGTTTGGGCCACTCAAAGAGGCGCTTGAAGGCCAGCGTTTCGAAGACGATTCTGCGGTGGAGACCTTCGTGCTCCAATGAACGCCCGAGAACTTTTTACGAAGATGGAATTAAAAAACTTCCAATCCGGTGGGAAAAATATGTTACTCGTGCGGGAGACTATGTAGAAAAATAAGTTGTATCAAGAATAATTTGTAAGTAAGCAATAAATTTTTTAAAAAATCAGTCTCGTTTATATTTGATCAACCCTCGTAGTTACGAATTAATATAAAACAACAGATCTTTTACTACAACTGCAGTAAATATCTAAGATAGGTTCACGCATTTATTTATTTAAACAAAGCAAGATATTTGTACACTAATTATACATTCAGCAAAAATGTCATTAACAATAGCTTCGCTTTTGTCGGTAACTTCCCTACTTCCACACGTGTACTTCTTCTGTTTTTAAAATTGATACCTAATAATATAGCCTAATATATTTATGTTATTATTATAGTTTATTCGGATCCTACCATAATTTTTTTATATCAATCAACTCTTATTCTCAAGTACCTAAATTAAAACTTAAACGAGGCGCCTCGGTGGCCTAATGAATAGCGTACTAGGGTTTCACCCCGAGGACCCGGGTTCGATTCCCGGCGAGGGCTTGACATTTTCAAACATAATCATCCCATCGTCTGCATTAACCCAAGTGTGCACAATAGTCGGACGTAAAAAAACCTAAACATGCAACTAGAACATAGTCCTATTTGCCTATTCGATGACGCTAATTTTTTTTCATTGTACCTAAAACGTGTATTTTGCTAGTTAATGCCGATTTGATTCAAACTGGGCACAAAAATCGAGTTTGGACAAATTTGCTAATCAGCTAAATTCGTCTCAAAGTTTTAAAATGACCAACCCGAATGTTTAAAAAAATCGTAACACTTTTACCTTACACATTTTTGGTAAATTTCACTTCATTATCGTATCAAAGTTAAAATCTGTAAAAGTTAGCAAATATTCAAACTCCACTGAAATCAAGAAAATGTATTTAACGGCTTTCAGTGTTCATTTCCGTATTATAACTGTAATCTTAAAATATAAAACTCTAAATTACGTAGATTTCAGTGTTGATTTTAATGGTTCAGTGTTGAACTCAGAATTTAAAATGATTCAGGATTTTTCTTAAATATTACAACTTCGCTATCTTCACGTCATTGCGGATTACTTTGTAATGGCGCCTCCAATGCTTGCTGCGATTCATGTTAAAATCGATTTCAGTTGTTTTAGTAAAAACAATTAACACTATAACTACGCTTAGAATTGCAATATCGGAAGAGAACAGTGACGGAATTTTAAGGCCTAGCGTAAAGTGCACTGAGGCTATTCCTTCATTTTACATGATTGGATAGCATCATTCAGTTCCCAATGGAAATCAATTTTGAAAATACGTATTCTTGGAGTACTTACTTATTCTTGTTTTGTATTCCAAGACCATTTCACATCAGGAGTACTTACGTTTTATTTCCTCTTTTTATAACAGTGTTCGTTGGTCTGTTTGAAAGAAAAACTATATATACGTGTGTGTGTGTGTGTGTGTGTGTGTGTGTGTGTGTGTGTGTGTGTGTGTGTGTGTGTGTGTGTGTGTGTGTGTGTGTGTGTGTGTACATCAGTGTGTTGTATCCTATCTTTTTGTTATTTTATTTTGAAAATCGTTTTCACCATCGCAATCAGCGTTAAAATATGCATTGTCAAAGCATTTTCAAATTTCACATTCCACTATTACCCGCTACTGTTTATACATTGATCTTTGTTTAGTATATTGATGAAGTAGCAAACTATTAATAAATGCATATTTTATCGTAAAACTGAAATTATAAATGTATTGTTATTTGACGTAAGCAACTGAAATACAAAACATTTTTAAAATTACTAATAGTTTTTTTTTCATATTAAAAATAAATTAAAATACTAGGTAGGATCAAAAAGTTCCCGGAATTGGTTAACGAAAACTTATTGGAAGTATTTTAACCTTGTTTTGCTTTAAAATATTGTCCTCCTGCATGCACACAGTTCTTCCAACGTTCATCCAATTGTTGGAAACACTCCTGAAAGCCATTTTTGGAAATTCCGTTTAGCCTCTTCGTCGCATGTTCCACCACCTCTTGCGAATCATCAAAACGATGTTCCTTTAATGTAATTTTCAAAGGGAAACAGGTAAAAACCGTTTTCATTCTTTGTTGACCGTTTTCCTTTCAGGAATAAATTCGTGTTGGATAAAGACCTGGTAATCTAAAAAA
>CM040188.1:34359624-34417124 GCA_022606455.1 Callitettix versicolor | reverse complement strand
ATCATTTCTACTTTAGATTTGGTGTGAGTTTCGCACTGACTATTGTCTTTTGACCACTGAACGCGTACACACACGCGCGCGCGCGCGCACGCACACACCACAGACTTTATATATATATATATATAAGTATGGTCGATAAGGCCCAAAGATATTCGGTTTGATAACTATGAGAAGAATAATGAAAAATAGATTGTTTTATAATCAGTTTATGAAATTTTGTCAAATTTCATTTAAAGCTTCATTTGCGACTAAGCAATTTTTTCAAAAATCTTTAAAAATAGGCTTAAACGATTTTGGTAAAATGTTGCTTAAATTTAGTCCATAAAAATCTAAACGAAACTTATGGACTTTGTAAGAAGACTTGGGAGACGTAATAACACAAAAAAATCGGTTTTAAAGTTATTTTTAAAAAATATATAAAATCAGCTTAATTTTAAATTAATTTGTTCATCAGAGTTTGCCTGAATTTTGATCATTCATGACGCGTCATTGTAATCAAACGCAAAATCCAATCAAGCCACGGTTTGGGGTAAGCAACTAGGTAAAAACCACAAAACCATTGTCAGGTGTGTTTAATTTTTTTGATTAACTCTTGAACAGAATATTCATTTTATCTTAAAACGGTTAGAGGTTATGTTGATTTTATTGGTTTTTTAACGTGTATCCGTGTTTTAGGGCTGTTTGTGATATTGGATATTGCGAGATGCGAGTGCACAAATTTATATTGATATATAACAGTGTATTTTGCCCGTCGCAAGCCTCATATTAAATTAATTATAATTAAAACGTTCTGTATTTCCGCCCGGGATCGAACCGGTGACCTTGCTCGTGTAAAGTTCCGTAACCACTACACTACGGAAACTACGAAGAAGTTTGACCAATGTAAATACATGAAATGAATCGTTAATTTAATTGCTAATTACAGTAAAAGATCAGATGTTTTATATTAATTCATAACGATCAGCTGATTTCATTGAACATAATACGTTTTAGATTATGTTGTGTTTTCGAACAAATTATCGTAATTAAAATAAAAAGGATGAGAAACATGATACTTGGTTCAATAGCAGAAAATGGTTTTCATTACCTTTTGGAGAAACAGTTGAATAACTGAAATAATTATAAAATCATAAATGTATCACAGCGGTCGTGGTTCATTATCAAAGGTAATTTGAAAGTATAAAGTGATTTATTATGTATTTTTGATACAAACTTAGCACAAAAATCGGTTTTAGTAGACTAGTAGCTTGGACTAGTTCATTTTTCGGCATTTGTTCAACATAAGCGAGTCGTATGTTTTTGAAAATCTGATTTCACCTTTGCAATTACAAAAATCTTCATAACAAGCATTTTGAACGGTCAATATAATTTAAACATTTGAAAAGCTAAAATAAACGGATTGTAATGGCGATTATGGTGATTTGATCAGAATTTCAAAACTTCTTACGACAAAAAATTAGTTTATGGAATTTGCTGAACACACTAGGTCAGCAAGACAGCTGTGTACTGTTATTATTTCCATAAACTATTGGTTAATTATATAACTGTGAACGTAATAATTAGTTTCAAATCTATGAATAGATACATAATCAGTAACTTGATAATCCACTAACAGTATAACCAAATAACGAACTAACTATTGTGTATTTAAATAATAAACTTTGCATTGCACAGCTGAATAAACAAGGAGAATATATTTAAATGGCAATTCGTCTCCACCAATGTACAAAATGGAGTGTGTTTTCTTTCTTAATAAAAACATTCTTATTATGCCTACAAGAGAACATTTATATATTGTTTATATTACAATGCCTTCAAGGTCTGTTTTGCATTATTGAAATGAAAAAAATATTTTTCTTAGAAAATGTATTCCCCAAGATGAAAACATTCAATATTTATCCTTCATGTTTCTAACTTAATACTTATTTTTATATTTATTAAAAATAATACACTCAGCGAACGAATTTGCTTACGTTTTTTTAAAAAAATAATTTACAGTAATTTTAGCCTATGTTAGTTAAATTGGATATATCAAAATTACTGTTGACACATTTTTTAAAAAGAGGCTATATAATCAAATCACTTGGGCATAATAACAAGGTTTAGTATTATTCAGCCATGACTTTAGTAAACTTGGCTTACTTTGAATGCTTAGCTCTACAATAATTCAAATTTATTACTAACATAAATTAGCTATTCAAACAAACGGTGTAATGATTTTACCACATTAAAATATTTTTAAAAAATTCTTGTCCAAAAACAGAAAATCAACCTATTTTAACAAATTTACATCATATTTTGTTCGCAATGTGGTCTCTCGATTCATAACTCGAATCAGTGTTCCAAATTTGAAATAAAACAAATTTACAGTTTCAGAAACGTTTGAAAACAAGCAAGCGAGAGGGCGCGCGCGCAAACACACACTGCGTACTAATGTAGGCTCAACATTAACAGTTTACTGTTTTTATTCGTTGTTGTGAATGAAGTAACCCTTTACAATATACGAGTATAAAGGTTACATTGTCTCATCAAGATTTACATTATCAATTAAATCTGTATCGTTAGACAAATTATAAATAGCATTTACGTTCATATATATATATATATATATATATATATATATATATATATATATGTGTGTGTGTGTGTGTGTGTGTGTGTGTGTGTGTGTGTGTGTGTGTGTATACGAGGGTTGATCAAATATAAACGAGACTGATTTTTTTACAAAATTATTGCTTACTTTCAAATTATTCTTGATACAACTTATTTTTCTACATAGTCTCCCGCACGAGTAACACATTTTTCCCACCGGATTGGAAGTTTTTAATTCCATCTTCGTAAAAGTTCTCGGGCGTTCATTGAGCCATTGGAGCACGAAGGTCTCCACCGCAGAATCGTCTTCGAAACGCTGGCCTCCAAGCGCCTCTTTGAGTGGCCCAAACAGGTGATAGTCGCAGGGTGATAAGTCTGGACTGTATGGGGGATGTTCCATTGGTTCCCAGCCAATTTGATCGAGTTTAAGCCTCGTAGCGTTCGCCGAATGTGGTCGGGCATTATCGTGAAGAAGAATGACGTTTCTCGCCGGTTTAGATTTCCTTTTCCTACGAAAAGACTGTTTTGCGGCCTCTAAAACATCGCAATAATATTGTGCATTTATTGTGCGTCGTTGATGGAGGAAATCGACGATTGTCGAAAAATACAGTCGCCATTACTTTCCCGGCCGACGATCGTGATTAGGCCTTTAGGTTTTCTACTGCTTCCCGTCCTTCGGCGAATTCCTTGTGCCAAGCAAAAACGCGAGCTCTTGACAGGGTCCTGTCCCCGTATTAAGCCGTCAATCTACGAAAGATTTCAGTCGGATTGACCCCCCTCCTTGGCCAAAAACTTAATAATAATTCTCTGCTCCACGGAAACGTGCACTTCACTCTCACTCATTGTATAGTTTTATACTGAAGGGTCCGAACGGAAATGTTGCCCGTCCCAAACCTCCCAGGCTACCTGAAACCCCACCCTTTAGAGTTCCATGTCCAACGGAAAAGTTTTTAGAAAGTCAGTCTCGTTTATATTTGATCAACCCTCTCGTATTATATATATATATATATATATATATATATATATATATATATATATATATATATATTGTGTTAACATAGACGGTATTATATTTCAACAATAACACCTAAATGTAACAGTTTTAGACAATATCTAAAGAGAGGTTTTGGTTTCTTACTTTCTGTTCTATATCTTTATTTTAAACGAGCGCATAATTATGACCATAAGGTCCTTTCTGCCGCCTTAACGCCGCTTATAACACCGAACATATTACATAAAAAAAAGGAATGAAAATCTAAACTGAAATAAAGAAAAACATTCTTAAGAATTCATAACACAAACATCACTTGATTGCATTAAATATAATAACATTATGCAGGGTAAACTAAAAAATAAACAAAAAGAAATGCACCTAATAAAACAAAAGACATTTTTAAATCTAAACAAACAGAACTATATAGATATAAATCACCTTACACACACACACACGCGCACACACACACACACACACACACACACACACAACGCATATTTACAATTATAAATTATAAGTTAAAATAATATATAATATCTAGAACATAAAATTTTGATTAGAGAGAGAGAGAGAGAGAGAGAGAGAGAGAGAGAGAGAGAGAGAGAGAGAGAGAGAGAGAGAGAGAAAGAAAGAGAGAGAGAGAGAGATCTGAATAATTGTCTTTATTTCAGTCCAAATTAAGACTATCAAGTCCTCTCTTCGACTTAACCTCACAACAATTTATAAAAAAAATATAAAGTAACATAATGAATAATAAAAAAAAATTACAATTTAATCATTATGTTTAATACTTAAAAACGAAACAACTACACTTAATTGATAAAATATTACGTGCAGTTGATTAGTTGAAGTTATTATTATTTTGTATGGTTTCAAGTTAAATGTTAAAATACCTGTTTGCTATGTATTAATGTGATTTAGAGCTTTGTATAGCCTCGAAATTTTTTAACGACAAGATTAAATTGTTGAAAACTCTAGCTAATACGATTACACAAATTTTAAAATATACTTTGCACAAACTTTATCTTTCGCAATACATTTGAAAGTTTTAAGAGTTCACAAATACATATTTCATTAACTTAAACAAAGTACGACAAACCTGACCTGAGATCTTCCGTTTCTACATTATAAATTAAATTTTATTGCAGTGGACTTCACCTGGTTTGCTGAAATTTTATTATACTCTAGTGCATTACAGTTTTAATTGAGCTGTAGTCTTTTTTAAAAAAAGTGGTTACACTTAGAACTTTTGATTTTATACGACCACTATTTACTTTGCACTGTTTCACTTCGCATATTTCGAATCACATTTTTAGAAAAACGGGTCTGATATTACAAGTCTGTGTTAGGCCACTACGCCAAATGCAAAGCGCACTACACATTCAAAACCTGACTTATTGTTTTTAATGTAAGTTCGGCCACTTTATGCGTAACAGAGCTGAGTGAAATGAATCTGCATCGCTTGGCGTAGCTTCGACTCTGACTAGGTTCGGTTTTGAAGCTGACTCAGCTTCCCCACCACGTCGCTAAATTTATTATTACTCGTTACCTAAGTTAACGTTGCTTAGGATACGGATTTTAAAGATTGTAGTTTCCTGGAATCCGTTACTGTAGGCCGTAACATTAAGATTTAAAATACTTAAGCAGGCGGGACTGGCCAATGACTACTTCTGTTGGCATGCCTGACAGTGTACTTTTTCGCTATTATGATTTTATTATTTTTATCAAAATTTAGATGCAAGCAGGAAAGGACAACTCTTGAAAATTATTTTCATATTAAATTTCGCCTGTGTATAAGTACACAGCTTAAAAATTAACAGAAAAATCACAGATATGAATTTGAGTATCTTAGGCTATATAAGGGACTTTAATAATTAATCAGTTTATAACCCTACTTTTGACAGTTATACTGTCTAAGTATAATAATAAATATAATATTTGTGATTCTGGCATTCAAAAATTAGTATAGGTCATATATATTAAATAATTTAAATAAACAAATTTAGAAAATACACATTTTTAAAATTAACAAGAACAATAAACATAACCTCAATTGAAATGATATTGAAGCTATTGTGCGAAATCATCTGTTTAGAAGTAGAAATGTCTAGTCTAGATATATACAAGAACAATATACTGTCTTTATATGCTGTAAGGTGTGCATTACGGACTCAAACGTGACACGAAAGCAAATGTTTATACTCATGTTTTGTCAACCGCGACCATACAAGTTTTCACTTCAAGAATATATTTTATTAATCAATAAACAAAAATTAGAACTTTCCATGACGGCAGACTGAATGTTTCCCCGTGCAAAACATACAACCATACCCCGCGATAAGAAGTAGTCACTTTAACACTTCACTTAAAGCGTTCCGTGACGGCAAACTGAATGTTTCCCCGTGCAAAACATACAACCATACCCCGCGATAAGAAGTAGTCACTTTAACACTTCACTTAAAGCGTTCCGTGACGGCAAACTGAATGTTTCCCCGTGCAAAACATACAACCATACCCCGCGATAAGAAGTAGTCACTTTAACACTTCACTTAAAGCGTTCCGTGACGGCAAACTGAATGTTTCCCGTGCAAAACATACAACCATACCCCGCGATAAGAAGTAGTCACTTTAACACTTCACTTAAAGCGTTCCGTGACGGCAAACTGAATGTTTCCCCGTGCAAAACATACAACCATACCCCGCGATAAGAAGTAGTCACTTTAACACTTCACTTAAAGCGTTCCGTGACGGCAAACTGAATGTTTCCCAGTGCAAAACATACACCCATAACCCGCGATAAGAAGTAGTCACTTCAACACTTCAATTAGAGCGTTCCGTGACGGCAAACTGAATGTTTCCCCGTGCAAAACCCACATCCATACCGCTCGATAAGAAGTAATCGCTTAAACACTTCCATTAGGCCGTTCCGTGACGGCAAACTGAATTTTTCCCCGTGCAAAACATACACCCATAACCGCGATCGTTCCGTGACGGTAGAGCGTTTCATGCGGTAAACTGAGCTTTTCCCCGTGTAAAAAATACACCCATAACCCGCGATAAGAAGTAATCACTTAAATACTTCAATTAGAGCGTTCCGTGACGGCAAACTGAATTTTTCCCCCGTGCAAAACATACACCCATAACTGCGATCGTTCCGTGACGGTAGAGCGTTTCGTGCGGTAAACTGAGCTTTTCCCCGTGCAAAACATACACCCACACTCCGCGATAAGAAGTAGTCACTTCAAAAATACAAACGCGTTTTTTAATCTGACTGAACTTCACTTCGGTTGCCTTTCATTTTCATTCCGCTCCGCTTTTGGTGGCCGCTAGTGGTTGGGCAGAAAACATCAAACTGGTTTAAAAAAACTGCTTTTCTATAAACGACAAACTGCTTTTTCAAAAGGAAAAAACCAGTTGGATTTGGACTGGTTTATGATTTGTTAAACAAGGAACGGCTTTCCGCACTACCACACCTACGTTCTATTCGAACGTTTTAAAAACACCTCAGCGCTAAAACTGTTTTCCTGCTAACTGCTTTTCTTCTACCTGCTTTTATGCTTTTTCCTTTATTTCAAGTTGCTTGTTGCTTGTAGTGAAGTAAAAACTGTTTGGTCAATGTCAACGTTTATCTCTATTTTGTTGCGAGTTGTAGTAACAACCTCTCACATTTTGTAGATACAGAACCTAATTTTATTTAAACATATTTTTTATATTTATTATCAATCATCAATATTTTTTAATCAACTAAAAATATTCTAAATCGTTTGCATTTTGGTAAATATGCGAAGGACTATTTAATTTTTAAGTAAAAAAAGAATGCTTCTAATAGAAATTCATCGAATTTTGTACAAAAAATGGCTTACATAATCATTACGTTTTGATAATGTAATTTAATTATTACCACACTTGTAAGGATTATTTTTATCCTTTCTAAATGCTTTACACAACAGTTAAGGACATGGTGGCAGTGGGAATGAAAACGTAGTCTTAGAAAACTGAACGTATGTGCTTTATATTTTAGCTGCTAATACAACTTTGAGTTTCAGTTTTCTAAACCTGTTTTTTCTAACTGTTTTAAAAAGCAGCTTTTTTCCTCAACAAACAGTTGGTTGACGTTTTGTAAAAATAGCAGAAACGCCCACCTCTAGTGGCCGCCAGATCTTAGTCTCACGGTGTTTTACGAGTGAAAATGTGTAGGTCATGTGATCAAACAGCACGGAACGTCAAGTACTCGAGTTGCAGTTTTTATTTCAGTGGTTGTTGGAGGCAATCGAGTGATGCGGGTTGCGGCTTTGAGTAGGCCTATAGAAGGGCAAATAATATTCTGTTGCTTTACTGTAGCGCGGGCTGCCTCTGTGCGAGCGTTACAGTTTGTATTGAAAGGTGACGGGCTATACAGAACTACACACTCGTGTAAAAACATACGTGTATTTGGTATAGTATACCTATACAAAACAAAGATTCAATAGTAGTTGCGAATTATTTAATTTCTGTAAAAGCACGCTTTACGTTTGCAATGATTTCAAAGGCGTTGAAGTTATACAGCAGTAATTTAATATTAATTCTGCTTCAAAAGTAAGAAGATAATTTTTTCTTTTGAAATGAAATTACTTAAATTGTTTGTAGGCTACTGTACGAGCTGCGTAACTCAACGTATTTCAACTTACTTAAGTTAATATCCTTTAATATTGCAACTTATCAAGCTACAAACTTTGTTAATATACGGCGATGAACAAAACTAATTACTCTGTTACTTCATGTCTGCTATTTAGACTTTGTGAAACTGTTTGCCATCAAGGCATCCGGTATCCAGGCATAAAATAACTGTATAGTTAAATTTAATTAACAGTTTACTTTTGTAGCAGTTAAAGTAATGAAGGAGAAAATCTAATTCAGTAAAGTAAAGGTACTAAAAGTTATTAATTAATATTATAGCTTGCAGTGAACATACGTGAGCAACTATGTAGACTGTAGTGAGTATACGTGACCAGCTATGTAGATTTTAGTGAACATACTTGACCAAATATGTAGACTGCAGTGACCATAAGTGAACAACTATGTAGACTGTAGTGAATATACGTGACCAGCTATGTAGATTTTAGTGAACATACGTAACCAAATATGTAGACAGCAGTGAACATACGTGAGCAACTATGTAGACTGTTGTGAATATACGAGACCAGCTATGTAGATTTTAGTGAACATACTTGACCAAATATGTAGACTGCAGTGACCATAAGTGACCAACTATGTAGACTGTAGTGAATATACGTGACCAGCTGTTTAGATTTTAGTGAACATACATGACCAAATATGTATACTGCAGTGACCATAAGTTACCAACTATGTAAACTGTAGTGAATATACGTGACCAGATATGTAGATTGTAGTGAACATACGTAACCAAATATGGTATACTGCAGTGACCATAAATGACCAACTATGTAAACTGTAGTGAATATACGTGACCAGATATGTAGATTGTAGTGAACATACGTAACCAAATATGTATACTGCAGTGACCATAAATGACCAACTGTGTAAACTGTAGTGAATATACGTGACCAGATATGTAGATTGTAGTGAACATACTTGACCAAATATGTATACTGCAGTGACCATAAGTGACCAACTATGTAAACTGTAGTGAATATACGTGACCAGCTGTGTAGATTTTAGTGAACATACGTAACCAAATATGTATACTGCAGTGACCATAAGTGACCAACTATGTAGACTGTAGTGAATATACGTGACCAGCTGTGTAGATTTTAGTGAACATACTTGACCAAATATGTATACTGCAGTGACCATAAGTGACCAACTATGTAAACTGTAGTGAATATACGTGACTAGATATGTAGATTTTAGTGAACATACGTAACCAAATATGTATACTGCAGTGACCATAAGTGACCAACTATGTAGACTGTAGTGAATATACGTGACCAGCTATGTAGATTTTAGTGAACGTACTTGACCAAATATGTACACTGCAGTGACCATAAATGACCAACTATGTAGACTGTAGTGAATATACGTGACCAGCTGTGTAGATTTTAGTGAACATACTTGACCAAATATGTATACTGCAGTAACCATAAGTGACCAACTATGTAAACTGTAGTGAATATACGTGACCAGATATGTAGATTTTAGTGAACATACGTAACCAAATATGTATACTGCAGTGACCATAAGTGACCAACTATGTAAACTGTAGTGAATATACGTGACCAACTATGTAGATTTTAGTGAATATACGTGACCAACTATGTAGATTGTAGTGAACATACGTGACCAAATATGTGTATACTGCAGTGACCATACGTGATCAACTATGTAGACTGTAGTGAATATACGTGACCAGCTATGTAGATTTTTGTAAACATACGTGACCAGCTGAACCAATGGACCATTCGAAACGGAGAAAGTTTGTTGAAAGAACTTTCGAGATACAACAAAACAAAAACATAAAATACATAACCAATAAAAAAATTATTAAAATATAATACATTTTGGCCAGTTTACGTCTAAGATTTGTCGAGTTAGTACGTCTGTATTTATGTAACGCACCAGTTGAGTTTTAAAAAAAATATTAAACCCAAATAAACAAAGAAAACAAAAACTATAACCAAAATCGATTCTTGTGCCAAGTATGAGTTACATCCACGTAAGTTAGCACGTTAAATTTTAAAATTACATTCAAATAAGGAAATGGACTCTAACCTTTATCACAATAATTTTCGTATTTTAAATTGAAATTTGAAAATTTAAAATGCCAATTTATTCAGATAATAAGGCGGATTATGATGATGAAATAAAGATTTCAAAACATTATTCAGGAGGTTTTCATGTGTGTGTGTGTGTGTGTGTGTGTGTGTGTGTGTGTGTGTGTGTGTGTGTGTGTGTGTGTGTGTGTGTGTGTGTGTGTGTGTGTGTGTGTGTGTGTGTGTGTGTGTGTGTGTGTGTGTGTGTTCTCTATGTGCAATTTTTAAAATATTTACAGGCCACCCTCTAAATTGATCCAGGGTTCAGAGTCGGCGAACATTTCTAGGCTCCCGGTCTTCTGTGTTACCTCCCATGGTTCACTACTAGTAATAATGTTGGTCGAGTTGCGTTATGTATGTGGTGTTTAGCGCAGCCAAGTCTAAGCACTAAGCTGTAAAGATAACATCTTGTGAAGGTAAGGAAGGAGTGGCTGTTTGCTGGCATAACACCGCTTAAAGGCACTTCACAACAGATAATATACACCGTATCTACTTTATACACTACATTTAGTTTGGCTTCCAACCTCCGCTGAGAAAAGACTTTTTTATTCTCTCCAAAAGAATAATTCTTACATTAGTCTTCCTCGGAATAATTTTATTGTTAGTGTAAACGTTTCAGTTTCAATAGTTGAATCATGTTTTATGTGGACTGCAGTAAAAAAAAGTTCGAATCTTTTAAAAGTTGTTTATTAACTGATTTCAACTGGAGCTGCCATCATGGTAAAAACCAGACCTGAGACCTTCAATGAGCGCGATCCTGACATGCATTGTTGAGGGCGATTAGGCTATATATATATCACTGTTTTAATAAAGTGTGTACGCGCGCGTGAATGAGTTATCACGCTCATGTTTGAAATTTTGGTTCGATTTGATTCAAACATTGCGTACAAAAATTATAAAATTATTATGGTAATTTGCTGTTCGTTAACCAGCAAAATTCGTTCAACAGTTTCGAAATGGCGGCCATTTCAAACTTTTAAACAGTCATAACTTATTTGTCTTAAATATTTTTTAAATTACATTTCACCATAGTAATCAGCGATAAAAACTGTATAAATTCACATTTCAATTTTCAAAATTCTTTAAGTTACGAAATGTTTTGACGGCGGACAAGGTTCGATTTTGTATTTTCAATGAAATTTGAAAGTTTAAAATGCTAATGAATGCAGAATTTAATGCTAATTATGACGTACATCGGAATTTTAAAGTAGGGCAAGATTAAGAAAAATACTTTTGATAATTTGCTTCTATCACGTCAGGAAGACATCTGTGTGTCCTGTTTTTTTATTTTTCACTTTCTAGTTGTTGAGAGAAATTATTCAGTTAAACTTAAACTACTCCAATAATTTAAACATTAGGTTCAAACTATTATATTGCAGAATTTAAAATAAACAAAATTACTTTTTTATTACTGCATTCAGCACAGATCAGCGATACGTATATTTTGCATTTACTGATCATTTACTTTAGAATGCATTTCTGGGTTAAGCCTCGCATTGAAACAAAACATGATTCTGCATAATCTGCAATTCATGAGATGGAAACCTTCAATGTTTACCTAGATAGGGAGCCTTGTTATCGCGAGAGAAGACCAGTAAATAGACCTTGCTGCAGCCAACACTTGGCTCAATATCGTTTGTTTACATTTGCACAATAAACGAGAAAATTTCGTGAAACCATTTTTTTAATTTTAACAAAACTTACTTTCAAACAATGACATCAAAATTCATTAAAGACAAGTTTTCAAGTTCTTTGAACAAGTTAACATTACAATGATTTGATTTACTTGAAACATTAATGGCGTATTTTTTTTAAAATGTATAGTTACTTTTGAGTCGAGTTGCTGCAATAACAGAAATAAATTGCTACGGCGACAATATTTGAGACGTCACGAAAATTTTTCCACTATAACGTCCAAAATAACGTCTATTTTTGAAAAAAAAATATTCGCGGTAAACAGTGGACAACTATTCTTCACTAGTACCATTACGTGAAATATTCACATCATTTTTTCAAAGACTTTTGTATTTTTAAACGTAACTAGTACTGTATATAACCTATAAAAGTGAGTATAGGCTTAACCAATTTTCTACTTCTCGTGGTTACATAATGCTGAAATTTGTAACAATCACTTAAAAAATAATTAGGAAAAGTAAGTAAACCTCATTTCCATTATTTAAGTTTTAGTGGTGAATCCCAATCAGTATCACACATTACAAAGTGTTTTATAAATTGTTCACTATAACTAGTTCGTCAACATAAATATAAATATGCTTCTTCAGAGTTGAAACCATCTATGTATTTATTTTATTTTATAATTTCAAATAATCGCATTGTACGCTATCATTGTATAATATTCAGCAAATAAGAACTTCAGACATCAAAGTTTAACGCATACAAAATGTTGACATTTATTTTAAAAATAGTTCCAGTCCCGTAATAAAGTACTTGCTTTCATATAGTTACGCGAGAATAGTTGGCCTACGTTTCACCATTTTTCTATTTTAGAATATTGTTACTTATAAATGCCATAAATATACAGAACGTGTCAAAATGTAGGCCTAAATACGTTTCCGGATTCATGTTTAAACAAGGACGTGTACAAGAAAATTCTAATTGTGTAGCTTTCTGTTAGATAGCGTTGCTGATGCAAAATAGGTTTTGCGAAGCATTGTAATAATTTTACTAACACATATTTGTTTATGTAACATATCTAAAATGTTATAAATAATTATAATAAATTTTATTACACTGTTTTAATACTTTGTTAGAAGATCGGAGAGGACAACTAGTAGATTATTATTTATTTACTCCAATTAATATATATCTAAATACCATTTTCTTTTATAATAAATAAAAATAATGGCCGACCTACAAAAAGAAATTGTTCTCAATGAATGCCGAATTTTGACATTATAATTCCGTTATGTCAAAATGCAACTTGTGCTAGTGAAACCTGAGGCAACTTATGCTAGTGAAACACTCTTCAAGTTGAAGATTAAATCAACAACTGATAAACTGCAGAAAGAAGGATCATCAGAACAATCATTAACAAGAAGCACCTAATGAATGGCCAATGGAAATTACTGCCGAATGAAGTGTTATATCGAAGTGAGTCAATAATAGACACAATGCGGAAAAGGAGAATTGCTTTTTTCGGCCATATAGCACGCCTTCCAGAAACCCGACTGGTAAAACAAGTATTTAGCTATTTCTGGAAGATTAAAACGCAGAATAATTGGTTCAAAGAGATCCAGAGTGATTTAGAATAGTTAAATTTGACGGTGCCTCAAATTGAAGGTAAAGCAGAGAAGAGGATTCTAAGGAATAAATATCTGCGATTCAAAATTTGAACGAACCTATACCATAATTGATGAACAAAGGGCAGCCAGATCGGACAGGATGAAGAAATTTTGGGAACGGAAGAAGAAGCTGAAACGCTAGTCTCTCAATAGCGACGTTGGACTTGGCAGTGTATGGGCTGATTAAAGTGCTCCAATGAGGGCGTAAACTAAGGGGGAAAAATAGTAACGATCAGCTGATTTCATTGAACAGCTGTTAGGCCGTAATACGTTTTAGGTTATGTTGTTAAAAACTAGGAATATTAACAACATCATTAACAAGAAACACCAAGTGAATGGCCAATGGAGATTACTATCGAATGAAGTGGTATATCGAGAAAGTGAGTCAATAATAAACACGATGCGGAAAAGGAGAATTGCTTTTTTCGGCCATACAGCACGCCTTCCAGAAACCGACTGGTGAAACAACTATTTAGCTATTTCTGGAAGATTAAAACGCAGAGTAATTGGTTGAAAGAGATCCAGCGTGATTTAGAATAGTTAAATTTGACGGTGCCTCAAATTGAAGGTAGAGCAAAGAAGAGGATTCTAAGGAATAAATATCTGCGATTCAAGCTAACAACATTTGAACGATATACCTATACCATAACTGATGAACAAAGGGCAGCCAGATCGGACAGGATGAAGAAATTTTGGGAACGGAAGAAGAGGCAGAAACGCTAGTCTCTCAACAGCGATGTTGGACTTAGAATTGTATGGACTGATTGAAGTGCTCCATTGAGGGCGTAAACTAAGAAAAAAATAATAAAAATAAAAATAATTATATTATTTCATTTATTTGAACTCTTGCCATTATTTATGTATGTAGGAATTAACACGACGTTTTCAGAACAATGAATCAACTCTTGTTTTTAACTTAAAGCATAACTTAGCAAATATAACATGCTTAAACCTGTTATACTAAACTACTAAACTAAAATACTAAAATACTAAACTAAAATCAAGAATAAAGGCTCATATAATGAGCAGTCAGAAGTAAATACTAAGACTTACTTATCAGAGAAACTAAAAGTTATCAAGCAAACATAAAGGATACAACAATAGCTGACAAATACGGTATCAAAACTGGGACGTGTTCCGGTCTAAAGGAAACAAAATACTGATTACATGCCTTAGTGTTTGTTTTAAGTTTTTAGTTAATTAATTTTTACATAGGCCTTGTCAATTAAATAGGCTTAAATAAACAAAGGATGGCAAAATTGTTTAAATAAACAATAATGATGACATTAATGTTTCTTCTTTTTTCGTTTCACCCTCTTTGGGGTACGCTGAATCAATCATTTCTTGCGCGCTGTACTTTTCTTTGTTCCCAGTAGCTCTTCATTCTTTCCGATCTTCTCTTCCTCTCCTCTTCCGAAATGACAGGTTTAGGTCTTATTTTGGCTTTATCTTGGAATCTTATTCTTTCGTCTTTGGTAATTATCTTAGCAGTTTGGTCAAACAATGAATCTTCTGTAATTTTTAATTCTATTAGGTCTTTTTCAATTTCTTTAAACCAGTTCGGTTTTGTTTTACGATTATGGAAAAAATCGAACACCTGTTTCGTCAATCTATTGGAGTTCATTCTAAGAAGATGGCCGTAAAAATTTATTCTCCTTTTTCTCATAGTATCGGACAGTTTTTCAATTTTCTTATAGAGAGCTTCATTTCTTATATATACAACTTTATTATCCTGAAATTTTGTTCCTATAATTTTTCTTAAGATTTTCCTTTCCGTTATTTCAAGTTTTTCTATCTGGCCTATGCGATTCATGGTTAATGTTTCTGCTGCGTACAGTGCTTACGGCTTGATCACTGTTTTATAATGTTTAATTTATGAACCCCATGAAAGGGATTTCTTATTGTATGTTTCTTTCGTCAATTGGAAGGCCAATTCAAGTTTGTTTCTCCTGGATTCCATTGCCTTGCCCTCATCTGCATTCCAACTAATCCATTCACCAAGATATTTGAACTCTTTTACAATTTCTATTTTCTGTTCTTGGATTTTAAGGTATTTATTTGGGTATTTGTTGTTTGTCATGATTTTGGTCTTTTCAAACGATATGTTTAGACCTATTTTAGCTGCTTGTTTCTTCAATTCAAGAATCTGCTCCCTTGCTTCCTCCATTGTTTCAGCAAACAAGGCCATATCATCTGCAAATGCAATACAGCTAATTCTGAGATTCTTCTTTTTGTAACCCAATCTTATTCCACTTTTTATATTTTTCTTCCATTCCCTGACTACTTTCTCAAGTGCACAATTAAACAATAAAGGGGAGAGCCCATCCCCCTGCCTGACTCCCGTTTTTACTTCAAATGATTAATGTTTCATTATTAAGTAATAAATTTTTTTTAAACAGAAAAATAGCGTCATGCAACTGTTTCCACAACTTGATAAAAGCGGATTTTCTAGTCATTTTTTTACCTCGCCTTCTTTTTAAACTCTAAATTCATAATCACAAATAGCATAGAATATTGTACATATTAGCATTCTAAACTTTCGATTTGCATTTAAAATACGAAAATGGACCTTTATCACGATCAAATTAAATTTTTAAATTTCAAAGGATTTTTAAAACTCAAAATGCTAATATCTGTGCAGTTTGTAACGCTAATTAGGACGGTGAAATCATGTTTTCAGAAATGTTAAGGAAAAAAGTAACGATTTCTTAAAGACTTTCAATTATCGCTATTTTGAAACTGTTAAGTTGGTATTACTGTTGTTTAACGAATTCGTTCAAGCTAATACTAAAATCGATTTTTGTGCCGATAATATAGTTTTTTAAATTAAGTGTAGTTTGTTTCAGTGTCAAAACACTACATCCATTTATGTAATATTTTGTTATCAAGTCAAACCAAAGTTATAAATTGGAGAAAATGTCAAAAATCATACTTTTATATTTTACATTTCTACAAATGAAATATTCACCATCAACAACCTTCCTACTTTTACACACAAAACACGTCATCTTTTGTAGATTTTTTAAATCTGATTTTATCATTCTAATCAGCATTAAAATTTTCACAAACTAACATTTAAATATTGTTGAAAATACGAAAACTGCGGCCAGGATTTATTTTCCGATGTAAATTTTTAAAAAAATGCGAATTTCTGCAGATTTTAACGCCAGTTACGACGATGAAATCAAGTTAAAAAAATATTACGTAAAAGGAATATTGTTTTAAATTAGCTTGCCAGATAAATTAAAGTCAGCGAGATAGCTGCCTGCCGCCATTATTTGCTATTTACTTTATATAGATTTGTGTGCGTTTTTAGAATATCATACTGAATGGATATGCATCTTTTGGTTAATTTTTTAAGAGCAAATACTACAAACATTATATTCAACCGTTAGGTTTATAATAACATTACATTTAACACCATAAAATACCCTTTTTCTTTGAAAATTCGCTGTTATAATTGGTGGTTGATCATCGACTATAATCTGTGTTTCTATCCAGAAAAATTAGATCACACATAGTATCACAAAAGTTCTTTATAACTCCGTGACATTTGTTTCGCCGTGAGCCATCTTCAGACATAGTGAAGCTAAATTATAAAGTGTACTTATATACTAATACAGTTGATGTCAAAAGGAAAGATTGACACTAAGAAGGTTGGTGAGCAGCAGTTTGGGAAACTCCTAAGTTAGTCCGTTCATTTAAATAAAAATTAGGGTTTTTACAAATAGGCCTATATATTTCTAGAATTCCTAAATCATTTAGTTTTATACTTTTTTTTGTATGACCACACTGATATTGTTAAAATTAAAGGGAGGACCAAGTAATGAATGATTCGCAAAATTTGATTATTTTTTTCATTCTTCTAACACGAGCTTTTATAGCTCTTCCACACTCTTCTAAGTATTATTTAGGAGTTTTCCCAACCAAATGCTCACCGGTTTTCTTTAATTATTCATCCTTCCAGTCTTTATCTTCTCTCTTCCATTTATAACATTAACTGTATTAATATATATGCAAACTTTATAATTTTACTTCACTAAGTCTGAAGATGGCTCACGTTATGTCATGCAATAATAAAGAATGTTTGTGAAAATATACTATTTTTCTAATTTTCTTAGATTCACGGAGCTTCACCGAGTACTAACTACTATGTTCTAGTTATTTATTAATTTATAGTCAGTCAACAATTTACCAATAATAGAACCATTGTACAAAATTTAATATATACTAACTACACAATAATATTAAATCATATTATTTTGAAAACAAAATATAGTCGCTACTGAACTAACAGACGCAACAGCTGCATGTCGAGTAATGTCATTAATCCCTCGCGTGAGGAGTTTTGTATGGTGTGATTGTATCTTGAAAGAGGATGATCCTGGGTTACTGCCAGTTCTGAAGGGGTGTCTCTTTAGCCTCAACAATGAATATTCATTGAGTAAACACGACATGTGAGAGTCAAACTGAAGAATACAGAAAATAGAAAAACGTTGGAACTAGTTTTGTTTGTACTGCCAATAAGTTCTTGTACAAATTGTATTATGATTTTTCCTTTATGAACAATATACGAGGAAATATGAACTTATTTTGAAATTTCCAAAAATAGGGCCCTTTTAGGAAGTTTCTTCTATTTTGTGTGATGACTTATCTTACATACCGATATATTTGGGTACATTTTGGAAAAAATATACAACAGAGCCACTTATTATTGTATTTAAAATTAAGTAACTAATGTTTAACTATTTTTTAACTTTAGAAAGTTTTACAATAATTTTTGGCTAAATGTAAAATTATACCTCGAAATTAAAAATATACAAATTGTAATTTAGATTTAATTCTTCAATTAGTTAATAATTAGCAAATATTTTCCCTCGCGTGCTTTTAATCTTGCCCGCTCCTTTAAAATTATCTATAACAAAATTAATAGCCTGTAATTATTTTATAATTGTGTTTCGCAATTACTTAATAATTAACAATTATCTATAACAAAATTAATAGCCTGCGTAATTAGTGGTTATAACAGTACTTTTTGGTTAAGCCGATTACTGATTCCTTTTTGTCTTGCACTTTAAAACGTGGTGTTTATATTTATGTATGTGTTTGTGCAGTACTCACAGACAAAGCTGTTAGTTTCGAATCAGAATAATCTATTTTGAAGACAAAATAATATCCAAAGAGGATATAATTAAATTACACATTTAACAGATTTACAAGTATCAAATTGTCATCAACAACAATGTTTATTTTACACGCTAAATACTATTACAAAAGTATGAAACACAAATGGTTAATAATAATGTTATAAAAATCAGTTTACACGTTAATGATCATGTAAAACTGTTATCGTATTAACAATAATTAGGGAATTACGACATATAAGTTCTTATCCTTGAATATAGAAAGGAATTACTTCCCTAAATATCATGACAAATTTTCCTTAAACTGTAAAAAGAATTCTTACACTTAAAATAATTTTAATAACTTGAAATTTATAAAGAAGTTATTTTATTAAAATACAAATCTATTTTTTGTTGTACTTGTAATTATTTTTACTTTCTTTGTAATCTTTCATTATTTACAAGTTTCATCGAGAGATTAATATCCAGTGATAAAAATACGTTTATTCATTTTATTTTCATTGATTCTGTTGTCTAAACAATAAAAAGTAAGCTATTCCAGGATAATGAAATAAATTTATTTCATTGAAAATCATCAACAATTAGGATCATGTTTATTGATGTTTACACAAACAAGTGTTACAAATACTTATACATTTTCAAAGACGTTATTTCCTAGATTACCATTTCTTTCTTGTTGTATTACTTGAAGTTTATCACTAAGTTATTAAGTGTTCAATAGGTTAAAAACTACATGGCGCTCTTAATAACTCAGTAACAAAAATAAGTTTATCATGAGAGTACATTATCAAAACGTTTTGATAATAGAAGTATTCCGAAACGCGTCAACGATTACAAAATGTTTGAAGCTAAGGAAAGCAGATGTAAGTACTCACCAAAATAACATTCTGAGCGGAATAAAGATGATTACAAAAAGAATTTAATTTTATGTTTGCCTTATTTCAATAGAAAAATACTTTCTAGTGATTCAAAAAAATTTAAGGGGAATTTGCAGGTAGTTATTTACAATAAGTTTTCTGATAGTTTATTGAGAGTAAAATTTAATGAAAATCTTTAATTATAAACAAAATAATTATTGATTTTCTGTTTAGTGGTTTTTTTACAGTTATTTTCCTTTCAAAGTTAATTTTAAAAAATGAAATTCTTTTTACATTCTTCTTCTTTTCTGCTAGGATTATTGTCACTGTGTTCACTATAATGATCTGCCTTCCCTAGCTTCGTCAATTCTACTTTCGTTGATGCGTTTTGGAGAATCTCCATCTTCAAAAACTATATCTATACTGGTCATCAATATTATGGCCCGTCCTATTTATAATTTTCTATCTCCACACCGTATCTCTCCTCTATTCAACCAGGAAGAAAACATAATAAATGAACAGATATCGTCGCAAGCAGATATTACGTATAAAAATCTAAAAATTTCAAAAATTAACAGGAGGGACGACCGTTGAAGAAAAGGTTTGATAGGAGCCAATCAGAAACGAGCGAAAACGTATGATTTTGAAGAGCAAATCAGAAGCGAGCACGTCAGGTTTAATGTACACGTGTTGAATAGAGGACAGGTATGAGGTGGAGATAGAGGACGGGCCATAATATTGGTGACCAGTATAGATATAATTTTTGAAGATGGAGGTTCTCCGAAACGCGTCAACGAAAGTATAATTGACGAAGCTAGGGAAGACAGATCATTATACTGAACATAGTTAAAAAAATGAGTTGAGAACTATTCGCAAGATTAATAATAATTTTTAAAAACTATTTTGATGAAAAGAGACTCAAATCATTGTACTGTATTCGGCGACAATATTATGACATTATAAATCCCAAATGGTCAATCCCAAAATCGAAATTAGTTCACATTTAGTTTCGCCCCACAATGACGGGCAGTGAATTCAAATACAGACTATAGAAACATATAAAAACATATTGTATTATTTTTAAAACCAGCTGTCTTTAGTTATGAAATGTTAAAAGGACCTTTTTCAAGTTAAACTAAAAAAAAAACAACTTTTGTGTTAAATTAATAAACAAACCGGATCTATTCTTCCTCCTTTTAGTCAATAAAAAGGTTTGCTTATCTTTGCTTGTGAAGAAGCTATGGTTTTTAACTTAAGCCTTGGAAAACAATTTAACGTTGTTTTGGCATTACTTTTTATTTGAAGCTGTTTTAGTTAACAATAAAATTATTTTTCGTTTTCCCTTAACAGCAAATATACAGTACATTTCAAAAAGTCTACTTTGTGAATCACTTAATCGCACCGATGAAAAATAATATAGTTTATATTTTTTAATTTTACTGTTTGAAAATAACGTGTCATAAATATTTTCTTGCAGATGTTCGCCGTTGACTTTACAAATTCGTATTGCTTTAGCAATCAGTTACGTACTTGTATACTGAAAGGAACAATTAGTCACTGTAATAGTCACTGTAATATGTTAAATAACAATAGATATTCGGTTTAAATTATAACTTAACAAGGACTGGCTATCCATTTTATTACTTTTTAGTCAAACATTTTTTATTTATTACTGTAAAAAAATAAAAATATATAATACATTTTCAAAACCGATTTCCAGAAAAAGATTTTGATAATTACTTAAAAGTGATGTAGAATATGACACGTGAGAAAACACCTTGAGTGCTCGTCAGATTCGATAAACACCTTAGTTATTCTTTTTATATTCTTCTTTTCTGCTAGGATTATTGTCACTATGTTCAGTATAATGATCTGCCTTCCCTAGCTTCGTCAATTCTACTTTCGTTGACGCGTTTCGGAGAACCTCCATCTTCAAAAATTATATCTATCTTTTTTTTTTTTTTTTCATTATCCCCTAACGTTCTTACTAAGCCTTGTGCTGCCCTTTTTCTTTTTTATATTTTTTGTTTTTTAATCTTTATTTAAGATTTCTGTTGCCAAATGTCTTGCGTGATCTTCGTTAGGTATTAACGCAATTGCGTTCTCTATGTCCACTATGTTTTGCTCCACATCTTTCTTGATATTGCTATTCTCTATGTCTTGTTTTAACCCTTTTGATAATAAATTTCCTCTTCTTCCTTTAGATCCATCTTTGCTAAATTCACTATTCTTTCATGAAATTCCTTCCGTTCGTAATTACTTCTTCTGATTGTGTTCTTATTATTTATTAGTGTTCCTAATTTTTTTATTCAACTTATCTTATTTATCTTAGCTTCTTTGTTCATTTTGTTCTAAATACACTCTATTACCTCCATTACAATTTCTCCTAGCACTATTTCATTTAATATTAGATGTAATTTTATTATCTTCTTATTAATATCGTTCTTTTTCTATATAATGTTTTTATTTCCACCTTTATCCAATCTTTTTCCGCCTTCTGGATTGCGTATTTTGCAGCAAAACTATTTGTTCTGTTCTTGATTCTTGTGTATGAAGGAATCACGTTATTTATAATACATTGTTTGTTAAACCATATGTTGGCTATCGTCTTATATAACTTCCTAAAACTAAATTCAAGCCTTTTCACTAACATCGTCCGGCTGACTACGTTGAAATTCTTTTTATATTCTTCTTCTTTTCTGCTAGGATTATTGTTACTATGTTCAGTATAATGATCTGTCTTCCCTAGCTTCGTCAATTCTACTTTTGTTGACGCGTTTCGGAGAACCTCCATTTTCAAAAACTATATCTATCACCAAAGGTAAAATAGATATAGTTTTTAAAGATGGAGGTTCTCCGAAACGCGTCAACGAAAGTAGAATTGACGAAGCTAGGGAAGGCAGATCATTATACTGAACATAGTGACCTTTAGTTATTTTGGTAGTCACAAAGGCAACCACATGTGAACATAGGCCTAATCTACGTAACAAAACAGTGCCATGCTTATTCAATGACAAATTTTGTGTAAATGCAGCCAACATTAGTCTACCCCTTGTTGCTCTGTCAGTCACAAGAGAACAATATAAGTGTGTGTGTGTGTGTGTGTGTGTGTGTGTGTGTGTGTGTGTGTGTGTGTGTGTGTGTCTAAACAATAAGCAGCCCATAGGCCTACACTTAAGACGAATCACAATCACGTGACTCAAGCACCAAGTACTGCAAAAGTTTATTTGTCGGTAAACTTTTAAATTGTAAAAAAATATTTTTAATTTTACATTTATATACAGAAATAATCTTTGTTAATATATTTATCGCTAATGAGGACATAATAAATTCTTTAAAGTTAAAAGATTAAAATTCACAATGTATAAAGGGAGATTAAATTCATATTTCATAAGTAAAACAATGTTAGACTGATTTACGAAGTGAGCTGTTATTGCTAACTTATGCATTATAATTAATTGTTTGCTCTGCATTTTCAGCATTATAAATTCGTTTAACTGGGTGATAAATCAACAAAACTTATCAACAATTAAAACTATTAAAATTGTCTAAAAAGTTGATAGGCAAATGTTTAACAAAATAATTAGTCTACCAAGAAAATTAGCTTGAGGAATATAAAATCCCTAGAATCTTCTTCACAGAGTGCTTATATCTTAGCAAGAATTTCATAATATGCGTGTATAAAGAGTATGTATTAAAATATTGATAAACATACAAAAACTACCAAAAAATCTTCAAGTGGGAGAACAATACATTGAGATAGTCAAAGAATTCAAATATCTTGAGGAATGGATCAGCTGGAACGCCCTAGAGAAAAAAGTTATGGAATCTAGGAGAAATAAAAGTTGAATTAGCCTTCCAACTTACCAAGGACACATACAACAATAAGTCCCTCTCCTGGAATACAAAGATAAGGCATTATCATACGGTAATTAAACCAGAAGCCTTATATGCAGCTGAAACATTATCTCTCACAACCCAGTTCCCACTTGAAAGGCTGGAGATCAAACAAAGAAAGATATTACGAAAAATCGTAGGCCCCAAATTCCGTAAAAACCAATTACTCCACATCAGTAATGAAACTCTTTACCAAAAAACTGAAACACTATCAGACACAATAAGAAAAAGGAGAATTGATTTTTATGGGCACATCCTCCGAAAGGACAAAAATAGACTAACCAAAAAAATATTTGACTACTTTCGCAGTAGAAGAGCCAAACCACTTTGGTTTAGAGGAACAGAGAAAGGAACAGAAAGGAACTACAAATCACTGACACTATGCTCATGGACAGAACAGCCAAAACAATAACCAAGGACAAGAAGCAACGGTTCCAAGGCAAAGTCAAATCCAAGCGAACGATCCAAATCTCTGACGAAGAAAGAAAAGCAAGATCACAACGAATGAAGCAATACTGGGCTACGAGGAAGGCACAGAACATTAAAAAGTGATTGATTTGGTATACCCCAAAGTTGGGTGATACAAATAAAGAAGAAAGAGTATGTATTCATTTATAAATACTTTAGGTATTAATTATGCGTATAAGAAAAGACACAAATTAAAAATGTATACGAAAGATTAAAACATTTAAACAACAAACAAAATTTTAATGAATTATTGTTTATTAAATATAAACAGACATAACATTATATTCGTAAATTCGTAAAATATAGTGTTCAGTTTATATATATATATATATATCTTAATCATATTATAATTTTGAAAGTTTGTTTGTTTGCTTGTTTTTTATTCAATCACGCTTTAACCACCGGACCAATTGAGAATAAATTTGTTATGAACATGGTTTAGGGAGATAAACATAGGCATATTCCCGTTTTTTAAACCATTATACTACTTACCCAGTCCAACTTATTTATTTATTATTTAGTTTTGTGGCAAATGTTAACACTATAACAGTGACGTTGTATACGTTTATTATATACTGGTAGGTGTGAATTATAAATATTTAAATTATTTTAAAACCATTATACTAGTTACCCAGTTTAACATAATTATTTAGTATTTAGTTTTGTGATATGTGTTAACTGTACAACACTGATGTTTTAATAATATTTTATATTTCTTAATACAATATTATAAATCTGAAAGTTTGTGTGTGCGCGCGTATATGCTTGTGTGTGTGTGTGTGTGTGTGTGTGTGTGTGTGTGTGTGTGTGTGTGTGTGTGTGTGTGTGTGCGTGCGTGCGTGCGTGCGTGCGTGTGTGCGTGCGTGCGTGTGTGTTTATTACTCAATCACGCATTAACTACTGGACCAATTGAGATGAAATTTCGAATGAACATGGTATAGATACTTGAGATGGACATAGATGTATTCCAGTTTTAAAAATGTTATTCCTTGTTATTATTTATTGCAAAATTATTGTTTATAAGCTTACACTTGCTATGATTTTAATTGATTTTTTTAAACATCCCTGTAATTTTATCCTAGTAATTCCAAACAACCTGCCTTTCCAATTTAAAAGATTAAGTTGGCCTTTACAATCATAATTAATAAGTCGCAGGGTCAGACGTTAAGAGTATCATTTGGGAACTCCGTGCTTCTGCCATGGCATGATATGTCGCCTGTAAGTTATATGTTAGAGTGTCGAGTAGCAAAAATCTATATGGTCTTAGCCGAAAACCATAAGTCGTATAATATTGTATATAGGAATATATTAAATAGAAATGAACCTATTCTGATTATGAAAATCGACTATAAATGTTAATACCTACGTTATAATTGCGGGCGAAGCCGCAAAGGTATATATATATATATATATATATATATATATATATATATATATATATATATATATTGTGTGTGTGTGTGTGTAAGTTACGTAGTTGGTTACGTAAGTTACGTAATTGGTTATTAGAAAAGTGAAAATTGAATTTAACAAAACTGATTTGTATAATAATTATAATAAACAAGTACAACTCTTATGCCAAGAAGTAGCCTGTTGGACAGTATTGTAAACATACTGGATCAGACTCAACTAATTAAAAGCTTTGTTACAATGCAATGAAAAAAACCTGATATGGCTATTCTAAGAAATGAACATCTGCAAGATTATCTAACGTATGACATTGTCCATTGTCTTAACCTAAATTACATTATATATATATATATATATATATATATATATATATATATATATATATATATATATATATATATATATATATATATATATATATATATATATATGCACGCACACACACACATCATCAGCAGACGATTGAGGAAATATTAGGTGCAAAGTGTTTTATATATATATATATATATATATATATATATATATATATATATATATATATATATATATACTTTTAACTGCTACGCTGGGTAATACACTTTTCCTGAGTGACTATCGACTGGACTAGGATGCCTTCGACTTAAAATGAAATTAAATACTGTAACACAAGGACAAAAGGGAATATCACGTCTTGTAATACAACAGCTGGGAGATAAAAGTGTGGACATTGACTCATTTATATTATCATTAACGCAGACATTATTACCATTGTAAAAGAAACTAGCACGTCTCGGACAAACATGACTGAAACTTGCATTTTGGCTGGGTGAACATTATATTCATTTTGACGCTCTTACCTTTATCATTAACGCAGCCATTACTTCACCATTGAAAACGAGCCTAGCACGACTCGGACAAACATAACTGAAACTTGCATTTTGGCTGGGTGAACATGGTATTCATATTGACGCTATTACCTTTGTCATTAACGCAGTCGTTATTTTACCATTGTAACCGTTCCTGGCACGTCTCGGACAAGCATGGCTGAGATTTGCATTTTCGCTGGGTGAACATGGTATTCATATTGACGCTATTACCTTTGTCTTTAACGCAGTCATTACTTCACCATTGTAACCGGGCCTAGCACGACTCGGACAAACATGACTGAAACTTGCATTTTGGCTGGGTGAACATGGTATTCATATTGACGCTATTACCTTTGTCATTAACGCAGCCATTACTTCACCATTGTAACCGGGCCTAGCACGACTCGGACAAACATGACTGAAACTTGCATTTTGGCTGGGTGACATGGTATTCATATTGACGCTATTACCTTTGTCATTAACGCAGTCTTTATTTTACCATTGTAACCGTTCCTGGCACGTCTCGGACAAGCATGGCTGAGACTTGCATTTTCGCTGGGTGAACATGGTATTCATATTGACGCTATCACCTTTGTCATTAACGCAGTCATTACTTCACCATTGTAACCGGGCCTGGCACGTCTCGGACAAACATGGCTGAGACTTGCATTTTGGCTGGGTGAACATGGTATTCATATTGACGCTATTATCTTTTTCATTAACGCAGCCATTACTTCACCATTGTAACCGGGCCTGGCACATCTCGGACAAGCATGGCTGAGACTTGCCTTTTGGCTGGGTGAACATGGTATTCATATTGCCGTTATTATCTTTTTCATTAACGCAGCCATTACTTCACCATTGAAACCGGGCCTGGCACATCACAGACAAGCATGGCTGAGACTTGCCTTTTGGCTGGGTGAACATGGTATTCATATTGACGCTATTATCTTTTTCATTAACGCAGCCATTACTTCGCCATTGAAACCGGGCCTGGCAATTCTCGGACAAGCATGGCTGAGACTTGCCTTTTGGCTGGGTGAACATGGTATTCATATTGACGCTATTATCTTTTCATTAACGCAGCCATTACTTCGCCATTGAAACCGGGCCTGGCACATCTCGGACAAGCATGGCTGAGACTTGCCTTTTGGCTGGGTGAACATGGTATTCATATTGACGCTATTATCTTTTTCATTAACGCAGCCATTACTTCACCATTGAAACAGGGCCTGGCACATCTCGCACAAGCATGGCTGAGACTTGCATTTTGGCTGGGTGAACATGGTATTCATATTGACGCTATTATATTTTTCATTAACGCAGCCATTACTTCACCATTGAAACCGGGCCTGGCACATCTCGGACAAGCATGGCTGAGACTTGCCTTTTGGCTGGGTGAACATGGTATTCATATTGACGCTATCACCTTTGTCATTAACGCAGCCATTACTTCACCATTGTAACCGGACCTGGCACGTCTCGGACAAGCATGGCTGAGACTTGCATTTTGGCTGGGTGAACATGGTATTCATATTGACGCTATCACCTTTGTCATTAACGCAGCCATTACTTCACCATTGTAACCGGGCCTGGCACGTCTCGGACAAGCATGGCTGAGACTTGCATTTTGGCTGGGTGAACATGGTATTCATTTTGACGCTATTACCTTTGCCATTAACGCAGCCATTACTTCACCATTGTAACCGGGCCTGGCACGTCTCGGACAAGCATGGCTGAGACTTGCATTTTGGCTGGGTGAACATGGTATTCATTTTGACGCTATTACCTTTGGCATTAACGCAGCCATTACTTCACCATTGTAACCGGGCCTGGTACGTCTCGGACAAGCATGGCTGAGACTTGCATTTTGGCTGGGTGAACATGGTATTCATTTTGACGCTATTACCTTTGTCATTAACGCAGTCATTACTTCGCGATTGAAACCGGGCCTGGCACATCTCGGACAAGCATTGCTTAGACTTGCATTTTGGCTGGGTGAACATGGTATTCATTTTGACGCTATTACCTTTGGCATTAACGCAGCCATTACTTCACCATTGTAACCAGGCCTGGCACGTCTCGGACAAGCATGGCTGAGACTTGCATTTTGGCTGGGTGAACATGGTATTCATTTTGACGCTATTACCTTTGCCATTAACGCAGCCATTACTTCACCATTGTAACCGGGCCTGGCACGTCTCGGACAAGCATGGCTGAGACTTGCATTTTGGCTGGGTGAATATGGTATTCATATTGACGCTATCACCTTTGTCATTAACGCAGTCGTTACTTCACCATTGTAACCGGGCCTGGCACGTCTCGGACAAGCATGGCTGAGACTTGCATTTTGGCTGGGTGAACATGGTATTCATATTGACGCTATCACCTTTGTCATTAACGCAGTCGTTACTTTACCATTGTAACCGGGCCTGGCATGTCTCGGACAAGCATGGCTGAGACTTGCATTTTGGCTGGGTGAACATGGTATTCATATTGACGCTATCACCTTTGGCATTAACGCAGTCATTACTTCACCATTGTAACCGGGCCTGGCACGTCTCGGACAAGCATGGCTGAGACTTGCATTTTGGCTGGGTGAACATGGTATTCATATTGACGCTATCACCTTTGTCTTTAACGCAGTCATTACTTCACCATTGTAACCGGGCCTGGCATGTCTCGGACAAGCATGGCTGAGTCTTGCATTTTGGCTGGGTGAACATGGTATTCATATTGACGCTATCACCTTTGTTTTTAACGCAGTCATTACTTCACCATTGTAACCGGGCCTGGCATGTCTCGGACAAGCATTGCTGAGACTTGCATTTTGGCTGGGTGAACATGGTTTTCATATTGACGCTATCACCTTTGTTTTTAACGCAGTCATTACTTCACCATTGTAACCGGGCCTGGCACGTCTCGGACAAGCATGTCTGAGACTTGCATTTTGGCTGGGTGAACATGGTATTCATATTGACGCTATCACCTTTGTCATTAACGCAGTCCTTACTTTACCATTGTAACCGGGCCTGGCATGTCTCGGACAAGCATGGCTGAGACTTGCATTTTGGCTGGGTGAACATGGTATTCATATTGACGCTATCACCTTTGTTTTTAACGCAGTCATTACTTCACCATTGTAACCGGGCCTGGCACGTCTCGGACAAGCATGGCTGAGACTTGCATTTTGGCTGGGTGAACATGGTATTCATATTGACGCTATCACCTTTGTCTTTAACGCAGTCATTACTTCACCATTGTAACCGGGCCTGGCATGTCTCGGACAAGCATGGCTGAGACTTGCATTTTGGCTGGGTGAACATGGTATTCATATTGACGCTATCACCTTTGTTTTTAACGCAGTCATTACTTCACCATTGTAACCGGGCCTGGCATGTCTCGGACAAGCATGGCTGAGACTTGCATTTTGGCTGGGTGAACATGGTATTCATATTGACGCTATCACCTTTGTTTTTAACGCAGTCATTACTTCACCATTGTAACCGGGCCTGGCACGTCTCGGACAAGCATGGCTGAGACTTGCATTTTGGCTGGGTGAACATGGTATTCATATTGACGCTATCACCTTTGTCATTAACGCAGTCATTACTTTACCATTGTAACCGGGCCTGGCACGTCTCGGACAAGCATGGCTGAGACTTGCATTTTGGCTGGGTGAACATGGTATTCATATTGACGCTATCACCTTTGTCATTAACGCAGTCATTACTTCACCATTGTAACCGGGCCTGGCACGTCTCGGACAAGCATGGCTGAGACTTGCATTTTGGCTGGGTGAACATGGTATTCATATTGACGCTATCACCTTTGTCATTAACGCAGTCATTACTTTACCATTGTAACCGGGCCTGGCACGTCTCGGACAAGCATGGCTGAGACTTGCATTTTGGCTGGGTGAACATGGTATTCATATTGACGCTATCACCTTTGTCATTAACGCAGTCGTTACTTTACCATTGTAACCGTTCCTGGCACGTCTCGGACAAGCATGGCTGAGACTTGCATTTTGGCTGGGTGAACATGGTATTCATATTGACGCTATCACCTTTGTCATTAACGCAGCCATTACTTCACCATTGTAACCGGGCCTGGCACGTCTCGGACAAGCATGGCTGAGACTTGCATTTTGGCTGGGTGAACATGGTATTCATATTGACGCTATCACCTTTGTCATTAACGCAGCCATTACTTCACCATTGTAACCGGTCCTGGCACGTCTCGGACAAGCATGGCTGAGACTTGCATTTTGGCTGGGTGAACATGGTATTCATATTGACGCTATCACCTTTGTCATTAACGCAGTCGTTACTTTACCATTGTAACCGGGCCTGGCACGTCTCGGACAAGCATGGCTGAGACTTGCATTTTGGCTGGGTGAACATGGTATTCATATTGACGCTATCACCTTTGTCATTAACGCAGTCGTTACTTTACCATTGTAACCGGGCCTGGCACGTCTCGGACAAGCATGGCTGAGACTTGCATTTTGGCTGGGTGAACATGGTATTCATATTGACGCTATCACCTTTGTCATTAACGCAGTCGTTACTTTACCATTGTAACCGGGCCTGGCACGTCTCGGACAAGCATGGCTGAGACTTGCATTTTGGCTGGGTGAACATGGTATTCATATTGACGCTATCACCTTTGTCATTAACGCAGTCGTTACTTCACCATTGAAACCGGGCCTGGCACGTCTCGGACAAGCATGGCTGAGACTTGCATTTTGGCTGGGTGAACATGGTATTCATATTGACGCTATCACCTTTGTCATTAACGCAGTCGTTACTTCACCATTGTAACCGGGCCTGGCACGTCTCGGACAAGCATGGCTGAGACTTGCATTTTGGCTGGGTGAACATGGTATTCATATTGACGCTATCACCTTTGTCATTAACGCAGTCGTTACTTCACCATTGTAACCGGGCCTGGCACGTCTCGGACAAGCATGGCTGAGACTTGCATTTTGGCTGGGTGAACATGGTATTCATATTGACGCTATCACCTTTGTCATTAACGCAGTCGTTACTTCACCATTGAAACCGGGCCTGGCACGTCTCGGACAAGCATGGCTGAGACTTGCATTTTGGCTGGGTGAACATGGTATTCATATTGACGCTATTACCTATGTCATTAACGCAGTCGTTACTTTACCATTGTAACCGTTCCTGGCACGTCTGGGACAAGCATGGCTGAGACTTGCATTTTGGCTGGGTGAACATGGTATTCATATTGACGCTATTACCTATGTCATTAACGCAGTCGTTACTTTACCATTGTAACCGTTCCTGGCACGTCTGGGACAAGCATGGCTGAGACTTGTATTTTGGCTGGGTTAACATGTTACTCATTTTGACGTTAATACCATATCATTATCGTTAACATTACTTCATCTTTGTAACCATTCCTGGAATGTCTCGAACAAACATTGCTGGGTAAAAATGTTATTCTTTTTTATCTTGTCAGTATGGAATTCATATATTTAGACATAAATTAGACATTACTTCACGATTGGCTAACTTTGTTAAGAATTGCAATTTGATTGGAATTTTATGCTCTATACTTTGTTTTTTTGTTTTTTTCTTGCTTTTGATGTACCCTTCACAATGGCCTGCTCCGGAATTTGTATTTCTGCTTGGTGAACTGGATTTTAATTTTTTGGACTTACCAGTTTGAGGTAAATATGGTGAAACTGGATAACGGTCCTAACATGGGTTAGTATAGCTGAAGTGTGACTTCATTTTGTATGGGTGAGTATGGTATTGTATGGATGTTTGATTGGCATGTCTCAGACAAGCATGGCTGGTTACTGTATTTTTTCAGTGTGTTCATGTTCATAGTTTGAATGTTTTTTACATATGATACCAAGTCGGACACGGTGTTAGTAATTAAGAATATTGCAATTAGTAACAAGCAATAATGCAAGTCATTCCTTTCCTTTTATAGCTTAAAATAATGCAAGCTGGTTTTAATTCTTTAACCTTAGAAAAATGTGTTGCATTATAGTCCCATCATTTTCTTTTAGATGTTTCCGGCAATGTTAATACCTAGTCATTTGTTATTTTATAGAATTTTTAATGGTTTAAAAAATATTTGGAGGTTATATTTACAGTTTGTATAAGTAGTTTGTTCAACAAATATGCGTATTTAAGTAATCAATGATTAAACCATACGACAATGCTGATTTTAGCAAAGTGTTTTAAATTATGTACTTATTTTGGTTTATTTTTCGTTAGTAGATATTAATTTTATTTTAAAAAGTCAAAATTTAGTAAATTTCTATTAATTTAAGTTTCTATTCTGCATACCACTCGTTTATACTTTCAACTTAAGATACTAAATCCCTACCATTTCCTCAAAGACATTATTTTATATTAGGAAAAGTTTAGAAATACTTCGGAACATTCTAGATAGCAACTTGAATCTAAAATTATCTTTCAATGCACCATTAGGTTTATTTAATGCGGTTGTATGTTTGACAAAAACCGTTAACGATGCAGCATGAAAATCTTCATTAGTTTCTTTTAGTTACAGAACTGTCACCCAGAATTAGCCGAATATATATATGAAATATTATTTAAGGTAAACGTCGAGCAAGAAATCGATAAAACAAGAATTCCAAACGACAAACTGAATTTAACACAATCTCAAACAAGATAGAAAGGAAATTGTCAACTTGAAACGGCAAAAATTGCCTGTGTACACTTAATGCTAATACCGACGCGTATGGCGGACTGCAAAACGAATGTAAAAACATGTACAACCATAAGTTCCGCTTCGAAGTCAAGATTAATCTGGGATTAAAACAGATCAGGGAAAAGCACGTCCCTTATCAGAACATTTAGTTGAAGTATTTAAATCACATTCAGATGTGCAGATTAACAACCATTTCACACGTCACAGAATGTATTTCTCCTCTTTTACCTCATTCATTACCACGAAAACAGCTCACTGTGACACAAGTTCAAGAAGTAATATCCAAATAGCGTAACAAAAAGTCATCTGCAAGGTTTCTGAATCAGTTGTCTTATAATGGGTTTTATTCCTCACAGAAATATACACTTCCGTTCTAAGAACTACTCACTTTCCCAGTTCAATGGAAACTTTTAGAAATCGAACTATTTTCAAAACCCGACAAACCTCTTCGCAACACGTCTTTAACACGACCATTAGCTTTCTTCTTATTACTTCAAAAGTATTTGAGCGCCTACTTCTTTCAACAATATCGTTTCAACAGTAATATTTGAAAAGCATAATGTCATTCCAAACTATAAATATGGATTCATAAAAGGCCTATGTCGATCAACAATCCAACAACTTCATAAAGTCTTCGATTATACTTCAACAGAATTTGAAAATAAGAAATATACTGGCGGATGGTTCCTGGATGTCAATGCAGCATTTGATGAAGTTTGACATGAAGGTCTTCCTTATAAATTTGAACTGGAAGATTTTTTCCGTTTTAGTAGATGATATTTTAGTTTCAAAGTTACTGTAATATTTGATAGTTAAGATTATAGAACCTAACTGGAAATAAAAGTAAATCCTGGAAAAGTTAAGTTTTATTCACTTTCAGTGGCCACACTTGCATTAAAAACATCAGGGTCTGCTCCGCAATGATGGCCTAAGGCTGTGGCCGTTAAAATTACAGGATGTTTCTGCCAGTGCCTGAACTATAATACGGAACAATGGTTTAGTGTTAATCCCAGTCAAATTAACCTCGATGCAACATTTGAACAAAGCTTGAAGTCAAACAGATAGTTTAATTACAATACTTAACTGATGGCATTGGTTTTGTATAACGTCAGTAAGGCAAAGTGTAAAATATTTTATTTACAGCTGCAGAATAAAAACGAGATGGATTTATTTTATTTTTACAAGGTAAAGACAACTTTAACTTTCCATTTTTCGCATTATTCGGCTTTACTTAAAATATGCGATCCATAAAAGTTATTTATCTGCATAAATACTGTTACAGGCATCACTGCGTACAGTGTCACACTTTACGCACGTAACCGGTTGTTCTGATACATTGTAACCGTTACCTTAGTCACTGTTACTCGTTATTAATCCTTCCTTGCTAAAGTATTTTAAAAACAATATTAATATTAACTCTGTGAAGTTAACAAGTAACGTAAACACTGGACTCGATCAGAGCTCCAACTCACCACCTACTGTTATACCGTCTGAAATATATAGCTTCTCTCGAACAATTGAAAATATCCGATACACCGATTAGGTTACGTAAAGGTAGTGTCCCAAATTCGCCTGATGTTTGAGACTGTGGGAGATATTGATGGCTGCAGTCGTGGATTCAACTAACAATAAAAAGGCGGCCGAAAAACTGTGCAATAATTGTAGTGGCGTTCACTTTTTTAATTGTTTTTTATGTCATTATTGTAACATAGCCACCGGACCACATATTCAAATGATTAGGATTATGACCTATTCTTCCCGTCAGTGGTCTATCTACTCACCTCATAAAGACTACCGCGGTTTCGAAACTCTATAGTTTCATCTTCACGCCATACAAAATGTTAAATCCCTCTGTCGAGGTCGTCACAAAGACAAAAAAAACATTAAAACATACATCACAAACACTAAGCACAATTACACATTTTAAAATATTCATCATGAAATTCGGCTTGGCCAAGCTACACACGCGACTCATACGTCGTTACAGTCCGGAATGTGTTTATGATGTATGTTTTAATGTTTTGCTTGACTTTGTGACTACCTCGACAGAGGGATTTAACATTTTGCATGGCCTGAAGATGAAACTATAGCGTTTCGAAACCGCGGTAGCCTTTATGAGGTGAGTTGATAGACCACTGACGGGAAGAATAGGTCATAATCCTAATCATTTGTTTTTGATGTATTGAAATTAATCATACGCGTATTTAAAACATCCATTTCAAAATGTGATTAGTTGATCAAACATTTATAACATGCATATGCTTTAGGCAAACACAGGTTAAATGATTTTTATACGTCGACAAATTATCAATAATAACGAATAAATATTCGTCAATTTGGATTTTATTAAATTTTACGATTTTAATAGGCCAGAATTATATAAATGACTGCCTAAGTGTGGTGAAACAATAACCTAACTGATTTTTCTTAACCAGTGAGTGTGTCAAGGTCAAACGCTACACTAACAAGTCACATGACATACCCTCTCTCCATTCCTGCCGTCGATACTACTGCCGATTAAGGGTGGGCGTTTCTGATATTTTTACAAAACGTCAACAAACTGTTTGTTGAGGAAAAAGCTGCTTTTTAAAACAGTTGGAAAAAACGTGTTTAGAAAACTGAAGCTCAAAGTTGTATTAGCAGCTAAAACATAAAGCACAAACGTTCAGTTTTCTAAGACTACTTTTTCATTCCCATTAACTTAACTGTCTTTAACTGTTTTTGGGTATAAAGCATTTAGAAAAAAAATCCTTATAAAACGTTATATATATGTATGTCATTTTATATTTACAGAATGCAATGAATTTCTAATAGAAGCATTCTTTTTTTTACTTAAAAATTAAATAGCCTTTGAATATTTACTGAAATTCAAACAATTTAGAATATTTTTAGTTGATTAAAAAATATTGATGATTGATAATAAATATAAAAAATACGTTTAAATAAAATTAGGTTATGTATTTACAAAATGTGAGATGTTACTGTTAAATTTTTATTTGGGAGAAAGTAGGTTTTCACTTTTCAACACTGAAAAAAGTAACCTTATAATAAGTACAATATAGTAATAAGAACATAGGCCAAATGTGTTTAAATAAAATTAGCTCTATATAGTTACAAAATTATAGGTTATTAATATTAGGTTATTATAGGTTATTATAAATGTCCTTTCAAATTAGTCACACTGGATTTATAAGATAAGGCTTGTTTACATATATTGCAAAAAAAATAAAAAATAATTCTCAGCCTTAGAAAAATAGTTCCAAATTATACTTCTTTGACGGTCAATTTTAAAACATATGACACTAAAAGATTTGATTATGTTCAGATGTAGCTTATATTTCGCAAAATTTTAGAAAAAGTACTAAAATAACCTAAAATTATACAAGAGTAGAAATTGTGAATTTTAAAAAGTCCACACATCCAATAAATAATTTAAAACTATGCACTTAATTCTAAAAACATAAAAAATTAAATGAAAACTTTCAAAATTGTCCACTATATATTTTTAAATTTCTAAACACAAAGTAAACTACGGAGAAAAACTAATATAAAACACAATTATGGCTGATTTTACAGTTTGAAAAATGTTTGAACAACAAATTTTACATTTAAAACTTTCAAATAACCCTCAACAAAATAGAGATACACGTTGACAACGCCCAAACAGTTCTTACTTCAAGCAACAAGAAACAAGAAACTTTGAAATAAAGGGAAAAAGCATAAAAGCAGGTTGTAGAAAAGCAGCAGGAAAAACGTTTTAGCGCTTGCGGCAACGTTCGAATAGAACGTGGGTGGTGGGGAAGTCCCAACAGCTGTTCCTTATTTAACCAATCACGAACCAGTCCAAATCAAACTGCTTGTTTCCGTTTGGAAAAGCAGTTTTTTTAACAGTTTGGTGGGTACCTCTACCCCTTAGCCGGGCTGTGGTTTTCTTTCGTATTAGACGGTGCATGCCTAGCGTTTTAAAAACAACGTAATAATGTGGCGTTTTTAGTGAAACTCCGAAATTCTACCACAAAAACTCATGCATTATCGTGATTTTCACAACCACTCAGGTTTTGCGAGTGGTTTAAATGGTTCAATGACTCACGTCCAAGACGAACGACGGACGAGAACATTGAAAAAATCGACTATCTATACGAAAAGACCGTGAATTAAGCATTCGCGAACTCGCTGAGATCGTCGGCATCGACAAAGAATCAGTTCGGCAGATTTTGCGTGAATATTTTAACACGAACAAAGCTTGCTCAAAAATTGTGCCCAAAAATCTCACATCTGAACAGAAGGACTCGCTAATGAACATTTGTGCTAATACTTTGAAATCCACCAAAAAAGAACTTAAACTCTTTAAAAGAGTTATAACATGTGATAAATAGTGTTTTTTTTTTAATTTACGATCCAGAAACTAAGCGCCAATCAATGCACTGAAGAAATTTTATTCACCTAGACTGAAGAAGCACGAATGTTCAAGATAAAATTCAAAGTCGTGGTGATTGTGTTTCGATATCCATAGTATTGTGTACGTAAATTGGATACTTGAAGGTCAAACCGTGAATAATAATTATTATCTTGAGGTCCTACTATCCGTACACAAGTAAAAAGTGACCTGGGTTGCAAGAAAACAAGTTGTGCTCATTAAGACAACGCACGGGTCCACACTGCATTTACTGTCAAGACGTTTTTCGCTAAGCATGGGATCTCTATCTTGGAACACCCACCCTACTCATTAGTCCTTGATCCGTGTGATTTGTTTTTGTTCCCGAAAGTAAAATCAGCGTTGAAAGAAACGATATTTGAGCCAATTGAAGCTGTGAAAGAAAAAAACGTTGAAGATCCTGAGCATACTTTCGGAAACACTGCTTTGACCAATGTGAAATTCTCACGGAGCGGTGGAGGCGAGTATATTGAAGAGGATAACGTTAAAGTTGTAAAGAAATAAGAATACAATCAATCCTCTTATTTTTGTAGATACGCCTCTTATGTAGGTGCAGATTATAATGTGATAAATCACTTATTTAAAATGTAAACACAAGGAAACACCTTATGGAAGGTCTAAAGGCATTACAAATAGGGTAACGTAATAATATACCCATTAGAATGTTAAACCCTGAGAAATTACACATTTTAAGACAACTATGTAAGAGGGGTATGTGATAGAACAGACTTACTTCCTTAAGAAATATTCAATTATGTTTTGTTAAAGTGCAGACTTAAAAAGCTAACAGTTACAATCATTTTGTACGTTTAAGATTCTCGTGCGAAACATTGTTTTAGTTTTAATTATTTGATAAGTCAACAGAAATATTTAGCGTGCATTCCAAAAGTAGGCTACTTAAAGTGTTACATAATGTTAAAAACTTAATTTAAATTATTACGTAAAATGATATTTACAGAGTAATTAAATATCGATTTTCTCGATATCTGTTTTGGTTATTTATGAAAATCGATATAAAACTAGTAACCGGAAATGAAAACTTTTTACTCAGTTGATTTTTTGTTATTTTTTACCCTTATTTTAAAAATTGATTTTAGAAACGGGGCTCCAGGATCTAAACAAAACGTTAAGTTTAATATGTTTTAGAATAATTATTAAGGTCTTAGAAATACTAAGATACTAATGATACTCGAAAACTCGGAATTGTTTTTAGATCTGTGGGTGCACAACTGAACTAAAAATTATTGTTATAATATAAAAATTAAATTTGTAAATACTGTAAACTTAAAACAGTTCTAATTCCGTGAGATCGGGTAGTAAATGTCCCTTCAGTTATTCACCGACCGTTACGAGAAAGGAGCTGCCATCGTTGCGTGGATGTGTTGTAACGGGAACAGATAACGGATGTCAGTTACAGCAAAAAGCCCCGACACATGCGCCATTTAGCCGCTAGATTGCTCTGTTATCGTTCAACTCAATGCCGATTTACACAACCGATACAGGGTACACTTTCTTTCGCGAAATTGGTAAATTACTTTGTTTGATCCTTTCCACAGACCTTTAATTATTACTAAAAAAAATCTTGGAACGCTCTGAGGAAGAATTCAAAGAAGATTCGAAAGAATTATATAAAAAGGTTATGGTAGTTTAAAAGGAAACATTCAGCGAACATCAATTATCATTTATACATTCATTAAACAAGAATAGCAAAGAATAATTACTGAAGGAGAAGGAAAAGTAACGTTTCAGGATAGTGCACTGAATATATTCCGTACTGGTCTCCAACACAACTGGCACCTGGCAGAGTCTATGAAGTAAGAACTGGTTTAAACAATGCGTGATTGGAAAAAGTTAAACAATTTATTTGTAAGTGCTAAATTATAAATTTTAACTTTTCTCAATGTACAGAAAGAAGGACATATGAAGACAAGAAGAACTGATTACAATAACTTCAACATAATTTTTCTAGCAACATTGTAAGGGAGATACTGAAAAATATGCGTAGAGAGTTCCTGTACACATAGTTGCGCATTGAGGTAGTATTAAAGTGAATCGCGCGTTACCGTTCCATCCAAGGTTCTTTAGTTCGTGTTATAACAATACGAGCTCATTTTGTTAATGAGTTGGTGAATAGGCGTACATTCTCCCTAAGTGACACGTTATAACAAGTAAAAATACATGTATTGTTATGGTGTTGTTACCGTCTGAGTTCTGAGTTCAATTAAACTAGATTTCTATGGGGAAACACTTCAGTCTGTATACCATCTCCTCCTCTACCAAATAGTGCTTCTTGGCTCGTGTTAGGAACAAAAATATACCAGTCCCGCTGCCTTGTTCTTCTAACGTAAATAGATTATCATATCAGCGTGACACGTTACAAGATAACCAAACAGGATAACCTAACTCACTGTGTAAGCTGATTAACCAAGTAAGGAGAATTTGGGAAGCTCCGTAAGGCTTCTTTGCTCTGTAGCTGAGCGGGGCGAGTGTGTTTTCTTGTCTGAGTACAGCTAGCCCGACAATTTTATAAAACTACGGAGATTAACTCAACTTTCCATTGAGATTATTTTTACATATTCTATAAATAAATGTAAAATATACAACACAATAATAACAAGTATTATCTCATACAGAAACCAAGTATGGCCCGAAGCAAAAAATAGAAAAGTGTCTTGAAGCTACAGAAATAGACTTCTGGCGAAGAGCCGTTGGGAGAAAATAAAATTAAGAATCCGATCAAAGCACAACAATGTAAACGACATTAGAGCAAAACGACTTCGTGGTTTGGCAATGTCCAAAGAATGGACAAAAATCGACTTTCAAAGAGATTCTAAAATGGAAACCGCATGGTTGAAGAAAAACAAGAAGACCGAGACTTAGTTGGAGAGAAGGAATTGATAGGGTAGAGAGAGATAGATGATTGGATCAAGATCTATGGAACGACAAAGAAAAATGGAAGCTAGAATTTGGAAGACGCCGGAGAAAGTTTTAAGCCGAAAATAAGAAGACCTCGTATCCTATATTTATACATCAAGCACTTATATTTTCACACGAGAGTCTGTCTATAGATAATTCAACTCACGCCCATCCATAAATGGTATCTTTAAAAGTAAATATAGCTGTTATATTGGCAGGTTTTTTAAATAATAAAACTGAAAAAGTTCAACACTATATATATATATATATATATATATATATATATATATATATATATATATATATATATCAATGCCGGATGAGCGAATTCCCAAAAAAATCAGACAATGGCGAACACCTGGAAGAAGAAAACGAGGAAGGCCGAGACTGAGCTGAGAGAGAGAGTCGAAAAGGAAATTAAAAAAGGGATCTACCAGAAGACCTGTGGTGGGACCGCGATTGGTGAAGGTTGGAGAACGGAAGACGGCGTAGAACGTTGTAGACCGAATTATATATATATATATATATATATATATATATATATATATATATATATATATACCACTTTTTCTGAAAATTTCATAGTTTGTTCTTACTAGTACCAGAAGTGTTTCTGAAAGTTATTTCACCACCTTATCTCTTTCAGTAATACACTCTCCTTTCAAGAGCACTCCCTCAAATGTATGTTTGTACTCCTAAACTCTCTGGGAGCAATCCCGTACATATTCGTTTTCGTTTTAAAATAATATATATATATATATATATATATATATATATATATATATATATATATATATATAAACAATTGGTCATGGAAGGCTTAAAACTTTTTAAGTGTTTTTCGACTACAAAAATAGAAAATAATTTCTACCAGAAGTGTTTATTTCGACTATCAGAAGAAATAATTTCTATAATTCCACAAAAAATGTTTCAATGCCAACTGTAAAGTTATATACAAAAAAGGAATTTTCGAAATAAAATTATCAGAGCAATAGGACAAGCTAGCCTTAGGGTGTGTTACTTCTCTCGCCGCGTCGCCCGTCTGTCTCCTTTGGCATTTGGCATTGTGAATCTCATTTTGGATCGTCGCGAACCTACTTCAGAACAACTGCTACAGAAATGTGAGTCTTTGGAACAAGAACGAAACAGAACTTGGAAAAATTACTAAAGTACTGATCAACACTGATCACATCAACGAGATCCGTGTTTGCGGAACTCTTGGACCTTAAGAGTGACTTCTAAGGCTAGTACATCAACATCAGGAAAGCCCATATGGCTGACGAAGAACAAAGGGTAGAAGCGAAGGCAGGGACGTTTACTCGTTGCTGGGCTAGCACTATCACTGGAACTACGGCATGCATCTAGCTAGAACGAATGAGTATAAAAATAAAATGAAGTAAATAACTTTACATATTCCATGTATAATAATTACACTTCATCATAAGAAAACATAAAAGGGTGTATAAATGAGTTAAAAATTATTAATTCACAATTATATATAATATATATATATATATATATATATATATATATATATATATATATATATATATAGTGGTTTGGACCATCGTTTATGTGGACTATTTCCATGCATATATATATATATTTATTTATTTATTTATTTTTTATTTATTTAATCGATTGTTTTCCCTTAGGAGAGCGATTGAACTTGAAATGTATGATTTAATCTTCCGGTGTTTGTCCTCTTTTCCTCCCAGAATCTCTTCATCCTATACGAATGTTCCTTCCTTTTCTCAACTGTCCATTTCTTTCCAGGTTTTTGTGATGTTTTATGTTAAAATTTAGTCTTCTTAATTTTATTCCAGAATTCGGTACGATCCTCAATATTTCCCATGTTGATCTGTTGTAAGTCCCTCTGGACTTCTTTCAACCATTCCGTGCAACATTTACTCTCTGTTATAATCTTGAGTATTTTCTTCGCCGTCCTGGAGTCTTCCATTCTATAAATGTGTGTGTAAAATATTGCTCGGAGTTTTCTGATTTCTTCCAATACTGGGTGATCCTCAAATGAGTTCGCTCTGGGGTCTCTTCACCCAAATGCCATTTTATTGACTGTCCCGTAAATCTTTCGAAGGATTTTCCGTTTCTTCTTCTCTATATCCTGAACCTTGGAATGACCTCCCATCACCATTGTTTTGGCTGTGTATATTGCTTCCGGAAAAACCACCGTTTTGTAGTGCCTTAATTTTGCATCTATTGAGATAAACTTCTTATTGTAATAAGTCCACGTTAACCTGTAAGCTCTCTTTTTAATTTAGAACGTCTTTATTCATTGACGATTCGGTTTAGTCCCGAGGACTGTGTACTTTTCCTAAGATATTTAAAGTGGAGGACTTGCTTGATTTTACCATATTCTGTAATCAATGGCGATTTATTCTCTGGCCGTCTTTCCAGATAGTGGGTTTTTTCATAAGAAATGTGTAGTCCGATTTTTTGTGCTATTTCATGTAACTTTTCCTCTGCGTGTATTGCTTCCTTCCTGTTATCAGTAATAATCGCAATATCATCCGCGAACGCGAGGCACTTGTATCTGATACGGTTCTCCTGCTTTATCCCAATCTGAATGCCTTTCACATGAGGTTCCCATTCTCTAATGATCTTTTCTAGAACAATATTGAAAAGCATTGGGGATAGTCCGTCCCCCTGTCGGACTCCAATTTTGATGCCGAAGGGCTCTGATACTTCACCCATAAATTTTACTTTGGACACAGTTCCTGTAAGCATCTGTTCATTGATTTTTCTGGTCTTCCTGTCTATCCCGATCTTAAAAGGGTTCCATGGAAGATATATATTAATCATCTCTCAAAAAGTGATCTAGAGGTCAGGATAGGCACTTATTTCAAAGTTTATGGTCTGGGTCAAACCACGATGGCCTCTCCAATAGCTCATTTTCAAACGAAATTCGCTAAAAATAGATTTTTTTAAATTATATTTCCATACTGTTATTTGAACAAATAAATTCATTATTTTTCTCTTGCTAGATATTTTTAACTGTAAACCAATCTATAATATAATTTGTACACGCATAAAATTCTTAATAACACTTCAGAAATGTATAATTATAATTATGTATTTATAATTATAATGCAACATTTATAATTATGTATTATAAATTAATTGTAATTATCATAAGTCTAATATAATTTAATATAATTGTAAGATATTATTGAATTCAACAAAATTAGTTAAACATGTTGTGAAACTCCAGCGACGATGCGACGAAATAAGATGCTTGGGTACTTTAAAAGTTTTAATTAAATTACTTTTAGCTACTTTAAATTCTACTTCTCAGCATTGAGTACAGCTAGACTGAGAGCTGGCAATGTTTTGTAACTAATTAATTAACAGTAATACTAACTAGTGACATTATGTACAAAAAAAAAGTTATGAAGTTTGTTTAAACCTATATTTCACGACCACTACTATATACTACAACCAAAATGTATCACAGTAAACATTTACTATGTCATAACCAACATATATTATATCACAGCCAACATTTACTACACCACGGCCAACATTTACTACACCACAGCCTACATTTACTATATCACAGCCAACATATACTATATCACAGCCAACATTTATTATATCACAGACAACATTTACTACACCACAGCCTACATTTACTATATCACAGCCAACATATTACATTTATTATATCACAGACAACATTTACTACACCACGGCCAACATTTACTACACCACAGCCTACATTTACTATATCTATATCAGCCAACATTTATTATATCACAGACAACATTTACTACACCACAGCCTACATTTACTATATCACAGCCAACATATACTATATAACGGCCAACATTTATTATATCACAGACAACATTTACTACACCACGGCCAACATTTACTACACCACAGCCTACATTTACTATATCACAGCCAACATATACTATATCACGGCCAACATTTATTATATCACAGCAAACATTTACTACACCACAACCAACATTTACTATATCACAGCCAACATTCACAATACCACAGCTTACATTTACTATACCACAGCTTACATTTTTTATATCACAGCTAGCATTTACTACACCACAGCCAACATTTACTATGCCAACATTTATATATATATATATATATATATATATATATATATATATATATATATATATGTATGTGTGTGTGTGTGTGTGTGTATCATGGATCACACAAGTCAGAATAGACCTACATGACGCAAAAATAGACTCAACAGACATTGAAGATAGAAACGCATACAGGAGAAAGATGCTCGGGTGGAAAATCCCAGAGAATGAAGTCCCAAAGAGAGCAGGGGTAAAATGGACGGATGAGCGGAAGAGGATCCATGGAGACAGGATGAGGGAGGTGTGGAGGATTAGAAGGAACAAGACTTGAGTCAGAGTGCTTTGCATGATCCAACAGGGTCTATAAGCAAATAATAATAATAATAATAATAATACTATATATCATGGAACAATAAGCGGTTCATTTTTAGTGTATGTGCACTCGTTGCTATGACTTCTACTTATTAAAATGAGGAAGTTGATTCAAATACCGTTCAATGACCGAAATTTTTTACACTTTATGTATATTTGTTTAAAAGTAAGTTGAAATATATTTAATTTGTTTACAATAAATATTTAATTGTTTAAAATTATATATATATAAACTGAATAATTAATATTTAAATTATAATTAACGCCATTGTACTATATATCTAGCCCAGCTAGTGAAAAATGTTAAAGCATTATGTTGACAGTCAAATATAACTTGCACATTCTTTATGCAAGCTTTGTCTTTTAATATTACATATAAAAAATAAGTTAATTAATAATTACTTAAATTATTAATGAATGCCATTGTACTACAAGCCTAACCAGTCAATGTGATTACATTTACGTTCACACTTCTACCGGTCTGTTTCAGTCAGCATTTTTTTATTCATACATAAGACCAAAAAATGTTTACTCTACTTTTCTTACTTCTAATACAAATGTTCAAAAGGTAACGGCATTTTTGCTCTTCTGTCTCATTTCAAAAAATAATGGAAATAGAAAGAGAGGGAGAGATTTGATTTGATTTTATTTCCTGTATTTTGAAGAGCGAATTTTCTCTCTACCATTTACCTCCGCATATAAAATCCAATAGAATATATAAATATAAAGATTCAAGATAACTTAGACTAAAATAAAATAAACATTTCTGGTAAAACATAACACAAACCTCAAAAGATTGCACGAAAAATAATAATAAGATTCTAGCAAAACAACAAAAAAACAAACAATCAAAACCTAAATGTTCCTAATAAATGGGAAAAATGGATTTAAATAATCAAACTAATTGTAAATTACATACACACATACACGCGCACACACACATACACACATACACACACACACACACACACACACACACACACACACACACACACACACACACACACACACACACACACACGCGGATTCCTACGACGCTGCATACGTAGTAGGTGGCAAACTCCCAATGGCCAATGGAGCTAATGGCCGATGAAAGAACGAGGCCAAGCGAAGTGCTGAGCAGCGGTACAGTCATACAATGGCAATTAAAGAGGAACGAAATCGAACCTTGGGTACCTAGCAGCGACGGTGGGACGAATCAACAAATGGACGATGGACACACCAACTTACAGGCAACATCCAGGATTGGTGCAACATGGAGCATGGGGAGGTGGAACCTCACAGAGGTTCTCACTGGGCACGGTTTCTTCCGAGCTTACCTGTTCCATTTCAGGCTGGAAACAGTCTCGGCTTGTCCCCTCTGTCTTCCAGCAATGGAAGAAGATGCGAAGCATGTATATTTCCGGTGTCAGAGATTCGACAAGGACAGGATGAAACTGCAAACATATCTACGAAGCAGCACAAAGAACATTGTGAGGCAGCATCGGAAAATCTTATTTCGAAATGATGACTTCAGAGGACAACTGGAGGATCATTGCAGGATGTGCCGCAGTGGTCATGAAGAGGCTGACTGGAGATCAAGAAAGGAGGTCCCAACGCTGTAGACGGACAGGTGGATAGCCCACGAAGTAATGCCTAACGGCGGTTCCTTGAGGGAAGTTTACTGAAGAGGAATGCTTTTGGAGGTTTTTGTGGGTAGCAATATCTCTTAACTTGAGTTTGAACTTAACTTGAGTCCCACAATCTTGGGAGTGATGGTACCCTACCCCAGGTCGTCTATAAAATATTTTTTTCATTTTTTTGGCAAACACAAACACACACACACACACACACACACACACACTTACAATTAAAAGTAATAATTTTAAATAATATCTAGAACAGAAACATTATATCATGTGGACGCATCATCCATTTGAGACAAAGGTAAGATCTTAATTTCTTTATATCGTTACTGGATAAGACTGTTGAGGATTTTTACTTCTGCATTGAGGGAATGGCATAATCGGTAAGCAGACACAAAGAACATTGTTGTTCGGTGTGACGACAGTAAGTTTATTAGGCCCTAATAAAGAGAGCTTTCTGGTGTTTTTAGCTCTTGTACTTGCCGCGTGAACACATTTTGTTAATAGACAGGATGACAATGAAGCCTGTAAAACTGAAAATAGAAAAATTAAATTGTGAAAATGAGGAAAATCTTTAACTTTTATCAAAGTAAGTAATTTTAGCACGGTGTAACAATAGCATCGATTTTTAAATAAAGAATAAAAACATAAGCAGTAATTGTGTGACAGTTACATTACTAGCCAGTATGAATGAATACAGTGTTACAGTAGGTAAAGTATGGAAATATCAAGGCTTTTACTAGCAGCGCCCTGATATGGAACGGGGGAGGAGGGGAGGGATAAAGGGATAAAGTTTAAGGATGTTTAAAACAGGAAGACACTCTAAGGTAAAAGCACTGTGCTGAGAATGGAGAATTAGGTCTACGCTGTCTGCCTTTATTTAAACAAGATATTCAATGTAAATTGCTTTGGTAAGTTTTTTAAAATTTTATAAAGCTAATTTCTCTCCCTGTGTTAATAAATGATAAATTAATAATAAATAATTAATTGTAATTAATTAAATTATTATAATCAGGTCTACTTATGTCTACCTTTATTTAGACAAGATAATTAATGTAAATTGCTTTGGTAAGTTTTTTAAAATTTTATAAAGCTAATTTCTCTCCCTGTGTTAATAAATGATAAATTAATAATAAATAATTAATTGTAATTAATTAAATTATTATAATCAGGTCTACTTATGTCTGCCTTTATTTAAACAAGATAATCAATGTAAATTGCTTTGGTAAGTTTCATAAAATTTTATAAAGCTAATTTCTCTCCCTGTATTAATAAATGATAAATTAATAATAAATAATTAATTGTAATTAATTAAATTATTATAATCAGGTCTACTGATGTCTGCCTTTATTTAAACAAGATAATCAATGTAAATTGCTTTGGTAAGTTTCATAAAATTTTATAAAGCTAATTTCTCTCCCTGTGTTAATAAATGATAAATTAATAATAAATAATTAATTGTAATTAATTAAATTATTATAATCAGGTCTACTTATGTCTGCCTTTATTTAAACAAGATAATCAATGTAAATTGCTTTGGTAAGTTTCATAAAATTTTATAAAGCTAATTTCTCTCCCTGTGTTAATAAATGATAAATTAATAATAAATAATTAATTCTAATTAATTATATTATTATAATCAGGTCTACTTATGTCTACCTTTATTTAGACAAGATAATTAATGTAAATTGCTTTGGTAGGTTTTATAAAATTTTATAAGGCTAATTTCTCTCCCTGTGTTAATAAATGATAAATTAATAATAAATAATTAATTGTAATTAATTAAATTATTATAATCAGTCTACTGATGTCTACCTTTATTTACACAAGATAATTAATGTAAATTGCTTTGGTAAGTTTTATAAAATTTTATAAAGCTAATTTATCTGTGTGTTAAGGAATGATAAATTAATAATAAATAATTATTATAATTAATTAAATTATTATAATCAGGTCTACTGATGTCTGCCTTTGTTTAAACAATATATTCAATGTAAATTGCTTTGGTAGGTTTTATAAAATTTTATAAGGCTAATTTCTCTCCCTGTGTTAAGAAATGATAAATTAATAATAAATAATTAATTGTAATTAATTAAATTATTATAATCAGGTCTACTGGTGTCTGCCTTTATTTAAACAAGATATTCAATGTAAATTGCTTTGGTAAGTTTTATAAAATTTAATAAAGCTAATTTCTCTCCATGTGTTAATAAATGATAAATTAATAATAAATAATTAATTGTAATTAATTAAATTATTATAATCAGGTCTACTGATGTCTGCCTTTATTTAAACAACATATTCAATGTAAATTGCTTTGATAGGTTTTATAAAATTTTATAAAGCTAATTTCTCTCCCTGTGTTAAGAAATGATAAATTAATAATAAATAATTAATTGTAATTAATTAAATTATTATAATAAATTAATTTCAAAAAAATTAATATTTTAAATGTACTAAATTAAAATTGACTCGCTGTGGACAATTTTCAAAACTGAATGTAATATCTAAAGTGTAAATTTTAAACGCTGACTACGATAGTGGTTTCATACTATCAAAACAGTGTAAGATGAAAATTTATGATTTTTTACAAATTTTAAGTAGCCAGCAATTTCAAAAATCGATTTGTGTGTTTAGTTTGAATCTCAAGTTGGACCACGAGTGTGGATGTAAGAGTGATCTCACAACACACACACACACACACACACACACACACACACACACACTCGAATTTAAGTTATTTTTTACATGCGCCACGCTTATTATGGATATAATTTTACAATTTATAATTCCATTTTTTTCTATTACAATTATTGAATATAAACGTACTAGAAACGATAACCATTATGAAAGCTTTGTAAGAACTCGCTGCTGGTGGCATCTTGCGGCAGAGTGTTCAACTACAGATACGTAAATAAATAGTAGTACTGTGTCATCTCCACCCCGTGTCCCTGCAGTTTGTAGCGTGCAGGTAGCCCAATTACTTGGACTTTAGGCGCTAACTTCAAGCACACTTTTTATAATGGTGGCTGTTATTCTAGTCCGTTTATATTCAATGGGGCTGTATAAGCAGATGACAAATTCGATGTGGAATTATTAACGTTTAGAGTTGTTTTAAGTATGGGTAAAATATGTCCACATAAATTTTATATTTCGGACGGAAAGTTCCGAATTTGTTCATCTGTGGCATTAAATTTTGAATTTTTCAAAAGCAAAATTGTTGAACTTCAAATTTAAGCAAGTATTCGACCACATCCTGTACATTGGGTACTGATGAATTGTTTTAGTGTACCTTAATAATACGTTTATTGCCAATGGCATCAGTATCATTGCATGTTTGATTGTAATTTCAGTGTTAGTGCGGAATAAAATGAATCTTTTTATTAAGAAATTCGCTAAATTATTCAGATTTGTTTCTTCAGACTGGTGTACGGTACGGTTGAACAAATCTAAAATACACAAAGCCGACGACAGCTGGAACCTACAGCCAAGCGTGAAAGCCTGTTAGCAGTAACTGAATGTTTAAAGCTTTTATACCTTGTTACACGTTATATTATTTTGTTGTTCTATTTAATTTAAAAATTACAATACAATGTTTTAGTTTTAACAAGTTCAAACGTTACAGCAGTTAATGATGCAAAACCGACTCACTTTAAAGTTGATTTTTTTTTATAACTAACAATTTTACTGTTGGGATATTTGTGTGTGTGTGTGTGTGTGTGTGTGTGTGTGTGTGTGTGTGTGTGTGTGTGTGTGTGTGTGTGTGTGTGTGTGTGTGTGTGTGTGTGTGTGTGTGTGTGTGTGTGTGTGTGTGTGTGTGTGTGTGTGTGTGTAAACACAATATATATGTCCAACATTTAAACAATATATATATATATATATATATATATATATATATATATATATATATTCAATCAAGTACTCAGTTTTATATAATAGTTACTTTGTTAAATGCTAATTTAGATATGGATGTTTTTTTTATAAATAATTAATGTAACAAAATTTAATTTGTAAAAATACATTATAAAAATAGAAGCTTAAAAATTGTATTTTAAAACATATGACTTATAACAGGTAATTATTTACAACAAATAGTTACAAACACTTAGTTTTATATGCTTTTCTTAATTTGCTTCCTCTGTATGTTTCATGGTTCAAATTGTGTAATCGATTTTTGACCCACTTTCCAATCGACTTGAAATTTTACACACTTGTTTCCTGCCGATGACAATGCAATATTCAATAATTAGGCAACAAAATTGTGCTTCATTGTACTCTAATTGACTAAAATTGCATATGGAAAAATAGTTTTAGCGTTTCTCAATAGATGGCGTCAGTTTCTAACACTTTTCACATTGAAAGTTGTAGGAAGAAGCTAGATCGAGCTTGTCCTAAACGTTTCCTTGCGCCTTTTAATTTTTTGAACACTCTACTATTATTTGTATATGTAAAAAAAGTGCTGAATGCAGATTTTTTTAATTTTTTGTTAAAACAACTATGAAAAAAATATTCAAAATTGTCAGCACTTGTTATCATAAATTTAATTAATCATTAATGCATATTTAAATTAGAAACTTTTGCAAAATTGGAACATTTTTGTTTTTTGCAAAAAATAATAAATAATTATACAAAAAAATTAGAAAAAAAATCGATTACAAGATTCATCACTAAAAAGTAGAAAATAAAATAGAAAAAGATTTTTAAAAACCACGCTTTTTCAATTCAATTATAAAGTGCACTAAAAAGGAAAAAATAAATTTTTCATCAGTCGGAGAATAAAGCGAGGTGCCCATCAATACTCACTCACAAGGATCTTCTTCAATAATTTCTAATTAATTTAATCTGCATCCACGTTTTATTCTCCGACTGGTGAAAAATTCTATTTTTTACTCTCTATTTTGCACACAATTATAATTACAATAAAGCAATATGTAACAAATGACAATATTGATTCAGAAAAGGACTATGACAAAAATAAATATTATCAGAAACATGATATTCTATAATAAAATACCAAACAGAAATGTATTTTAATTAATTACGAACTTGAATAAATAAATACAAGTAATTTAAATTCTGTAGTGGTTTTACTTGTGTGCATCACAAGTGCTAAAATACTTCATTACTTGACAGTGCGTCCAAACAAACCGAGCTTAGTTAGTTTTGTAATCAATTCATTCATTAAATTGGATCTTCAAAACTTGGCGTTTTATCATAATCGTCCGAGCTTTAGTTAACTAATTCTATTAATAAATTAATAATGTGTGTAGACTGGGACAAAACGTGCCAAATGCACCATCACTGTATTTTTTAATTTCAGCTGTCAAGGAATTAAGTATAAAGTAACGTAACAATTTTTATTTAAGCTTCTTTTTTTGCTTATGCGTCACTAGTGACGCAGTCTGCAACTGCTGCTAAGGCTATGATGACCACCAGTGACGCACGCTCATCTTCAAAAGAGGCAGCTTGTGCCGTTAGTGACGCACTCTTTTTTTTTTACTTCATACGAGTTTATTTGTAATAACGCCCATATTTGAAGCCCAGAATTGTGTTGTACGACCATTTTAAAGTGTGCTAGAGTAACCTTGGTCGGATTATATTTTGGTCTGTTGTGTTTTTTTTCTTTACCCTGACACACCTTAGAGGTAATTTAAAATGATAACAAATTTAAATTCAATAGAAATGTTATAAACATCAATTTAATTTTAAATATAATGAAGTAATATTTCATTTCGGCCTACACTAACACAATTAATGATAACACTAAGACATCAAAGAAGAAATCATATAACGTATGGAGTCTTTTCTTGAAACTTTATGTGTACGGATCAATAACAGTGTACCACCAGTGACGCACTACGCCTATTATAGCAATGGTTTACAAATAGGCGTGTGTGCCACCAGTGACGCACGGACAAAACCTCTAAAATATATAGAATATAGTTTTTTTCTTGGTTGAATATCATCTAAAATGTTATATTCTAACAATTGTACGGGAAAAAATGTTAGCGTATAGTTGAGATTTAATTACCGTAACCCAAAATGTTATGACGTAAAAACGGCCGTCGCCTTGAACGTGATACGTCTACACTTTATGCCAGTTACACTAATGAGGACGAGGGATCAACGTTTTAACGGTAAGGAAAAGCAACAGTAGCAACTGCGACTCGAACTAAGAACCTTTAAGTGCGTAATTGGATGACGCAGTAGACTGACCGATGCTTTACCACTTCGATCACCAAGCCCTAAGCTGTTTTCCTGCTTGTTCTGCTAAAGCATATTGTTAGCAGTTCAGAAACTAGCATTTAGCAGTTGAATCTGTTATTTTTAACTGCTAATTCTAATTAGCGTTAACACATAGCTACTGCTAAATAAAATCAGAGCTTTTGTCCATCACTAGAGCTTAAAGCTCGTGCGGTATTGCAAGCGATTCTCGACCTTCCCTCGCTGTGACAACCGTCTGGATTCAGTAACCCACCTGATTTACAATCAATTCAATTATATTCAAAAGTGTTTAAACAACTGGAAACAATTATATTGTTTAAGCTTCCCAATATAATTATCTAACACGATGTTATTTAAAACGAAATTAATTACAACCACCACCTTCGTTATGTACATTAATTACAGTGCAACACTCAATTAAATATATTCCACATAATGAACAATTAAAATACGTACAAATTAACAACCATATGTTTTTTATTATTTTAATTCGTTATGAACATTTATCGATAACTAACATCAGTGGAAATATTGTTATCGAAGGATCGTTAATAATTTTTTGTTTGTTCTTGAAAGACCCTAATTCACAGTTCCGATGCTTGAGTTATTTTACACTAGCTTCTCTCGTGTAAAATTTTTTTCAATAACTTGAGAGCGGAATCTCTTTAAGAATTCAATTTTGAATCTGATTGTGCAACCTATGTGTTAACCCTGACTTTTAAATATTAAAGAATTATTTTAATTATTCCTGGTAATTTACGTTTACGACAAGGTTAATAATAGTCGCTTAACTTTAACGCTACAATCAATGTGTACTTCCAAATATCTTTAAGACGTGTAATAACCCTTTCAACAGCTGATTTTTTCAATTTTCAGTTAAACAATACTTTAAATTAACCATCGTTTAATTTGTTAAAGTACAGTAATTGCACTAAAGAAAATCTTGTTAACCTAACCCTTTCAACACCTGATTTTTTTCAATTTTCAGTTAAACAATACTTTAAATTAACCAACGTTTAATTTGTTAAAAGTACAGTAATTACACTAAAGAAAATCTTGTTAACCTAACCCTTTCAACACCTGATTTTTTTCAATTTTCAGTTAAACAATAAATTAAATTAACCAACGTTTAATTTGTTAAAGTACAGTAATTGCACTAAAGAAAATCTTGTTAACCTAACCCTTTCAACACCTGATTTTTTCAATTTTAAGTTAAACACTACTTTAAATTAGCCAACGTTTAATTTGTTAAAGTACAGTAACTGCACTAAAGAAAATCTTGTTAACCTAACCCTTTCAACGCCTGATTTTTTCAATTTTAAGTTAAACAATACTTTAAATTAACCAACGTTTAATTTGTTAAAGTTCAGTAATTGCACTAAAGAAAATCTTGTTAACCTAACCCTTTCAACACCTGATTTTTTCAATTTTCAGTTAAACAATACTTTAAATTAACTAACGTTTAATTTGTTAAAATACAGTAATTGCACTAAAGAAAATCTTGTTAACCTAACCCTTTCAACAGCTGACTTTTTCAATTTTCAGTTAAACAATACTTTAAATTAACCAACGTTTAATTTGTTAAAGTACAGTAATTGCACTAAAGAAATCTTGTTAACCTAACCCTTTCAACACCTGTTTTTTTCAATTTTCAGTTAAACAATACTTTAAATTAGCCAACGTTTAATTTGTTAAAGTACAGTAACTGCACCAAAGAAAATCTTGTTAACCTAACCCTTTCAACACCTGATTTTTTCAATTTTCAGTTAAACAATACTTTAAATTAGCCAACGTTTAATTTGTTAAAGTACAGTAATTGCACTAAAGAAAATCTTGTTAACCTAACCCTTTCAACACCTGATTTTTTCAATTTTCAGTTAAACAATACTTTAAATTAACTAACGTTTAATTTGTTAAAATACAGTAACTGCACTAAAGAAAATCTTGTTAACCTAACCCTTTCAACAGCTGACTTTTTCAATTTTCAGTTAAACAATACTTTAAATTAACCAACGTTTAATTTGTTAAAGTACAGTAATTGCACTAAAGAAATCTTGTTAACCTAACCCTTTCAACACCTGATTTTTTCAATTTTCAGTTAAACAATACTTTAAATTAACCAACGTTTCATTTGTTAAAGTACAGTAACTGCACTAAAGATAATCTTGTTAAACTAACCCTTTCAACACCTGATTTTTTCAATTTTCAGTTAAACAATACTTTAAATTAACCAACGTTTAATTTGTTAAAGTACAGTAATTGCACTAAAGAAAATCTTATTAACCTAACCCTTTCAACAGCTGACTTTTTTTCAATTTCCTGTTAAACAATACTTTAAATTAACCAACGTTTAAGTTCTTAAAGTACAGTAATTGCACTAAAGAAAATCTTGTTAACCTAACCCTTTCGACAGCTGACTTTTTTTCAATTTCCAGTTAAACAATACTTTAAATTAACCAACGTTTAATTTCTTAAAGTACAGTAATTGCACTAAAGAAAATCTTGTTAACCTAACCCTTTCAACAGCTGACTTTTTTCAATTTTCAGATAAACAATACTTTAAATTAACCAACATTTAATTTGTTAAAGTACAGTAATTGCACTAAAGAAAATCTTGTTAACCTAACACTTTCAACAGCTGACTTTTTTCAATTTTCAGTTAAACAATACTTTACATTAACCAACATTTAATTTGTTAAAGTACAGTAATTGCACTAAAGAAAATCTTGTTAACCTAACGTACTATAATCGTATAATTTTACTAGCTGTGAAAGTTCCTGCATTCCAACGGTGCTTTCATTGTGGGTGCAGTATAACGCAATAAATTCTCTGCATCAGGGGATAATCCTACCCTTAGGAAGGGGGAGGTTTTCACTCGGAACGTATACAATATATTTTCCAGTTATAAAATATGAAACACAGCCACTCGCTTCACATACGGAATATAGTAAAACAACATTGTCTGTAATTTACACAATAAAAGTTTATGAAATTAGAAAATAATTACTCTACATTTATTTAAATAAATGATATAAAGAAATAAAGTAAGTATCGCTCGTTATTTGACAAACCACTACTGCAACACGATTAATTCCGTAAAAACTTCAAAGGTTTAGTAAAGTAAGTTTAAATTTCAATACTCGCAAATACAGCTCAGAAAACGTGAAGGTGATTAATGATCACCATTTTTTTGAGAAGTGATTTCACCATCATGATCAACAATAAAAACAGCATTAAAAATTATCAAATTACGATGGAAATACTAGAACTATTCATGACCATATTTAAAATGCTAATTTATAAAGATTGCAGTGGTGAAAATAAAATTTCGATAAACTAAGAAAAAATTATTTATGGCCACCATTCTAAAACCGTTGAACGAGTTTTACTGGGCAACGAACGTGTCCAAGCTATTACCAAAATTGATTTCTATGCCAAGTTAGTTAAACCGACCTAAATTATCATAAACGTTTAAATTATTTTGAATATTTTAAATGCTGATGTATGCAGATTTCAACGCTGATTACGATCGCGCAATCGGGTTTTCAAAAAAGTGTAGGATAAAAAACGTACGAGTGTTCTTCTTTTAGGATTTGAAATGCTCGCTTTGAAACATTCAATGGATTTTGTTAACAGGCTTGATAGAGCCATTACAATATTTTGTTATTTTGTTTCTAATTTTAAATTAAATCGGACCAAAGTTGCGAAAGTTAGAGTGCTAAAGCACACACACACACACACACACACACACACACACACACACACACACACACACACACACACACACACACACACACACACACACACACACACACACACACACACACACACACACACACACACTAACACACACACACACACACATATATATATATATATATATATATATATATATATATATATATATATATATATATATATATATATTATTATTATTATTATTATATATGCGTATAGACCCTGTTGGATCACGCAAAGCACTCCGACTCATGTCTTGTTCCTTCTAATCCTCCACACCTCCCTCATCCTGTCCCCCATGGATCCTCTTCCGCTCCTCAGTCCATTTTACCCCTGCTCTCTTTGGAATTTCATTCTCTGGGACCTTCCAACCGAGCATCTTTCTCCTGTATGCGTTCCTGTCTTCAACGTCTGTTGAGTATAAATATATATATATATATATATATATATATATATATATATATATATATATATATATGTGTGTGTGTGTGTGTGTGTGTGTGTGTGTGTGTGTGTGTGTGTGTGTGTGTGTGTGTGTGTGTAAGTGATCTAGAGATCGGGAACGACGCCGATTTCAAGATCCCGGAGCAGGATCTCTTATAATGGCCGCTATTATTATAGTTACTTTCTAATAAAAATTTCCTAAAAAATCCAATATGGGTCTGTGTGTAATACAATATAAGAGAGCCTAAGATCATGAATTTTTACGAGTGGGAACGCAGTTTATAAGGTTCGACCGCCCTGAATACCGAGTACTGGAATAACTTCTGTGTTTTTTCTTTAAAACGGAACTAACATGGCGGAGCTAGGTTTATGTCAAACTATTTCAACAGAAGTTATTGTTTGTTTGGGTGCAATTGTCTACCCACACTCGAACCGGTTTTGTATTATGTTTTCACGTAAAAATAGGCCATGATTTTAATGTTTACATTGAGAGTATTCACTGTTTTACAGTATTTATATGTTAACAGTGTTGGCAATAAACAAAACTTTATTTATTTAACGAACATGTTAAGTGAAAATATTAGGTAAGTATATCTGCATCACTGAATAGAAGTACAGCCACCAATCGTGCTCGATATTAGCAGCTGAAGTCCAGGTAATTGGACTATCT
>CM040188.1:34159624-34352124 GCA_022606455.1 Callitettix versicolor | reverse complement strand
TCTGTTATTATTTCTCCCCTAATTGTGCCGCGTCGACCATGCTTCAAATCAAATGGCTAACGTTTGAAAGCTTTATTACAGACGGATAATACCTTACGCCAAATTATCACAATCGGGGCGTAATGGTTACGGAATCAGGAACAATAGGCTACCTGTCAGACACTTTGGCTAATTAATTTACACGTGAATGATTTACCGGCTGCAAATACGCCTCATTTGGATTCAGTCGATTTATTCTGTACCCGTGTATGTTGAATTTCAAAGTATTAGCATATTTTTACAGAATGCACAGCCTTTCCCAGCTGCAAACACTTTATATTTGTTGACGCGTTTCGGAGTAATTATATTTTCAAAAGTTTTGAAGATGAAAGTATTCCGAAACGCGTCAACAAATATAAAGTGTTTGCAGCTGGGAAAGGCAGAGGTATGTACGCTGCAAATATTACAACGTTCCTAGTGGAAAAAAGATTATTACATTAATTATTACTAAATTGTTTTTAATTGTTAATTAATTTTATAATTAAAAGCTGAACCCTAGTTTCTTAACATAATTTTAAACAGTTATTGTTCAATATCAACTTTTCAGTAAAGAGAAACCTCTAGCTTCGCAGAACTTCACAGTTTGACCTGTATATAGAATAAATCTGCTGTAACAACGCAACGTTTTAATTTTTAATATTATTAGCTTAGCGGCTCATTCCACTGTTGAAAAATTAATTATTTTTCAATCATTTCACGTTTGGGAACAAACCACAAAGGTAATACAAACCGCACTGTATTAATAGTAATAAATTGTTGTTTTTAAAACAAATAACACGAGAGTGCGCTAACTTTTTTAACCAGAATACCGTTACTTCAGTATTTTTTCAGCTGGATGTACTGGAAGTTTGCAAAAATTTGTTAAAGTACTAAGTGTTTTTAAGTGCTAAGTGCAAGAGAAATAGTTCAAAGTTTTCGATAGCAATCATTCATAAACTGAAATTAACTAATCGACTTTACATTGGCCAACATTTTGAATGTCGATTGACAATCAGTAGACTATCTCTCCTACTAGTTTATATATCAGCAACGGGAAGGTGTATCGAGCGCGGTCTGTATGGATGTAGTCAGTACCGTTGCACAGTGTGAAGCGTATTCACAACCTAAGTCTACATAAATACAATCACACTTGCATACATAGCATACAAAAATATATATATATATATATATATATATATATATATATATATTATTATTATTATTATTATTATTATTATTAATGTGATAAACCCTGTTGGATCACGCAAAGCACTCCGACTCATGTCTTGTTCCTTCTAATCCTCCACACCTCTCCTCCGTCCATTTTACCCCTGCTCTCTTTGGGATTTCATTCTCTGGGACCTTCCAACCGAGCATCTTTCTCCTGTATGCGTGCCTGTCTTCAACATTTATTGAGTCTATTCCTGCGTCATGTAGGTCTATTCTGACTTGTGCGATCCACGACGTTGTTGATTTGACACCTTGTATATACTTAAGGATTCTGTTGGCAAGTCTCGTTGTTGGGAGTCCATAGAACCGAAGCCTCCTTCTTCTGATATCTGCTGCCAGGTTCGATATATTCTCTATGGTCTGCCGGGAGTGCTACCTGTATCCATCTTCTGTTAATCTCAGACCAAGGATCTTCCTCAAGATTTTGCGTTCTTCCTTCAAAATACCCTCCATGGTAGCTTTTGTGTGGAGTGCTATATATATATATTTACCCGACACGCGAGTAAGATACCGCTGCATAATACAGGATGTTTGAAAAAGAACTTGCTAGTTTTAATGTACCCTACAATCTGTACAACCTGACATACACTATTATAGTTTGTGGTATTTAATTCATCAACTGTCCAAGTTTTGCTCACGTAAATGTGGGAATTCAGTTCCTGCAGTTGGAAGGCCTGCGTGACCTTGAGAAGAAAGGCAAAAGCGCTCAGTTCAGGCGTTCAGTGCAGTGCAATGGTGACTCCGCAACAAAGGCGCAGTGTGTTATTTGGCTTGTGCAAACTGAGTCTGTTATAACAGTACAACGTAATTTTAGACGTGAGTATGGTGGTGAACCACCTACAGTAAAAACTATCCGTTATTGGCTAAAGTCTTTAAAGAAACCGGCAGTGTTTTAAAAGCGAAATCGCCTGGTAGACCGAGAACGTATGAAGCTACTGTTGAACAGATCCGTGTTTCGTGTGTTCGGAGCCCAAAGAAGTCATTGGCCAGACGTAGTCTATAATTAGGAGTGCCTAAATGTACTTTGTACGATGCGGTACGTAAAAGACTTTATTTGTGCGCTTACAAATTGCAACTGTTACATGAAATTGAACCTGCTGATAAAAACAAAAGTTTGCAGTTTGCTGTTAACTTTCTACATAGAATTGATGAAAGTAACAATTCTTTGAAAAATGTTTTGTTTCCTGACGAGGCACCATTTCATGTGAGTGGAATAGGTAATTGTCATAAATGCAGAATTTGTGGAGCAGAGTCACCACATGGCGTTATTCAGCATCAACGTTATTTCAAAACTTAATGTTTGGTGCGGTTTGGGGGAAGATCGAGTGATTAGTCCTTTCATTTTTTAAGAAAGAACAATAAACGGGTACGTATACTGTGACATGTTCACAGAGTATATCTTTCACCAAGTAGAAGATATTGAGGGAGAAAAGGGTTTGTGTTTTTCCAACAAGATGGCGCCCCATCTCATTACAGTAACCGTGTGCGCCCGGCTCTTGACACTCGCTTTCCGGGAAGGTGGATAGACATGGCTGGCCCGATCTCTTGGCTACTACGAAGCCTGGACTTAACCCTACTTGACTTGTTCTTTTGGGGAGACACAAAAAAATATTGTGTAAGCAGAAAAGATCCGTGACAGCACCTATTTACGGAAAAGAATCATCGCGGCGGTTGAGACAGTTACACCTGCTATGTTGGTGAATACCTGGCGAGAAGTGAAATATCGTCTCGACGTGTGTAGGGCAACTAATGGATCCCACGTTGAAGTTTACTAACACAAACAAATAACTTTTGTAAAAAGTATTCTCTTTCATTGTATGTACTCGTTGATGTAGTTTTTTATTAATTTCACCATTAAATTTACTCATAAAACTTGGGAGGTATTTTTCAAACACCTTGTATAAAGAGAGAGAGAAGTGACGCAGCAACGTGAGGCCTAACACGCGAAACGATTATCATTGCAGGTATAGAAGAAGGAAGGTGGGATTGTTGTCAAGGTGAGTAAACGAGCCCACATGTCAAACTTCATTAAAATCAGTGAGAGAAAGAGAGAGAGAGAGAGAGAGAGAGAGAGAGAGAGAGAGAGAGAGAGAGAGTAAAGAAGTACAACTTAGAAGCCCTGAAAAAGTAAAGTAAATCTAAATCTAAAGATAGGTTTTTCACAATCGCCACGTTTTTTACACTTCGTACATTGAAAAAGTAAAAACGCTTAATGTTACACCTGTTACACCAATTTTAATCATTGCAGTTTTTGCAAATATTATATATCTTGAATAATTATTGTAGTTTTTGCAAATATTTTATATCTTGAATAATTATTGTAGTTTTTGCAAATATTTTATATCTTGGATAATTATTGTAGTTTTTGCAAATATTTTATATCTTCAATAATTATTGTAGTTTTTGCAAATATTTTATATCTTGAATAATTGTTGTAGTTTTTGCAAATATTTTATAACTTGAATAATTATTGTAGTTTTTACAAATATTTTATATCTTCAATAATTATTGTAGTTTTTGCAAATATTTTATATCTTCAATAATTATTGTAGTTTTTTCAAATATTTTATATCTTCAATAATTATTGTAGTTTTTGCAGATATTTTATAACTTGAATAATTATTGTAGTTTTTGCAAATATTTTATATCTTGGATAATTATTGTAATTTTTTCCAATATTATATCTTGAATAATTATTAAAGTTTTTGCAAATATTTTATATCTTGAATAATTATTGTAGTTTTTGCAAATATTTTATATCTTCAATAATTATTGTAGTTTTTGCAAATATTTTATATCTTGAATAATTATTGTAGTTTTTTCAAATATTTTATATCTTCAATAATTATTGTAGTTTTTGCAAATATTTTATATCTTGGATAATTATTGTAGTTTTTGCAAATATTTTATATCTTCAATAATTATTGTAGTTTTTGCAAATATTTTATATCTTGAATAATTGTTGTAGTTTTTGCAAATATTTTATAACTTGAATAATTATTGTAGTTTTTGCAAATATTTTATATCTTCAATAATTATTGTAGTTTTTGCAAATATTTTATATCTTGAATAATTATTGTAGTTTTTTCAAATATTTTATATCTTCAATAATTATTGTAGTTTTTGCAGATATTTTATAACTTGAATAATTATTGTAGTTTTTGCAAATATTTTATATCTTGGATAATTATTGTAATTTTTTCCAATATTATATCTTGAATAATTATTGTAGTTTTTGCAAATATTTTATATCTTGAATAATTATTGTAGTTTTTGCAAATATTTTATATCTTCAATAATTATTGTAGTTTTTGCAAATATTTTATATCTTGAATAATTATTGTAGTTTTTTCAAATATTTTATATCTTCAATAATTATTGTAGTTTTTGCAAATATTTTATAACTTGAATAATTATTGTAGTTTTTGCAAATATTTTATATCTTGAATAATTATTGTAGTTTTTGCAAATATTTTATATCTTGAATAATTATTGTAGTTTTTTCAAATATTTTATATCTTCAATAATTATTGTAGTTTTGCAGATATTTTATAACTTGAATAATTATTGTAGTTTTTGCAAATATTTTATATCTTGGATAATTATTGTAATTTTTTCCAATATTATATCTTGAATAATTATTAAAGTTTTTGCAAATATTTTATATCTTGAATAATTATTGTAGTTTTTGCAAATATTTTATATCTTGAATAATTATTGTAGTTTTTGCAAATATTTTATATCTTGAATAATTATTGTAGTTTTTTCAAATATTTTATATCTTCAATAATTATTGTAGTTTTTGCAGATATTTTATAACTTGAATAATTATTGTAGTTTTTGCAAATATTTTATATCTTGGATAATTATTGTAATTTTTTCCAATATTATATCTTGAATAATTATTAAAGTTTTTGCAAATATTTTATATCTTGAATAATTATTGTAGTTTTTGCAAATATTTTATATCTTCAATAATTATTGTAGTTTTTGCAAATATTTTATATCTTGAATAATTATTGTAGTTTTTTCAAATATTTTATATCTTCAATAATTATTGTAGTTTTTGCAAATATTTTATAACTTGAATAATTATTGTAGTTTTTGCAAATATTTTATATCTTGAATAATTGTTGTAGTTTTTGCAAATATTTTATAACTTGAATAATTATTGTAGTTTTTGCAAATATTTTATATCTTCAATAATTATTGTAGTTTTTGCAAATATTTTATATCTTGAATAATTATTGTAGTTTTTGCAAATATTTTATATCTTGAATAATTATTGTAGTTTTTGCAAATATTTTATATCTTGAATAATTATTGTAGTTTTTGCAAATATTTTATATCTTGAATAATTATTGTATTTTTTGCAAATATTGTATAACTTGAATAATTATTGTAGTTTTTGCAAATATTTTATATCTTGAATAATTATTGTATTTTTTGCAAATATTTTATAACTTGAATAATTATTGTAGTTTTTGCAAATATTTTATATCTTGAATAATTGTTGTAGTTTTTGCAAATATTTTATAACTTGAATAATTATTGTAGTTTTTGCAAATATTTTATATCTTCAATAATTATTGTAGTTTTTGCAAATATTTTATATCTTGAATAATTATTGTAGTTTTTGCAAATATTTTATATCTTGAATAATTATTGTAGTTTTTGCAAATATTTTATATCTTGAATAATTATTGTAGTTTTTGCAAATATTTTATATCTTGAATAATTATTGTAGTTTTTGCAAATATTTTATATCTTGAATAATTATTGTATTTTTTGCAAATATTGTATAACTTGAATAATTATTATGCTAAGCATAACAGTACAAATATTAGTTGCAATTTTTCACTGTTTAACGTTCACTCAATTTTCAATAAAATATTTTGTCACGTAAATACAGAGGCAATAAAGGGGTTTAACATTTCAGCGGTATTAATCCGTAACAACTTTATTCAGACAATCGGTAACGATTTGCAAACAAACGGATTAACATTTGACGTCCTTAAAACCTGAATGATTCCACTAGATATGAATCAAAACATTGGTGAGTAGATTATTGTTTCATTATTAAATCTCTCTAAACTCTGTTTACATTGAGTAACAATGTAGTTATATGAACTAAACACGTAATACCAATGTAGCATATTGTAACGTATCCGATAAAACTGTGCAGCGCTTGCTTTTGAATTATATTTTCGTTTTGTTCTGCTGTAACATTTCTCAGTCGATGATTGATGGTCCTTCATGCGGTTCCGTCCGCAGATGAAATATTACGTTTTTATCTTGTCCTCCCCCCCCCCGTCTACCGGTTGTAGTTTATTTTAAGGTGTCGCGTACGACATACCTCAAATGTATTTCAACGTTTGTTTAATTTAAGTAAAAAAAAAACGTTCCATTCTACGTGCTCCAAATCTGAAAGAGAAATATATGCATGACTTGTACGCTTCAGAGTTATCTCAATAAGTAATTGCTGCACGCAGCTGTCTTGCTGACTTAAACGGGAGCGCAGTTTTGTACAAATACAGGAAAATAACGATGTTATTTTTTCATGAAATTATGGAATTCTAAGTGTTTCGCTATAATTATTTTTTTGTAAATTAGAAAATTTAATTTATTTTAAATTAATTTTTTAAATGGTTGCTCTTTAAAAACAAATGAACGGATTGTGCTAGGGCACGAAGTAGAGTTGTTTTAATTGGAACGAGCTCATATCGCGTGCAGATGTTATAAACAAAGTAATTTGTTAAAACTAACATTTTGAAAGTTTTAATTAAGTTACTTAAAGATCAACGCCGCTTTTAGTTTCGAAGCAATTGATACAGGTTGGGACCTGGTACTTCAATATAATATCCGCACACAACTCTCGCTGGCGTAACCGAAATCGTTAGCATCACGTGTTTTCTTGTAGTAATTCGAAAATCTGATTTCGTCATCATAATCAGCGTTAAAATTTGCATAAACTAACATTTTCAAAATTTAAAATTACTTTGAAAATACGAAAGTGAACTGTGACCGCCGTCAAATTTATGTTCTTAATTTTAACGAATATTGAATTTTTTTTGTTTTTTCCACTTCCTGGTACAGGAAATGAGCGTCAAGGGTGAGTGCATTGAAATTAGGTCATTTAAATATTAAAACAACATTAACATTAATATTGTATTTGTTAATATTATATATCTTTCGTATATTATTAAACTCAGCATTCCAATCGGGTTTGTACAAAAACTAAACGTCACTAAAACTACATGTATGGGGTACCTAAAGAATACCCTCAAACTCTCATGTCTTATACTTTCCCATTTTAAGGCGTTAAAGTAAAATAAAACTGACTTAAAACCGATAAATGTCTGCAAATAAATTTCCAAGAACATTATGTTCCTCGTAACAGCGCAGCAAAATGCAGCCATATGTGACGGATAAAATTAATTGTGTGTGTATCAAAACAGCTGATTGCTAAAAAAAACATTGTTTAAATTATTACTGTATCCATGACTTAAATAATTATTTAATTATTCACCGAATCAGTTTTGAAAGTATAATCGGTGAGACAATCTAGGTCAGTTCTAATATGTAAATGTTATTCAATAAAAGACTCTGCTTTCAGTAAACAGTAAATACTATAGGATAATACAGGTATGTAATGTAAAATCCTGTTATAGTAGGTTTCATTTGTTAAATATTTCAGTAAGTTGCAATGTTAGAATTCAGCCATTAATTTTATAGGTTATAGTTTTAAATAAAAAAGTGGAACAAAGTAAGGCCTATTGTATTAAATAACCTGAATATAATTAATGTCATTGCTTTATTAACAAGTCATACAGATATTAAATATAACTGTAACGTGTATTTTAACAGAAGTTCATACTGACAAGAAATAGTACGCCTAAGTAGTTTTGCAATGATTTTACATAGGGTGATAATTACAGTAATCTTAAAATACAAGTACTGAATTAAAGATTAGTGTGTCATGATAATTGAATATCAGCTAATGGTATAGTTTGGATTATTTTATTTACAGAATGCATGCAATTTACACTCAATTACTTATAGCAATTTTAGATTAGATTATAAAATGCTAATATAATCTAGAGGAAGGGATTTGTTCAACCCCAGGCACTGCAATCAACGGACCTTGTGCAACTTACCTCTTAAAATACCTAGTTCAGCAGATTGGTGCCCTTAATAAGTTCCAACAACCCACTGACTAGCTCATTCTGCTGAAGATCCCTAGGGTCTTGGAAACCAAAAACCCCTAGCCTCCTACTAGCAAGAGCCTCGCAATCATAAATTATGTGACCTGCAGTTTCCTCCTCCTTCCTGCACAATCTACTCACGGTTTCTCCGTGGTACACACCTATCCTGTTCATGTGCACCCTCAGACCACAGTGCCCCGTTATGAGCCCCTATGATCCTCCTGAGTTGTGCTCTACCCAGGACATCTGCTGCCCCTTTAATTCCTCCACAAGGAACTTTGCTTAAGAAACGTTTACTATGGGAATGCCCATGAAGGTTGTCCGATCTTACCTGGTGTTGGTATGTAATCCACCCATTAATAGCGGACCTGGCCAACGATAGAGAAATCCCTAAAGCCGGCTCAGTTCCGATAAACTCAGATGCAGATCCAAGTCCAGCCAGTCGGTCTACCTCCTCATTACTCTCAACTTCCCTATGCCCCGGAACCCAGTGAAGAGTTACCCGGTTATCCCGGGACAGAATATCAAGGTTCTTCCTACACTCCCAGACCAGCTTGGACTGTATTATAGGACCCGCAAGTGCTTTTATTGCCGCCTGACTATCGGTATGAATATGAATACGTGCCTTTTTGAAGCCCCGATCCAAGTTCTCCCGAACACAGTCATTAATGGCCATCACTTCAGCCTGAAATACGTATGCTGTCCCAGGGTAATTACTTTCTTTAACCCTGATCTCAGACCGTACACCCAGCATCAGTGCCTGACTTTGTCTTGTGAGCCATCTGTATACCATACTATGTCTCCAGGTTTTTCCAACACACGATCTCTCCCCTCAAAGGCCAAGTTGACATCAAAGGGTCTAGATACTATGTGCCGTTTAACCATCTGATCAGTCCCCATCATCAAGATTGGGTCAAAGATCTTGTCTGTGATTCTAGCATGCCCATAGATAGAGAGCAGCCAGCCACTACCACCCTGCAGTCTATAAGCTGCTTTACGTGCCTCCCCCATTACAAAAAGGTCAATCGGGGGAAATCCAAGAATGATCTCCATGGCGCAGTTTTATAAATAGCAATTTTATGTCCTAGAAAAGATGTCCTAACCTCTTTTCTTTTTCTTTCATGTACCAAAAAGACAATTACCAAAAGAAAGAAGGAAAAAAAATTCCCACATACAGTATTTCATAGTTCATATACAGTCTGTCCCACGAAGAGGTTTACGCACTTGATCCTCCATTATTTTCTCCTTCCTCCATTTACCATTTTGAAACTATACATACTTTTTAAAGAAGGTACCAGAAATAGTATGTGAGAATTGTATCTGTATGATGTTTAAGAAACAAAATGGCGGCCAAAATAAAGTATATAACTGATTTTGTTATTTTAGATTAGTGTGTAGCTGTGGATGGTTTTCCACTTTTAATAGGTCTGGTTAATGAAATGTTCATTGCTATTTAGTTTTCTTTTAAATTAGTGCGTATCTAATTAAATTTTTAAAATTAATAATTAAAAAATAAAATTTTGTTTGGAAAAAATGGAAAAAACAACAAAATCAGTTCTATACTTTATTTTAACTTTATTTTGGCCGCCATTTTGTTTCTAAAAAAAATCAGTCAGATGCAATTCTCACATACTATTTCTGGTACCTTCTTTAAAAAGTACTTATAGTTTCAAAATGGTAAATGGAGGAAGGAGAAAATAATGGAGGAACGAATGTGTAAACCTCTTCGTGGGACACACTGTATATTTCATAGTTTGTAAAGAGCTGCTATAACACTATTCAACTTCTTGCAGTGCATTGTTGCATATTATTAGTTTTCCCCATTATCTGCGAATGGTCGCACGGACCCAATAGTGTATATATACACATACAATGTACACATTTTGTTAGCATTTTTAAGATCGAAATTTACTTCCGATTTGATTAATCGGACACAAAAATCGATGTTGATAATAGCTTTGATAAGTTCAATATCCAGCAAAATCCGTTCCATATTTTCAAAATGGCTGTTATTTCATTTAAAAAATCACCAAATCGTAACTTTTTTGATATTTGGTTAAGCTTTTGCATAACAATAATTAGTTTATAATGACCTCAAAGTTAAACTCGTCAATGAAGAAATGAAAAAAACACGCAGTGGAGTATTGGAAACCCATCTCTCAGGATGTACTTCCTGAGATGCTGTGGCTTTAGTCAGACGACTGCAAAGAATGACACAAATGGACTTGATTTTTCAATAGAATTAGATGATACCAATTTGCAATAAAATTGGATTCCAGCAACCAATAGGTCTCTATATGTCACTAAAATTGTATCAAATGGAAATCACTAAATGAGTGGCTAAACTCAGAGGTAATATTGAATAATTAAAAAACCGGTAATATTTGCATAAATTAGCATTGCAAAAAATATAGTTTTTGTAATAGTTTGAACAGTATATTTTTCAGCTGAATCCGTTCAAAATGACGGTAATTTCAAATATTTACAATTCACCACTTTTTATACTATTGCTTTGTTTTATATCTGACTTCACTATCGTAATCAACGTTAAAAGTATGAATGTCAGCATTTTTAATTTTCAATTAAGTGTTTTAAATTTAACAATAATTTTAATATTGCTGATTTTAGGCTAATTGAAAGAATATTTTCAACAGAGTGAAAGATTTTTTATTGTTTATCATTATGTCAGCGAGAAAGCCAATATTTTGTTTAGGTGTTTTTATGTCTATGACAATATCTTTACACGTTTCATGAGTTCTGCTTACTGGAACACCAACAGTGGATCATAGAATTTGCAAAGTGGGATAACTTTAGTCACAAATATGCTGTTGCACCAAATTTTGTTACGTACACACACACGCACGCGCGCGCTTTGCCAAGCTTCAGGTTTTCCGTTTATCGCTATTGGAATCAGTATTTCTATTGATAAAAGTTTTGTTTCGACGGAGCTGTATTTCAACAAGTTTGTGCATTTATTTTTCTTCTAAAAAGCGTGAGGAAAGTTCAATGTAATACTTTTAAAGGCAATGCAAGGCGATGTACAGAAGGAACATTGATCGTACTTCTCTTTGAGTTGCCCAAGAAATTCTTACGTTCTATACAATAAACGACAGTTAAAGTCTGAAATTTAATATATATTTTCATTCATAAATAACACTATCCTTTCATAACGTTATGATAAAAAGAAATGTACTGATTTATTAAAAGAAATTAATTACTTAAGTTTGGTTCAGTTTGACTGTATTTAATAAACTGTTTAGTTACAACAGTGCACGATACACTAAGTTTATTAAAGAACACTCAGTACAGTAACACCGAATTTTTATTTAACATTACTTAAACTAGGAACAACTTTAACCTAACTAGGAAGAAAATATCAGCTGATTGATAGAGGACCTGTTTATTAACGTATTTTCACTGGAAAATGAGCTATTGGAGCGGCTAGCATAGTAGAACGGACACCGATTCTGTTTTCTATTTTATTGTGTGTGTGTGTGTGTGTGTGTGTGTGTGTGTGTGTGTGTGTGTGTGTGTGTGTATGTGTGTGTGTGTGTGTGTGTGTGTGTGTGTGTGTGTGTGTGTGTGTGTGTGTGTTGTGTGTATATTATGTGTGTGTGTGTGTGTGTGTGTGTGTGCGCGCTTGTGTGTATGTGTGTATGTGTGCGTGTGTGTATGTGTGTATGTGTGCGTGTGTGTGTGTGTATGTGTGTGCGCGCGCGCGTGTGTGTGTGTGTGTGTGAGAGAGAGAGAGAGAGAAAGAGAAAGAGAGAGAGAGACAAAAAGTGTATGTGTGTGTGTGTGTGCGTATGTGTTTGTATGAGTGTATGTGTGTATGTGTGTGTGTGTGTGTGTGTGTGTGTGTGTGTGTGTGTGTGTGTGTGTGTGTGTGTGTGTGTGTGTGTGTGTATGAGAGAGAGAGTGTGTGAGTGTGTGAGAGAGTGTGTGTGTGTGTAGAATATCGGTCAGTCGGTTACCGAATTTGCGCATCTCATGTTCGTAGGTTCACGATTAGCGTTACTACCACAGACCACTGAAAATAAACTGTGACGGCGGTTAGATTAATTTTCGTATTTTCAACATAATTTGGAAGTTTAAAATGCTACACACACACACACACACACACACACACACACACACACACACACACACACACACACACCAAGCAACACATAGTTCTTTCCTTTCACTAAAGGGCCAAGACCTCCATGATCCTGATTTTTCCACTCAAAATCAGCTCAACAGTTTCAAAGTGACAGCCTCTAAATCTTGAAATATCTTTTTCGAAAATATCGAAAAATACTTTTTCGTCTTACATATTTTTGAAAATCAGATTTAACCACCATAATCAGCGTTAAAATGTGCAAAAAACTGAATTTTATTTTTTTTTTTAGATGCGTTGAAAATGTGTATCTGTCGTGTATTGGATTCACTCCTCGTATTTTCGTTTTAATTTGACATTTTAATTTGATTCGAACTTGGCACGATAATCGATTTTGGCAATTTGTTCGTCGTTTGTTTTGTAATTACACCGAAATATCAATTATAGGTAAATATATCTAATCACCTCAGGATAACATATTATAAATCACCGAACCTTGAACTCATCTCGAAAAAAAACTTATAGCCCATTTTTATATTAAATTAAATATCACATTCATAACAATATTGTAACCATTATTTAAGCCTAAAATACGGTCACATAAAACATAAATAACAGAATTAACTCAATAAAATGATCAATCTATGAGAAAAATAAAAAAGAACCAATAGTTTGTAGAGGAATAAGAACAAAAAAAGTGTAGAAGAAGGCAAAAAGTTAACAATGAGGAAACCATTGAGAATTTTGATAATTATGGACCAAAATTTGAAGGAAAATGTTTAATTTTTTTTTTAATTATTAAACATCAGTCAAGAAGTAATTAAGCATCAATTAAACAAATCAAGACACTACCATAAAACTACACTGCAACGTCCATTTTATTTAATATTCAAATTCAGTTTACAAAAAATAATAAAATAATATATCCTGTAACATAATTGTAAGCTTTAAGGACTTGGTGAGTGATATTTGTTAATACTAACTTCAAAATTCCATCTGTAGCTTTAATTATCGGACATGAGGGCATAATTAATACAAAAAAATGTATATTTTTTTATTAATCAGGTTTTTTTATTAAACCTAATTTAATATGAGGTTTAAGTGCAGATTTATTATGAGATTTAAAATGTAGGATTAATGTGACGTTTAAAATGCAGGTTTAATATGTCTAAAATTAGGATTTAATATGAGATTTAAAATGCAGATTTAATATGAGATTTAAAATTCAGATTTACGAAGAGGGTTAAAATGTCGGTATAATATGAGATTTAAAGAATAGATTTAATGTGAGTTTTAAAGTGCAGATTTAATATATGAGATTTATGTGAAATTTATTATTAAATTTGCATTTCAAATTTAATATAAGGATTAAAATAAAGATTTAATTTAAGGTTCAAAATACAGATTTATTATAAGGTTTAAAATGCAGGTTTAGTGTGAGGTTAAAAACGCAGATTTAATATAAAGTTTAAATTAAAGTTTTATACTGAAAAATAAATGTACATTTAATATGAGATTTAAAGTTGTAGATTTAATATGAGATTTAAATTGCAGATTTAATATGAGGTTTAAAGTATAGATTTAATATGAGGTTATTTTGAAGATTTTAATCATGGCCTTTAATGGTGGCGAAACCAGATTTTTAAAAATTAGGAAAAAAAAAAAATTATTGCAATTTCGCTTTTCATAGAAATTTAGCAATTAGCAATTTAGCAAATATAATTATTAAATAATATTGTTTTATACTATATCATATATTGTATTATACTGTAGAACTTATTATTTGTAATGAATGAAAGAAAATTAGTTGTGATTTTTGTAAAAGATGTGAAGCAAATGTCGTTTTGAACGAAAGGAATTTGACAGAGGGCCAAATACAGAAAGAACTCTTGCATCCTTTTTACAACATTTAGTTGGCTCCGAAAGTCTGCCTTTACAATGAGACTCGAACAGGCCCTTCAGTCGAGAAGATTCATAACATTCTTATTACAATAAATAGTGAAAAACATTTAATTTTGTAACCTCTGTGATACTGATATAGTATCCATATCAACCAACGCTGTAATCTAACTAGCAAACGATATTATTTATTGACAGTAATTTATTGCCATGTGACAAAAATGAGTAAATGCTCATTCATCCAGTCCGGACGTTAAATGGAAGCGGTTAGGTTAGGTTATATTAGATATTAAAGTTTTTTAAAGAAAATACTAATTTAAAATTAATAATAATTAGCAAATGCTCATTAGTCTGTATACGTGCTCTTAAAGGCAGAGCATGGTCAGTAGTAAACTCAAATTTGGAAGTGGCACTGTAACGATTCAAATGGCGCCATCAAAAAGTTATTTTAAGTTTGATACGTTTTTTTAATTTTTAACACTTAAAATTTGCTAAAAGCATTAGAAAAATCTTCCAATTTGTCGCAAAAATTTTAAAAAAACAATAAAATACCTTCTTCATAAGTATTAATTGGCTGTTTGCAAGCCAATTAATTAATATTATAAATGAGTAATAATAATTTTTAATATTTTAATTAATTATTTATATAATATTATATTTATAAATTATTCATTACTTAATTGCTCTAAATATCTGAATTTTCTAAAATTCACGTTCGCGCACACGCACAGGTAAACTTGTACACATGATCACATGCACACGCACGCACATGCTCTCTCTTACACACACGCACAGGTAAACTTGTACACATGATCACATGCACACGCACGCACATGCTCTCTCTTACACACACGCACAGGTAAACTTGTACACATGATCACATGCACACGCACGCACATGCTCTCTCTTACACACACGCACACACGCGCACAGGCACACGTTCGCACATGCTCACGCTCTCTCTCTCTCTCTCACACACACACACACACACACGCGCACGCACTCACGCGCGCGCACACACACACACACACACACACACACACACACACACACACACACACACACACACACACACGCACGCACGCACGCACGCACGCACGCACACACTCGCGCGCACGCACACGCGCGCACGCACGCACGCACACACATGCACGCATGAACGCACGTACCCTTTATTAAAAATATACGCTACAAAATTGTGAAGACCATATACAATGGGGAGTTAATGAATAAGTAGTGTTACAGTATTTGCTTTTGTTTTGACTACTGCAAGACTGTGTGTTTAGCCCGCGTCAGAGAACACACACACTTCTGTAACGATGAACTCAAATATAACACGAATTCTTACAGTGTTATAGTGTTATGAACTCAAAGATAATGAATTCAGAATAGATTCTGTATTCATTGGGATTGATTCCTCACATAGTTGTGCCACAGGTGTGCTGTGATTATTTTACCTGTCAAGGAATATTATCCTTCAACGAGTCAATGAATTAAAATCCAAATGTAATGCAAAGTGATGAAACGAAAACCTAATTTATAAAGTATAATATCAGGTTGTACCAGTAAATATCAATACATAATTTCTCTGATTACGCAAATATGTAATCGAGGAAACTATTTAAATTTTTTAAGATGTTACAGCTACTGTTTAATATAATAAGTTTCCTCTTCATAGTGTAGTTAAGGTTCATGTCTAATTTTGTATTTGTAAGCTTATAAAAACTGTTTATTTTTACACGAGTTATTTTCACAGAATGTAAATTCATCTCATTGGTTTCGCCTACTCATAATAATTAAATTGTCTATTGACCTTTAACCAGCAGTAAGTCGTAAAAGCTGTAACTCTCATTGTATGATTGGATCGTAGATTAATTTCTCGCTTCCAAAGCGATTATTGAAAGCTAGAAAGTTTGATAAAATAATTTTACAGAGAACTCTTCTTTTTCAAGCAATAAATTCCAGCACAAGAATCCAGACTTCACGTTTTTAATTAAAAGTTTTCCCAGTGTCTTAACGCATTCACAGAAAATTAATTAGTTTCCAATACCACTTTCGTTCACTTGCTTAAGAAGAATTTTGTAAACGTGTTTTACAAGATACGATAGGACGGGTAAAGTCAATATTATTTGCAAAGATTAATATATAAATTAAATTCTTTAAGAAGTTATATTTTGTCAGATTTCAACTATTGCTTTTTACCCCCAAGACCATAAAATGAATGCCAATCCTAGCTTACAGAACGTATTTTGAAATGTTTATACATTTATCCAGCGGTCAGAACTAGAGTTAGAAAAGGAGAAAAGAACAAAGCGAACAAGGAAAGGAAAGCGAAAAGTATACGGAGGCTAGAGGATCGCTTAAGTAAGCTAATTTACCTTTTTTTAAACACATGATCCCCTTTTAATTTCATAAAAGGTTTTCACGAGTCTCAGGAAAACACTTTCATGTTTTCAAGATAACTTCTCAGTTACGCAGTTTTCTTTAATCCCTTGTTAAAAATTTATAGCATTCACTTAAGTGCGCAGGTTATTTCAAATTTCAGCACTGGCAAGTAGCTGAACCTTTTAGAATTTTGTTCACTACAGATAAATGTGAAAATTAATACTTACTCCACGTACAAAAAGAAATTGATCAAATAAAAGTGATGAACGAATTATTGGACAAATTAAAAATACGACTTAAACATTCAAAAATTGAAAATTTTTAAAAAATTTAATACAGTCTGATACTAAGAGTAAAATGTTTTCTGAAATGTATTATATTTGCCAAACAAGCGGAATTCTAAATCTACAAATAAAAAGAAACCTGACACTCAGGGGCTTTGCTTACACTAATTGTTATAGAAAGTAACATATGAGCTCGTAACATTGTAGAATTATTGATACTCGTATGTAAATATAATTCATTTTTTGTATCTAATGAGTTTACAGATATTAATAATTCAATAGGTAATACTATTTTGACAAAATAAAGACCTTTTTATTAATTTTAAAATGTTAAATTTAGTAAATATGTGTTTGTAAATAATAACTCTGCAATAAACAGTATGTACATTTGGTTTTTATATCTTTACTATCAAATTAAATGTAGTATGGAGAATAAAATTTAATAATTTATAAATTGAAATCAATAACAATAGCCTAGTTTTAATATGTATCGGTACTCGTAACCCCACAAAATGATTATTAAAGTTAAATTGTCATATGCAAGATCTTTCTCTTATAATGTTATAATCTATACATCAATTAATAAATTTTTTTTTTTTTTTTTTTTTTTTTTTTTTTTTTTTTTTTTTTTTTTTTTTTTTTTTTTTTTTTTTTTTTTTTTTTATTCCTTATTATAGCAATCTAGTAATACACTAATAAGCTATTTGTCCTTAACCTAAACTACTACGATACAACATTCCACTAAGGTCAATCCACTGACAATCCCTTAGTATATAATTAATAGTCACTTAACTAATGTGACCTAAGAGCTACACAGTTCCAATGGTTTAACTCTTTTCAATCTTCTCATTGAGACATCGCTGTTAAGTAGTTGGAGTGCTTCGACATTGATGTGCTGTTGCAATCTTCGTCTATGACCTCGTGCAAATTTACTGACTTCACTATCAATAGTTGGAACCTCAAGATCTTTATGTATGTTCTCATTCCTGATGTACCAAGGGGCATTAACTATACCCCTGAAGTACCTTATTTTGAAATCGCTGAATGATATCTCTATTACTCTGGGCAGTACAACCCCACAGTTGGATACCATAGGACCACAAGGGCTTAAGGACTTGCTTATATATCAATACTTTGTTATACACTGATAAGGAGGAACAACGACCCAACAACCAATGCAACTTTCTGTATTTTAATTTTAACTCCTCTTGCTTTTTCTTAACATGGGGTTTCCACCTGAGTTTAGCGTCCAACGTCATGCCAAGGTATCTAGCTGTGTTCGCATATGGAACCACTTGGTGATTAATATAAACGGGTTTGTGCTCGATATGCTTATTAGTGAAATCGATATGCACAGATTTGCTTTCATTGCTTAATTCGCCACGTTTTAGTCCAGGTTTGTATTTGGTTTATAGCTGTTTGAAGTTGTCTGATCGATTCAATGTTATTGTCACCAACAGATAAAACTGCTGTGTCATCAGCAAAGGTAGCAACTATACTTTGTTCAAAAGTTGGTAAATCACGGGTGTACAAAAGATAAAGGGTTGGCCCCAAAACACTGCCTTGAGGCACTCCTGCTTTAATTTCCTTCAAGTTAGAATAGGCGTCTTCTTGCTTAACCCTGAAATATCTTTCTGATATATAAGATTCCAGTATCATTGAATATTGAACAGGAAGGAATAATTTAAGTTTGTAATTCAGACCTTCATGCCAAACTTTGTCAAATGCCTGTGAAACGTCTAAGAATATTGCTGAGCAGACCTTCTTTTCTTCTAACGATTGTTCAATTACATTAGTAATTCTATGGACCTGATCAATTGTAGAGTGTTTATTTCTGAAACCCAAATTGATGATCTGGGATGAGTTTAGAATCTTCGATAATGGGTTTTAGTCTTTTAACAAAAGTTTCTCGAACAATTTTGACATACTTGGCAAAAGTGATATTGGTCGATAAGATGTTGTTTCGTTAGGTGGTTTTCCAGGCTTGGGGATCATCACAACTTCAGCCACCTTCCACATTTGAGGTACATATTTCAAACGAAATGATGTATTGATCAGATTGGCTAGCTTTACCAGCGCTCTTCTAGGATTTCTCTCAGAATTTGCCCAGTAATAAGATCAAAACCAGGAGCTTTGTTGAGCCTAAAGCACCTTCTGATTTCCTTTTAATTTCTGATTGGTGTGGTTGATGGAATATCTACACTATCTTGTCTTATGACATCCAGCAGTTCCTCACTATTATCGGCTGCATTCGGTTGAAAAATATTTCCCAGGTATTCAGCAAAGAGGTTCGCCTTTGTTGGTTATTTCTAGCCCAACTTCCATCCATGTTTTTAATAGGTGGTATTTGCATAGTTGGCCTCTTAAGTTTTCTAGTGATTTTCCAAAGAGAATATTCAGTACTGATATCATTAGTCAGTTCTCTCAAGGATTCACTTATGGTGTCATTCTTCAGCTGCCTAATTTTTTTCCTTTAATTGTGACGTAAGATTGTTCAGCCTAGTTTTGTCCTGTGGGGCTCTAGATTGATGCCATTTTTCTTCTTGCTCTTCTTTTTCTTTAATTAGCTCCATAATATATCCAGGATAACTGTTACCTTTTAATCTCCTTTGATTTCAGGGTGTTTTCCCATGCTGCATTCTGTATATCATTGATGAATTTTTCAACTTCAAAATTAAGTTGTTCCTCTGTCTGCAATGGCACCATCAGTTGATCCTTTCTTCAAGTGAAATCCTGAAGCTCTCCCAATCCGTAAACTTATTCACCAGCACAGGTTTGCATGGCTTCCAGATAACACACTCACTTAGAGTTAAAACAATTGGTGTATGATCCGAATTGAGCTCCACATTGTCTTCTATGTGCATATACTTGCTGGAAATGTTTTTTGTAATGAAGAAGTCTATTAAATCAGGTATTTTTGAAAGATCTGTGGGCCAATAGGTAGGTTTACCTGTTGATATAGGATCACATTTATATTCTTTTATTGCTTTCAATAATTCTTTACCTTTGGTTGTTATAATTTAGATCCCCAAAACGTATGCTTGGCATTGAAATCTCCTCCAATAATAAATCGATTTCTGATGTTCTGAACAGTTCAAGATACCTTTCGGCTTTTATATTGTGCTTTGGTGGGCTATACAGTCCAACCACAGTAATGTTATAGTTATTAGTCCTGACACTCACTAATGTTGCTTGAATATCTTGCGCTTCAATTTTAGATTCCTCATTATGCTCGATATTATCTTTAACTATTACCGCGCTTCCACCCTCGCTGTATTATCAGGATGAATTGTATGATAAACTTTATAGCCTTTAAATTTGATGAAGGATTGCCTTGTGAAATGTGTTTCTGAAATCAGACACAGATCAATTTTATTTATATCTAGGATTACCTGAAGCTCTTGTTGGTGATTAGCAATCCATTTGCATTCCAAACCATGATTTTTAAAACATTTACCATTGTTATTAAATTTTATATTTTGAAGGTGGTTTCTTAATTCCACTCTCTATTTTCTGTATACGTTCCTTCATCTCTATAAATGCATCTTCAAGGTTTGATATTTTAGCAAGAATGAGTTGTAAAGACTGTATACAATCATTATTCTCACTATTCTGTGATTTCTGATGATTCTGATCCAAAGCAACAACCGAGGCATATGTTGTTTTATTATTATTACTACTGTTGGTTTCTTTCCTATGTTGAACTGGTGTATCTTTCATAAATATATTTCTAGTTGGCTTATTTTTACCTACATTTATATTCTTGATTTTTTGTAGTTCTTTAGCTATAACACATCCTCTATAATTAGCTGGGTGTCCTTCACCGCAGTTTACACATTTTGGATTTTGTTTGTCGACCTTTAGGCATTCTCTGGTTATATGTTTACCAGCACATTTTACGCATCTAGGTTCTTTTGAGCAGAACCTTTGAGTATGTCCAAACATTTGACATCTTTTACACTGTGGTATAAGATTTGATCCTTTAATTGGTTGTATCTCCACTTTACATCCAAGGATGTTATCTATTTTGTAAATTTTATCAATATTTTCACTGTTTTCGAAGGTTAACATAAACATGTTCAATGGTGTTTTATTTTGCCACGACAGTTTATTGACTGCCGTAATAATCTTATAATCATGTTGTAATAAGAAATCTCTGATGCTATCAGGCGTGCATGTATGATGCAGATTCTTTGCCATAACTCTAATGGGTCTGGATTGTTTATTTTCATATGTGTGAAAAGTAAACTTTGCTTCTTTCAGCGCTTTAATTATTTTTCTGTAGTTTTCGGAGTCAGCACAGTTAATTTTTGCTATCGTATTACTAATGATTTTAATTTTAAATAAATTTTCTGGAATATTACGGTGTAATAAATTGTAAAATCCTCATATGTTCCAACATTATCAACCATAATCGGCGGCGGAATCGGTTCTTTTCTAATGTTAGTAACAGGTGGAGCAGTTGTTTTTGTCTCGGAACTTAACTGAAGAGTTTGAGAACATGTAGCACTCATTTTAAGTTGATCCACTTCTGGCGACGATTCAGCTTTCCGCTTCTTGGTAGGATTTTTCTTATTTCTTTTTAGAATCCAATCTGTTTCTCGGACCAACTCTTCTTCGTCTGTACAATATTCAGTATTACAAGTCATATCCTGACTTGTTCGGCAATTAGTAGCATTGTCTCTGTTCAATACTTTCTTTAGCTCTTCATTGTCTGTTCTAAGCATTCCGACTTCCTTCCTCAGCTCTTCACAAAGATGTTTTTATATCACTCAATTCAATCCTAAGCATTTCATTTTCGTTCTTAAGGTAATCAGTTGACTTTCACTAGATTTTGCTGTTTTTCTAAGTTCTGCTTAGTAGTTGCAGTTGTAGCAGGTGGAGATCTTTTGTCAGAGATCCTTGCCAAAGGGATTTACAAGTTCTTCTATCTCTTTGTTGATATTTTCGTGTGATTTGTCGCCCCCAAAATCCTTGCGACTAGCGCCAGCCACCGGGGCTTTCACCCGATCGGAACCAGCGGAGGGATTTACCTCTACAGGCTTGCCCTCTTGGGGTATATCCGTACGTTTATCACACATCATAATTAATTGGTTTGAAATCAGGTACCTTCCCATAGCCTATATAGGCAAAACTGAGAAAACTCAGCCCCAGTACAATTCTGCTCACTGACCCAGTTTCCTGCTGGGATTAAAACCCAACCTTCCACTGGGTTACTCGGCTTAACAGGGGTACCTCTTGTAGGTTAAGTACTGGAGTTGGAGTGAGAGAGGCTAGGAGAACTTTCTTGTTAAGTTCTTAAGTTACGTTACTAGGTGTTCAGCAACTACGCATCATCACTCCCATTTACCCCCAATTAATAAATATGCGTTTTTTTTATTTATATACATTCTTATAAGCGATGATTCATCGTATACAGCTCGAGCGTGATGTGAAGTATTTTTACCCATTCAAAAAGTATTTTTACCTAGTTATTTTAAGGCGAAAAACACATTGAAGCTATTATCGCCTCCATAAGTATAAGTATGAGTGTAAAGTGTTAAAGTCGTAAGCGTGGTGTTGTAAGTGTATGTGTTCTCGGGTACTGCGAGGGACGTCTAAATCCTCTCAATAGGTGCAGCTAGTCTGCACCCCCTGCGGGAAACACACACACAGGCTTATTGCTTATAAGCTATATACAATAACTCACCGTATACAGCTCGAGCGTGACGCGAAACCAATGCTTTTTACTCAACAAGTGCTGTAACGCGCCTAAAGAAGCAAAGCTTCACAAATTGTATTGAAGAGGAGAACTATTGGGAAAAATCTAATGGAAAAATAAACCACGATTGTAAATTAGTAATTCAATAATTCAGGATTGAATTATTGTGTTTAAAATAGATTCAAGTTACAGCATTTAGAATTAAACGAATTCCCATGTGAAATGATGTCAATCGTTAAATCTGGTTCAATCAATTTACTTTGGTTAAATTAAATCCAACTCTAAACGTAGTAAATAACTTTTAAATCAAGCACATTTGAATGTTTGAGTAAAAATGAGTAAATGTTCCTGAACATGAACATGAAGTAAAAGGTTTTCCTCTTCAGTAAAAGCAAATGCTCCATTTATTATGAATAAGTTTAATCTTATTCACAATAAACCAAAATACGCCCAAAAAACCGCACTACATAGTTATTCTTTGCTGGTACATTACCTTGGGTTAATGTAGCCATTTAACTGAAAATGTCTCATCAGAGAAGACATCTTTGCGAACTTGTCTGCATGTTCTCTCCAAAATCCATTCACCATATTGTCTCCGTTGCAAATGGTCCGTTGGTTTCAACTAACGATGAAAACTAACCTCAAAACATATTGATTGCTACAAATATAAATAATATGTTTCCTTGACAACAATACAATAATAGTTTGTAATTTAAAACCGCGTTCTAATCAAATCGACCTTTATTTCTTGAAAACAGCAATTATCATTCTATTTCATCTGGAAATAAATTTATTTACATTAATCAGCTGATTTTAACAATGCCAAGTAAAACAGAAATAGAAAGATTTTTGTTTTGTTTTAGTGTTTAACGTCCATCTGACTATTGTGCACACTTGGGCTAATGCAGACTATGGGATAATTTATAGCGTTTGAAAATGCCAAGCCCTGGCCAGGAATCGAACCCAGGTCCTCGGGGTGAAAGCCTAGTACGCTATCAACTAGGCCACCGAGGAGGTGGCTTACAGAAATAGAAAGAAGTCATTAGAGTTGACTTATTATATAAGTGATGTGATGTGATGTAGACCTAACAGTAGGCCTAAAATTTTTTTTTAGTTACTACTTTTTAAAAATTGCATAAACTAAACCACGACCTATTTTTAAAAATTTAGATATTTAGAGCAATCAATAAGTAATTAATGATTTATAAATACAATATTAAATACATAATTAATTAAAATATTAAAAATTATAATTATTAATTTATAATATTAATTAATAGGCATGCAAAGCAATGTTTATGAAGATGGCATTTCATTGTTTTTTAAAATTTTTCACTACAAATTAGAAGATCGTTTTAATGTTTTTCGACAAATACCAAGTGCTTAAAATTAAAAGTGTATGTGGCTTTAAAAATACTTTTTAATGGTGCCAATTGGTTCATAATTGTGTCATTTCCAAATTTGACTTTATTACTGACCACACTCATGCATTTAAGAGTACGTTCACAGATCAATCAGCATTTGTTCCTTATTATTCATTTTAAATGAGTATTTCCTTAAAAATGATTTATAGTTAGAACCTAACCTAACCGCTTCCATTTAACTTTTTAACCAGATCAATGAGCATTTACTCATTTTTGTCACATGGCAATAAATTACTGTCAATAAATAATATCGTTTGCTAGTTAGATTACAGCGTTGGTTGATATGGATACTATATCAGTATCACAGAGGTTACAAAATTAAATGTTTTTCACTATTTATTGTAATAAGAATGTTATGAAATCTTCTCGACTGAAGGGCCTGTTCGAGTCTCATTGTAAAGGCAGACTTTCGGAGCCAACTAAATGTTGTAAAAAGGATGCAAGAGTTCTTTCTGTATTTGGCCCTCTGTCAAATTCCTTTCGTTCAAAACGACATTTGCTTCACATCTTTTACAAAAATCACAACTAATTTTCTTTCATTCATTACAAATAATAAGTTCTACAGTATAATACAATTTCTGATATAGTATAAAACAGTATTATTAAATACTGTTTTAATACACATTCAAAACAGTATTTAATTTAATTATATTTGCTAAATTGCTAATTGCTAAATTTCTATGAAAAGCGAAATTGCAATAATTTTTTTTTGTTTCCTACTTTTTGAAAATCTGGTTTCGCCACCATATAAAGGCCATCATTAAAATCTTCATATTAACCTCATATTAAATCTACACTTTAAACCTCACATTAAATTGAAGTGTGTGGGGGGAGGTGCACGCGCTTGTGTGTGTTTTACTGTTTTATAAGTAGTACATGATGGTAAAATGCATCTTTCGAAAAAAATCATTGAATATTTTCAGGGAGAGGGCTCTGGACTATCTGGTAAGTTTAACATACATAAACAGTTAATTTTAAATATGCAAATATTTTTGAATTTTTACAATTAAAATACAAAAATAATCCCTGTCAGCATAAATTAACGATATTTTTAATTTTAAAAACATGTTTAAGCCCTATTTGTAAATCTGATTTTACCATCAAGATCAGTATTAAAAATCTGCTTAAATTATCAATTTAATTTTTAAAATTATAGTGAAAATTCAAAAATGACCCCGTTTGCCTTCATACATTTTCAACATTCCTATTTATTTACTTATCACTTGGTCACTAAATCAATCACTTTGTCAAGGATCAAACATAGGCCCGAATACCTACTGATTATTTTCAATTTAGAAACTAGTTCTAAATTGTTCACTGAAAAACAAAAATTAAATAAATTTTCATTTTTTTTTTTCCCACTGTAAAAGATCTATAAACACCTGTTTCTATTTTTAATATTTAACTATATTGCAGCAACACAAGCAAATAAATTTTAAAATCATAAAAATGAATAGTTGTATTGCAACACAAATGATATGTAGTAATTTGTAAAATAATTTGTAATTCGTAAATCAATGAAAGCAGCTTTTTCACTCATATAATGGAAACAGATAAATGAATTTCTACAATAATATTTTTTATCAATTTTTGGAAAAAGATTATGTCATAATTATAACCTTAATAAAATCTGCATACATAAGCATTATAAAATTTTCAAATACATTGAAAATATAGAAATGAACCCTGACAGTCATGAAAGTGTATCTATCTTACATCAAACATTCTGCAGTGTTACACAGCAATTCATTTTTCAAACACACGACAATAAAATAAACGAGAGGAAATCCGCATCAAAATATGAAAAATGACCCTGTATGTGTTTGCGTTAAATGTTAAATGCAAACATTTTGTAAGGCGAACAAAGAGAATGGGAAAACTTTTAACAGCTTTTTGATATTGGCTGGGAAAAGTAATCCCAAGTTCTTCTGCTACTTGTGAAGTTTTCAAATCTTGAGAAATAAAGTAAAGTTGTTTTATTTAAATGTCTCTAAAAAAGAACTTCATTCAAACTCAAATCAAAGTTTAGTAAAATACACAACGTTAATGAAAGTGTTTGTACACAAACTTTCAGAAGAGAAATAAATGACAAGTTCCACTACAAAATAAGAGCTCATAAATAAAATTACGTTAATTGTGTCCTAGTACTACAAAAATATTTTAAAATAATTTTTTTTGAAACATTAGAAAATAATCCAGATATTTTTGTTAAATCTGAACTGCTTCCTAAGTTCATTGTAATAGATCAGTTTACCTGCAGAATTTAACATGCACACTGGACTGACTATATTTTTTCAGAATAATATTTAAATGATTTATTTAGTACAAACATCTCTTTATTTGTTTCACCCAACTTTGGGGTACACTACATCGATCACTTTTTAATGTTGTGTGCCTTCCTCGTAGCCCAGTATTGCTTCATTCGTTATGATCTTGCTTTTCTTTCTTCGTCAGAGATTTGGATCGTTCGCTTGGATTTGACTTTGCCTTGGAACTGTTGTTTCTTGTCCTTGGTTATTGTTTTGGCTGTTCTGTCCATGAGCATAGTGTCAATGATCTGCAGTTCTGTTATGTCTTTCTCTGTTTCTCCAAACCAAAGTGGTTTGGCTCTTTTATTGCGAAAGTAGTCAAATATCTTTTTGGTTAGTCTATTTTTGTCCATAGACAAAAAATTTTTGTCTATTTTTTGTGCCCATAAAAATCAATTCTCCTTTTTCTTGTTGTGTCTGATAGTGTTTCAGTTTTTCGGTAAAGAGTTTCATTACTGATAGTACAAACATATTTTGTAATAATTATCTGTAAATGTTAGAACCAAATGAATTTAGATCAAAATTGAAGGTTAAAAGTGCTGTTTTTTTATGATACCCTTGATTATGGGCTACATTGTTAATATAAAAATCCCTTTTAAGAAGATGAGAACTAGTCTAGTTACCTATACGCCAACTGATCGACAACTAGGCCAATTGATCGATGGTATAAATTGTTTGTTTAAGACCTTAAGTAGAACTAACATAGCTATATCATAGCTCTACTATTATAGCTCTTAATCTACAGGATCGATACGATAGAGTGCCTTCTCATTCAGTAAAAAGTAACAGCTGACTTTCATAAATTAAACATGTTTGTTTCTTTTTGTTAACCATAGCAATGTTTGTTTTGTTAACGGAAAGCACAAACGTTGAATCCCTAAGGATTCAACTAACAAACTCTATATCCCGAGACCCAAGGTACAGCCAGGTACATTCTAAGCCTTATTACATGTTCTAAGGAGTTAATTTTATACCATTTTTTAAAATATTTTCAGGAAAAATACCAGTGTAAAGAAACAATCAGTTTTTTACAATACCTGAAAAATTGTATGAAATCTTCATTTGCGCAGTTCTTATACCAGACACCTTACAGAGACCTCGAGACCAGAGACCTCGAGACAAGAAACTATGTAACTTATAATAACAACAGATGATTTTAAGACTAATAGCATGGATGACAGTGAGTTCTATGCTTCTTATATCAAAGATAGGTGGCCATTAACCTAATAGCATAGAGCCTAGGGCAGAGGAACAACCATACTTTCTTTTAAGTTAAAAAAAAGTTTTTGTGTATGCCCAAGTTTTGTAGGAATGGGATTTAAGATTATTTATAATTAAGTACATTTTGTTTTCTAAATAATTATGTTTTTGAAGAATTAATATGTTTTTAATAAATCATTATATTAATAAAAGGAACTGTATTGTACAATCAAATCTACGGTGTGCAAAGGTTTAGAATTTTTAACATAAGTAGACAGAAGAAGAAGGTTGGACAACAATTAGAAGCCAAATTTTAACATTTCAAATTGGATTTCTTAAAATTAAAAATCAAATTTTGACTTCAGTGTACATTAGCTCAAAATTACATCAGTTCATAAAAAATGCTGAAAGATTTGCATTTTACAGCCAACACTTTGCATCTACTGCAAGTTTTTAATAGTAATTAAATTTATTTTTTTCAAACCAAAATGAAAAAATACATTTAGTCAGCCCTGTTTAAAAAGACGAAATGGCAGAAATTTAACAAACAAATCAAGAGAATCAGATACCTAAGTACATTTCCGAGAATTCTTTAATGCATATCTACAAGAGTGATTAGTAAAAAGAGGCATTTTACCTGTCAAATTTTATTACATCTCTAGAGCCATACAAAAAGGCCAAGGACTGTCATTCTAAAAGCCTGTCTTGCAAACATTATTTTTTGATGTTTACTTAACATACGCAGGAAACTTACATATGCAAAGTATGTTACATTGTATATTGTATATTTGTACATTATACACGCACGCACACACATACACACACACACACACACACACACACACACACACACACACACACACACACACACACACACACACACACACACACACACACACACACACATGCACACACGCACACAAGGTGTGTTCAGAAAGTAACGAGAATTTTTAAATTTCGTGGGCTTGGAGAGTTCGATTGTCAAACTTTTTTTTTCATTATGTTGGTATACATGCCCTTGAAGTATGTTAAAACTTTCAGCTGTTTTCATTGTTGACTTTGTCTGCGACAGCCACTAAGGTTAGACGTGTTTTTATGAGCTCGGCGATTTTCGTTTGTTAAAAGAAATGGATCAAAGAATTTGTATCAAATTTTGCGTGAAAAATGGTATGAAGTGTAACAAAGTGTGTGAAATGTTAACAAAGGCCCTTGGTGAGTCTGCTATGAGAAAAGCAAGAGTTTACATGGTATAAGCGTTTCCAAGAAGGCTGTCAAGACACTGAAGATGACGAACGCCCTGGACACTCCAGCACATCAACAACCAATGAAAACGTGGAAAAAGTTAAAGAAATGGTTATGAACAATTTCTGAATCATAATTAGACAGATCGCTGATATTGGCATATCGATTGGATCATGTCATGACATTGTTTCCAATGTTTTGTGTATGAAACGCGTGGCAGCAAAATTCGTTTTAAAATTATTGAATTTTGTACAAAAACAGCGGTGAATGGAAGTTGCTCAGGAGTCACTAAATGAAGTCAACGACGATGCAGAATTACTGAAACGCATTATAAAAGGTGAAACAATGAATATGATGAAACTAAGGCTCAATCATCCCAGTGGAGGCATTCTGGCTTGCCAAGACCGAAAAAGGCTTGACAAGTGCGGTCGAACATGAAGGTTATGCTCACTGTGCTCTTCGATATTAATGGCATAGTGCATCATGAATTCCTGTCACCAGGTGAAATAGTCAATAAGGAGTACTACCTACAAGTTCGTATTATAAAAGGTGACGAAACAATGGTTTACGAATATGACTTCGAAACTAAGGCTCAATCATCCCAGTGGAGGCATTCTGGCTTGCCAAGACCGAAAAAGGCTTGACAAGTGCGGTCGAACATGAAGGTTATGCTCACTGTGCTCTTCGATATTAATGGCATAGTGCATCATGAATTCCTGTCACCAGGTGAAATAGTCAATAAGGAGTACTACCTACAAGTTCAACGCCGTTTGCGTGAAGCAATCCGAAAAAACATCCGATCTGTGGAAAAACAATTTATGGCTTTTGCACCACGATAATGCACTAGCTCACACTTCATTGCTTGTTCGTGAATTTTTGGCCAAAAACAGTACTGTAACGATGCCCTAGCCTCCATATTCGCCAGACATGACTCCGTGTGAGTTTTTCCTATTTCAAAAATAAAGAGAACCTTAAAGGGCCGTCGTTTTACAGCCGTAGATGACATTAAAAGCGCATCGCTGAAAGAACTAAAGGCTATCTCAAAGATCGAGTTTGAGAAGTGTTTCGAGGATTGGAAAAAGCGCTGATACAAGCGCATAATCTCCAATGAGGACTATTTTGAAGGCGACAACATCAATGTAGAAGAACAAATAAATATTTTGTTCAAAAAATTAAAATTCTCGTTACTTTCTGGACACATCTTGTGTGTGTGTGTGTGTGTGTATATATATATACAACCAGTCAATTTACTTAAATATTATTCAACAGAGTGAACCTGTAAGTATGCAGAGCACTGTCAATTTTTTGTGACAGTAGAGAAAAATAGAAGTATAATGTACAGTCTGCACTACATCACACTGGCAACACCTACAATACATTGAACTACAAACAGTTTGGACACAGTTTGTGTGTTTTTATCGTAAACGTAACGTGATTATACCACAAATCGGCAGTGGATAATCACAAATAAAAGTTCCTTATTTGGCCTAGTCGACACTTTGCTTTATCAAAAAATACCAATACAATAACTTGAAATTTAACTATTTATTGGAAATTAAGTAATTAATGAAATATGATTTTTTCAAAAATTACTTAAAATACGTTAGCACCTGGAGAACATAAATTGTAACATTATGCCTGCCTGTGTTAAAATATGAATTTAAAAGTGTTACAAATTTTTCATAAAATGTAAAAATTATACTTTTGTACACAAAATCCATGAAGAACTCTGGCCTGTTCATTGTGAGATATTAAATGTATTTAAAGAGCGAGAAATGTTTAAACGAGTAAAGATTATCTTTTTTAAAGAGATAGCCGACACTCTTAGTTCCATTGTAGAGCTTTGTGTGAGTAAAGGTAGAGTTGTGCACTATAATTACTTGGTGATCTGACAACACACTTCAAGTGTAGTTATGTTCAGGTCACCTATTTTGAAACAAATATTACAAATAATACTTATTTCAAATTTTGAAAAGGAATTTTAAAATATCTGAATCTTATTAAGTTAAAGAAGAAACAAAAACACAAGCATTAGATGACATTGTTTTTATATTCAAGAGATAAATATCATTCCATGTCTTGATTCCAGACTTGCCGATAAACGCACTTAAAATTTAGTTCAGAACAAAGGACCAGTTTTTGTAATTTCTTAGACTAATTAAAGAAAACCTCTAAAAATGTTCAGTTATTACAGACGACAAGTCAGATAACTCATCGAACAGAGGCGAAGTTGGCTGTTTGTCTAAAATAAGGAAGATAACTGTTATAATATTATTTAAATATTTTAATTACTTTTTCCTGCTCATTTTTATAAATCTGATATCTTAATCTAAAGTTAATATTACCAGTGGATGGGGAGTAATGATAGAGATGTCTTTTCAAAAACTTGCTCTGAAAGTAATCGAAACAACAACTTGTTGGCCTCTACAACACCCACCAGACTCATCACTGACCTCATTCACACTTGGATGTAGTTATATTTAAAATATACATTGACTTTTACACATTTCACATTCCTCAGGTGTCTGTTGAATTATAAATGTACAACTCTGTGTTTCCTGCACTGACTTGGGGTAATTTATTGCTTTTTTCAAATTCAATTTTTAAAATTTATTTTCCTCAATTTTTGTTTTTAATTTCAATTTTAGGTTTCTTCAAAGAGCACATGATAAAGACAGACCAACATTACTTTATTTTATTGATGAAACTGCCATATTTGATCATGGATTATCTACGCCACTGTAAGTCTATTTCAAAATGTTTCTCTGGCCAGACTGTGATTACACTTACACAACTATGTCAATGGGAACTAAATCTACCAAGCATTTTTAGGGTAATAAAAGAAATGAAATACAGTTGTATTAAAAATGTCCTGTACGTATTTAATATGAAACTAAATCTATGACAGTGATATTTGTTTGCATGGTACTTGAAAACAAACAAAAATACAACAGAATATAATATTTTTGCTTACACGATATCTACTTACGACTCATGTTGTCTACACAAAACAGATTTTGAATTAATTAGTTTCCTTTGTCCTTTTTTTTACAATGCTTTATCACAAATGGCAACAGAAATAATTAATTAATGAACAATCATCCATTCATTACGCAGTCTGCAGTGCCGTTTACATTTTATTTACAAATCCTTTACTTTGTGCATTATATTAACAATGAGATCACAAACTATTCAATAAATTATTCATTAGATGTTTGGCCCCTGCTTTTTAACAGTTTGTATCTATGTTTCAGCAAAATGCACCTACAGTCAGATTCCCCTAAGCAAATTGTTTCAACCACTTAAAGTACCAAAATTGTATGCACATCTAGTAATTACTTTGAGCTCGAATAAGGAAAACGGATAATTTCCAAAACATGTCCTTTTACTTATTATTAAAATTCCAAGATACACAGTTTTTTTATCACAAAAGCATGATTTTTAACAGCTATAAAAACTAAGATTTTTCAAATACATTTTATAACTCTTCTTTTATTATTTGGTAATTTATATTTAACAATATAAATCTTTATGTAAAATTTGAATTTAATATTTTAAATGATTATGTAAACATATCTTAGTTGTATCCTTATTTTCAAGCATCTCATAAATACAAATGTATTATGTATAAAAATTGTATTTGTTTTCTTTTAATAATATCTAATTAATTATAATTATTTTACAAATTATGTTTAAGTAAAATATTTATTACATTTTAATTGTTTTTAAGCTCAAGTCTTCTGGTGTATTATAAATCATAAAACTAAAAATTTTACTTATTTTTAAATAAATAATTTAGTAAAACTTAAAAATAAATAATACAATGATTGAATATTTAAATAATGGCACTTAATAAATAGAAAAGCATACAGAGCATGACATGCTCATAAGAATATTTAATTACTCATACATTAAACAATATATTATGATATACTTTCACAAAATATGATTTCGTAGTACGACTTTGTCCTTTCACTCTTATGTTTTGATAAAAAGGTATAAATACCATCTTGAATCCCTGTTTTACAAAAATATTGTTTTAACTTGTTACTTATGAACCCATCACCAGAGGAAGGACAACAGTCTAAAAATAATTCCTAAAGCAAGGATGACATTTTACTTAAACATTTTATTATAATATGCTGCAATTTCATTCGATACATAAAACTGTGAGATCCCCATTATATAATATTTATGGTTTGTTTTATATTTTCTTACTAAAGTATGCACACCATTTTGAATTTTGTATAACATTTAAACTATTTTAGCACCTGTTTTTAATAATCTCAAGCAATATTTGAACACACTCTCACATAACTAAAACAAATACACTTACAAAAGCTCAGACGTCACTTAAACACATTGAGGAGCCAATCGCCTTGGGCAAGGCACAACAACCTGTACTCTATTGGCAAAATTGGTAAAGCACAGGTAACCGCTACAAATTTCAACTTAGAAATTAAATAATTGACCTTTGTGCTAAAAAACAGTTTCCTTTTTTTTTTAAATACAAACTTGTAAAAAATAATTTAAAACTAATAAACTAATAATTTTGTTTTGCCTTAAAGTAAACAAAGAACTAAAAAACTGTAAACCTATAATAATTTATACACATAATATGAAATATTAACAAATCTTCTCTTCTAAATATAAATTATTGGAAGTCAGCACAAGATAAATGAATTGATATATCTTTACAAAACCAAAAACATTATTCGTAAAAACGATTATATTTGAATACCTAATGAAATTAAGAGGTAACAATGAAATTATATTAAAATAAATGATTTTTAAACTTTTGCCCATCTTGATCCTTTTAAATAAGAACAAATTATTCACAATATTTTTTAAACAAATACACTTTTACCCACATCGAATAACTTACGACTATATACAAATTAAAATTGATTTCATATTAGACAATTTTGTTTGAACTATTGTACAACAAAACTTACGGTTATAAATAATAATATACTAAAATAGAAAAGTAAAACAATTTCAATATTTCTGTAAAAGAATTGAAATGTGTATGTAGTTTAAACATTTTTCAGTAACAATATTGAAACAATAAAAAAAATTATCAAAATTTTTATTTTTTTATAATTTACAAAATACTACAAACTATTTTTGAAAATTTTGAAAAACAAAACAAAATATTTCAACCACAATTTAACATGAATTGACAAAATAAACTGTGCCAATAAATAAATTGCCATGTTTGTTCCGTGGCAAAATTTTGGAAATTATAACTCCATACACTGAAAGCAAACAAACAAAGAAATCAGTCTGAATGTTTTTTTTTATATAATATTAGCTAAATAAAATGATTTAATACAAAAAAGAACATAACATAAAAGCTACCAAAAACACTAAATATGTATCTTTGGTACACAATGTTAGAAAAAAATTGTTTTACAGTAACCTTCTACTATGACATAACAAATTACATTTAAGTACAAACGTTCACAATTAATTTTAGAAATGGAATGTTTTAAATACAAAACTGCATTTGAAGTCTTTAAAAGTTTTCTTCAAAATCAAACTAAGTACATCATTGTGTATGAACACAAAAGGAATGCAATTCGATGTTTGTGCAATAATTGATTTTTTTATAAAAATATCCTAAGTAAGTTTTTTATTCACAATTAACTGTTCACTTTGTCTTTGTTTTTTTTTTATAAAAAATATCACCTAATAAAGTCATCCGCTTGCACACGCACACATACACACACGCACACGCTGGACAATAAACATTTGCCTGTTTCAACTTCTTTGGTAAACGAAGTCTCTTTGAGTAGGCAATCTCCGACAAACTATTAGTTAAACATTTCAAAAAGTATATCCAAATATTGTATTGTGCAAAAAAATAAACTTAAATGTAAGAAAACAAAATTACAAACATGGCACTAACAAATTATTTTTAAACACACTTTATATAAAAGTATAAAAATGAAATACTGCGGACAGTTTAAAATGTTACTGATATTAACTAGTGTTCATGAAATAATACAGAATGGATATACATTGTGACGTGTTTAACTAGGGTCCGAGCCTCAACACCACGACTCTGATGCAGCGTTGTGATAGTTGTCGTCATCTTCATCACTGGGATCTTCTCCGTACATATCCGCTAACTTTCGGAATCTGGGGCCAAAATTGGATAAGTAATCAAAGTTGAGATCTCCTTCATCAGTTCCTGTAATTACAAAGAAGGATTACAACTTCTTATACGTTAAACAATATAACATCAATATTGTTTTACTATTTAAAAAACATTTTACAATATATTTCTTCAGTATTATTTATACTACAGAATATAAATATATTGAAAGAACACTGCACACATTTTGTTTATTTTCAAATACTTTAAGGGCTTATTGGTCAATGCCGCTAAAACATTGATCAGTCTGCTGTATCTCTGAACTGCAGAGAAGTATTTGTCTCTGAATTTGCAGTTTTACCCTTTTCATTAACACCAATCCCTCCCCTCATTAGTCTAACTAGTTTAGCCAATTGACTTAATACTGAAAAGTCTAATCTAATATATATTACAACTTTCATTTTGTCAGTTGAACATGATGACCTTCTGTGATGCACTACTTGTTCGTTCCCTCCTCGAACCTAACCTTCCTCCCTGCCAAAAAAAGCTATTCTGAGTTAAGTTAAAACAAACTACAATGCAGGCCACAAATTCTTTTAAATTCTTCATTTACAGAAATATTTCAAAAATAAAGTCTGACTTTTTATCATTGTAGTGCCACAACTTTTTATCGTTGTAGTAAATAGTAAACTTAATTTTGTTCAATTAAGTTTACTGATTAATAAATTAAGTTGTTAAAATGTCAGCCCAAAATTAAATCTTTAAAAAATATTAATATTTTCATTTATCAAAAAACACGTTCAATCATGAAAACTCTCGGCAATAGATACTACTGTACAATATATCAATGGCATACCTATGTATGGGGGTCAGGTGGATATATCCCCTCTTTTAAAACTTGGAAATTAGGCAAAACATATAATTCATGGTCTTTAGTAAGAATATTTTGTCTATTACAGCAATGGAAGTAACACAACAACGCAATACCATCACAGTATAACATTTCTATTGGTTCCATTTACACAATTTGTCTCTCTATGTAGCAGGCACATAACATGCTACTTGTTTACTTAACTGTTTTAATTCATTTAAAATTAAAACAATTAACGTAACTGTGCAATTACATTTATTGCATTATTTTTCGTTTCCTTACAACAAATCAAAGTCATGGGTTTATAACAAACAATCTGGTAGTAGATATGGTACAACATAATCCTAGGTGTATGGGAATTTTATTTAATAAAAGACTCAAATGGAAAAATCATGTAGATTGGAAAATATAAAAAGCTACCAGATTTTTAATGATCTGTAAATTCCTTCTGGGAAAAAACTGGAGACTTTGCTCAGAACATGACTTACTGACTGTACAAGACAGTGATTAAACCTCGGCTGCAATACACGTCCACGATGTGGTAAACAAGTCATTAAAGTAAATACAAAGAACAGGTTGGCAAACCTTCAGAGATTAAATTATTTAAGCATCTCAGGAGCAGTACTCCAACAATAGCTACGGAAACATTACTATATTTAGCTCCACGAACTTTGCATCGCAGATGAAGTAAGTCTTGCAGTTACAGAATTTTAGGCTCTATTATTTGGAAAAGGAGCCATTGGACTAAAGAACATGACATAATCTGTGATAAGGATCCTTTCTTAAACAATGAGCAAGACAATATGACTACAAAAACTTAATGGACCAAAACATATAAAATAAGATGAGAGATACGTCACAGCTGAGGACATTATGACTATGGACGAAAACATAGTAGTATACACAGATGTATCTCACACTCCTGAAGGAGTAAATGCAAGAATTTATGGAAAATCATCGAAGGTGGAAGTTAGCATCACCTTGTGGACATTGCAACAAGTATATAAGGCAGAAATGTGGGCTATACTGGTATGTGTATTAGTGCGCCTAACTAAAGGGATTGCAAATAAGCGAATCACAGTTAAGACATATAGCCAGGCTGTTATTAAGTACACATGAATACAACTCCCCAAGTTGGTGAGGGAAAGATACCAGACTTTGACTATGCTCTCGAGATTAAACCACCTGGATGGAGATGGAACAAAGGCTGAGTTGGATGCCTGTTCATAGAGGCTATACAACGGAAATTGAGAAGGTTGATAAGCTACCAAAAAAAAGGGGGAAACTTTGCCGGAACAAAACTGAAAAATTGGATTAAAAAAAAATCCTTTAACAGCAGGACAGTAACCTCCACTAGGTAATCTCTACAGATCACTTTACCAGCCAATCCCAAACTACCACAAGTCTCTTCACTAAGTAAAGACAACTTGAGAAAAACTTGAGCTTTGTGACAGGATATGGAACATTCAAGAAGCACACTAAAAGAGAAGAACATCTACTTCTGAAGTGCAAAGCACTGGAACCGAAAAGACTAATGGTCTTCGGCCCTACAGGAGTTCCTACAAATGTTGGAAAACTAACGAAGCAAGTTCTAAGACTCACATGGAACATAGAACTAAACTGTTATTAAGATCAGACTGTTAAGAACTAAACAGTTATGGAGACTATGTGCAAAATTTTTACACTCTAAAAGCTAGAAGTAGAGGAGTTTGTAAAAAAAATTATAAATCCTTTCTATAAAAGATTCCCCTATTCAAAAGCTACTAAAATTTTCATATTTAATTTGGCTACATGTTGTTATTGTATGAGGGTTGATCAAATATAAACGAGACTGATTTTTTAAAAAATTTATTGCTTACTTACAAATTATTCTTGATACAACTTATTTTTCTACATAGTCTCCCGCACGAGTAACACATTTTTCCCACCGGATTGGAAGTTTTTTAATTCCATCTTCGTAAAAAGTTCTCGGGCGTTCATTGAGCCATTGGAGCACGAAGGTCTCCACCGCAGAATCGTCTTCGAAACGCTGGCCTCCAAGCACCTCTTTGAGTGGCCTAAACAGGTGATAGTCGCAGGGTGATAAGTCTGGACTGTATGGGGGATGTTCCATTGGTTCCCAGCCAATTTGATCGATTTTAAGCCTCGTAGCGTTCGCCGAATGTGGTCGGGCATTATCGTGAAGAAGAATGACGTTTCTCGCCGGTTTAGATTTCCTTTTCCTACGAAAAGACTGTTTTGCAGCCTCTAAAACATCGTAATAATATTGTGCATTTATTGTGCATCGTTGATGGAGGAAATCGACGTGAAAGGCGCCTTGATTGTCGAAAAATACAGTGGCCATTACCTTCCCGGCCGACGATCGTGATTTGGCCTTCAGAGGCCAATCTCTCCTCTTCCGCCACTCCATACTTGCCTGTTTCGACTCGGGTGACAATCCGGTTTAATAATGCCTCACCATCTCGTTCAAATTGGGTCAATAGTCGCTGGCAAATCTCCAAACGATTCCGTTTGTGAATGTCGGTCAAAATTCGTGGAACCCACTTTGCAGATACTTTGCTGAGTTCCAGGTTTGATGTAACGATTTTTTGAACGCTACCATAGCTCAACTGGAGTTCATCTGCAATAAATCGCAGCAATATACGTCTGTCTTCGTCCAGGAGCTTCCGAACAGCATCAATGTTTTCGTCCGTGACGGAAGTGGTCGGGCGACGATCATGGCTGAGGTTTTCTACTGCTTCCGTCCTTGGCGAATTCCTTGTGCCAAGCAAAACGCGAGCTCTTGACAGGGTCCTGTCCCGTATTGAGCCGTCAATCTACGAAAGATTTCAGTCGGATTGACCCCCCCCTTGGCCAAAAACTTAATAATAATTCTCTGCACCACGGAAACGTGCACTTCACTCTCACTCATTGTATAGTTTTATACTGAAGGGTCCGAACGGTAATGTTGCCCGTCTACGCCCGTCCCAAACCTCCCAGGCTACCTGAAACCCCACTCTTTAGAGTTCAATGTCCTACGGAAAAGTTTTTAGAAAGTCAGTCTCGTTTATATTTGATTAACCCTCGTATAACAATTCAAACAAACAAAAACTGTATGTGTATTAATAATTTATTTGAAATTATACAATTTTATTTAATAAAGCAAAGCTTTTAATGTTAGCTTTGGCAAGAAGAGTGATAAAAAGAAGTCTGCCGAACAGAATATTGTTAACAGAAATATGGAAAAACAGTCAAATGCATTTCGTCTCTCTATTTCTGTCACTTACTTTTTCTTTCTCCTTTTCAGAACAGTAATTGCATATTATATGAAAACGTTGCGTTGCTTTGGGTTCAGTATTTTTCCTTAGTTAAAGAATACATGTTATGTTGTAACCGTTTATAATACATTTGAAATTAATATAAACGTTTATAATAATTGTTGTTAATACTGCTAGTTTTAACAACAGAATTTGAAACTTATTACAGCCTATCACCTGTTCACTGAAATCAGCTGATCATTATGAATTAATAAAAAAAAACTATTCTTTACTATATCAACAGTAAACAGTATTTAAGCTAGGTTCACGTACTTATTTATTTAAACAAAACAAGATATTTGTACACATATCTTCAAACTAATTATACATTCAGTAAAGATATTAACAAAAGCTTCGCTTCTGTCTGAGTACCTGCCTGAGTTCCACACGTGTACTCTTTTTATATTTTATTTTTTTCTGAAAGAACCAGAAACCTTTTTAATATGGGAAGCCTTTTATTTCTAAACCTTAATTTTATTTGTGTACACAAAATTTCATACCATATAACAAAGTAAAAAAAAATGTTTTTTTTTTGTAGATGAAGCTAAACTCTTATCTGATGCATCTAAATAAAAGCTGTCTAACAACTTCACTTGATGTAATATTTTCCATTTTATCCACACACTATTTGTGTCACCAAACTATTACTAAAATATAAGAAACTTGCTAAACTATTAGAACTATTAAAAAAAACAACAGAAAACTACACAACAAACTCAAAATTACAAGAAGCCCCTACAGTTCAACATTTTTTTAACGTCCGATTATTGTGCACACTTGAGTTAATGCAGACAATGGGATGACTTATAGCGTATGAAAATGCCAATCCCTGGCCGGGAATCGAACCCAGGTTCTCGGGGAAAAGCCCAGTACAATATCAATTAGGCCACCAGAGGCAGCATGTTCAATAAACAAGCAACTGTGTATTTGTATAGGCTTACAATAAACCATCACACACAAGGGGTAGTAATGCTAAGTTATTACCACTTTATTTACTCAGTTATGAATCATCTTAACCCTTCGCACATCTCAAAATCAAAATTTGTGGAAGATGTTTATCACTGGTCAGCAAAGTTTAGAAAAAATAAATATTGGTGGTGGTTCACTTGAAAGTATACTGTCTGACAATATATTTCCAGGAACAAAGTAAATTACTTCTTCTTCCTTAATAAAACTGCAGAATTATATTCCAAATCATTCTTTTTGATGTCAACAATATATAAATGTCAATTTCTATATATAATAATAGTTTGATATGTAATAATGTTTAACACCTATCATGATATTTCATGATAATATCATGAAATATATTATTATTATTATTTGTTATTATTATCTGTTTTTTTGTTTTTTTTTTTTTTTTTTTTTTGAAGAAAACATGTTATCATGTTGACATGTTTGATATACAGGCAGCTGGTATCACTTGCTAGTCTCCTGGGCAGTGATAGTTGCCGCTTGTTATTTCTTGCATAACTTCTTGACAATGATATATCGTTGCTTGTTACTCAAAGCGTTAAGCACAATTACAATTTCGTAGAACAAAATGTTTACTTTTTAAATCCATTCATAAATATCAAACACAATTTGTAATACAGAAACCAATTTCAAATTAGTGAAAGTACGCTCATTACTTTGTGTTATGTAGGCCTAAGTGTTCTACTCACACTAATGTATGTTTTTATAATAAATATGTATTTTTTTTATTCATGTCAATGATGAATAGAAATGAGACATTATCAGTAAATGCAAAGAAATGATAACACAATTCCATTAAATTGTAATAATTACCTGAAGCCAGTGATGACAAGGAACCAGTCGTGTTTCCATCGCCTTCATACGCATAGTGTCGTACATCATCAAAAGGATTTGTTTCAGGATCGTTGTCCACAGTTTGCTTCTTTCCATCTAAGAACCCACAGATATCTGGAACCTCATCGGGTCCTGAAATTTACAATTATTTTACAGAATTCTTTTATTTAAAAATTACATGTTTTTATTCTTATCACAAATCCAGTTTTGCTTTTGTGTATTTTGTGGGTGTCACAAGTAAGTAAATGAAAATTAAGCCAACCATGATGGATTGTATACCAACCGATGGTGTAATTGTTGCAGTGTTAAAAACATGTTTTCCCTTTAAAATAGTTTAATTTTTATTCAGTTTTTAAAAAAATATCTATTGTAAATTCTTTTGTAGATTTTTATACTCTTAGAAACAAGTAACTGTTGCTCAACAAACAAATTTTTGATCATTCCAATACTTATTTCTAACAGTTGGACCTGGTGGTGAGGTTGATGGGTTTTCTTAGATGTAGAGAATCTTTGTATCAATAATTTCGTGGACTCACCTTATACTCTCCAAGTTTCAAAGATAAGATTATCACAATGAAAAAATTATTAGAAAATTCTGTATAAATCCCAAAACACCCATTACCACCAATGCGTAGTTTTTAATAAATGCTAACATCATATACCTGCTCTCTGGATAAGGTGACTGTTTGCTGGCGCTTCTTTGTCATGTACCGGGTCATCATACATAAGCCGCAGTACATTCAAGTCGTACCCAGTCATGTCTCCTTCGCCACCTCCTTCATCTTCATAATTAATTATGTTCTCTCGAATATCATCAGTGTCCTTGTATAGATCATCTGTTTTTCTTCTGTGTACTACAACCGCAAGAAGTAATACTGCAACAAAGACACAATTGTTTAACATACAAAGACCTCACGAACTTGTAAAGTACATTGAAAAAAGAAAATCATATTTTAAAAAATATCACAATAAAATTTGTCAAAATAATATTTTTCATTTTTTGTTTGAAACAAACTGGGACAAAATTGTGAATGTGAGCATGCTAACACACATACGTGCACACACATGCATACATGCGTGTGCACACACACACTTACACACTTTTTAATGACTCCTTAAAAAGTGATTTAGATCAGGATCATTGCTAATTTCAAGGTACCAGGTCTGAGTCTTACCATGATGGCCATTCCACTAGCTCATTTTTCCAATGGAAATTCGAATAAATCTACAGCCTTTTAAATCACTAATTAGTTTCACTAAAATTAAATTTATTGACCTCCTTGAACAGTTTCCCTAGTCTGCAGGTATTACAAGTCAAAATTATATTCTTTGCTGGAATACCTACGTCACATAAATAGTTATGGATTTTCTACTAGAAAGCAGCACTCTGCAGATGCTGGATTATTAATACGTAACAAGTGTATGAACAAATGATTGTAATATTATAAAAAATATTAACCATTCAGAATAATACACACAAAAACATTATTACCTAGTTTTTAAACAAAACTATTTGTGAACAATTTAGATTAACTAATTTACGATATTAATAAACACTTAACAGTTATGTTTTGATGCTAAACAATCTCCCACACAACAACTGATGAGTCAAGTCAATAGGTTAACGTTGAACTTAAACTAAGTTATAAAAGTTTACGTAATACTTACTGAGCAAAATAGCTAGACATATCAAAATGGCAACAATGAAACTTGTGTCAATTCCAAATGAAATAGCAACAGCCATTCCTCTATTACATCCCAAATCTGCATTCTTTGATAAACTGGGCATCCCCAAGTTGTACAACTGAAACGACAAATATATCAACTATTAGAATAACCTGTCTAATGTATTTATTATTTATTTTAACACTTAAAAGAACAAACGTCATACTGTCATTTACACTATTTGCAAACCTGACGAAAGAGGGGCCATGAAAACTTTCAAGCACAGTATTACACTGACCACAAAAACTAAAAAAACTTAACAAAACTGAGTAAAAAAAGTGCTTTTCAGAATAAGTAGTATTAATTTATAAACCATATAAACTATTGTTCAATAAAATACAAAATTTAAACAACAATCTAATTAATTGTTGTCTAATGCTGGTTATATATAAAACCTTGTAAGTAGACTAATTGGCTCAGAGCTGGTCCAGGTTAACTACAGAGCATGTAACAAAAACAACAATAAAACAGTTTATAACTTGGTGGTTGGATAACGGCCTGAAATAAGCAAATCACATTCCAATTGAACACAAAATAAATCAAATAATGCATCAACCATTTTAGCTTTTTGCATTTAACAATTATTAAAACTGTCATTTAAAAACATTTTAAAATGGAAATCCTCAATTTTTGTCCTATTCCTTTTCCTTGATTTGAATTCTTGAGAATTAATGGGTTGGAGCATATAACATTTGACAAATCAAATAAAAGGTAGGATTTGTAGAAGTACCACAATAATAATGAAAATTAATGTAGAAGAAGGAAATTATTTATAAACCATAATGTCAAGAAATAAAACTTAATTATTTTGTAAATATTTCAAAACAATTATTTATATCTTCTACAAAAGTTAACAAACCTTTCCATTAAAAGTCATATTACGTATGCATCCACTAAATCCAGTATCCCAAGGCCTAAACGTCCAATTCATACCACTAGCTACAACACCTAGGTCTATATGAGTGCCTCCAACTTGTAATGGTCCGTTTACATTGAGGAACTTGTTAGGTCCTACAGGAGTTGTTAGGCTTAGGCAAGAAGGTAACTTGCAGTTGTCCACTTGCAATTCAATACCCTGCAATCAAATATATACATTAAATACCTTTTTTTTGTAGAATATTAAAAAAATTCTTGGTTATGAAATAAGGTGTGATCTTTACTTTTTCTATAATTAATACCGTTTCCGATAATCCACGTCATATAGAATAAAATAATCCATATTCTTTTAAAGTTATTCCTATCCACTCAGTAATTATCAATATGAATTCTCTGCAAATTAAACCAAATTGTGAGTCATTAAAAACTGTAATGTATACGAAATGTAATACAGTAAACCCTCCCACTTTTGGTTAAATCTTTAGTCGCAACTGAACGAGATTTTCATTTCCATAAGTTTAGGATTTACAATGATTATACACAACAAGCTGCTGCTATATAAACAGATATTTACTGAAACCTATATGAATGTATGGGATGCAACTTTGGAGTTGTACCAAGAAGAAAAACACAAAAATAATTCAGAGGTTTCAAAATAAAATATTACATAGTATTACAAATGCATTTTTCTATGGTACATAAGAAATGATAATCTTCATGTGCAGGCTAAAAAGGCTAAGATGCAAAACCTTACAGTGTGAACAATAAATTACAACTAGTCACTGGACTGGAATTAATACTGTATATTTAAAATCTAGAGTAAAATTATGAGATATGTCTTATTATAGACTTAGTTGTAGTAAATTAATTAAAATAATAATAATTTTTTAATGGATAATAGTAAAAATATTCTTAGAGTGATCCAACTTAACCCCCATGAAAGAAACTAGAAAAGAAAATGTTTTGCAAAACAGCAATGTATTAACTGTTGAATCACCATTATTATTGGTTCAGGTATATTTAATCTATATTGATATATTCAGTTACAAATACTGTTTGTTTGTTTTTTGTTATTTTAAGGCGAAGAGCACATAGAGACTATTATCACCTCCCTAAATGTAAGTGTGAGTATAAAGTGTTAAAGTCGTAAGTATATTGTTGTAAGTGTAAGTGTATGTTGACTCGGGTATCGTGAGGGATGTCTAAATTCTCTCAATATGTGCAGCTAGTCTGCACCCCCCTGTGGGGAGTTACAAATACTTTTGCAAACAACTGTACTAAAGTGAAAAGATAGTTCAAATTACTCTAGTTTGGCCAATAGTAAGTGTATTTTAAAATGTTATGCTTTCATAAACTGACTGGTGTTTATAAAAAGTGAGTTTATCTAAAATACAGGATATTTCAAAAAAGTTGTATTTTAAAACATTATATTTACATATTGTGAGTACTTTATGAATGGAATGTGTTTTGCTCAAATGGATGTAGACAACAGTTTTATGGAATCACCACTACTACAGTGTGCTGATCCTGTCCATAACCTCAGGCTGCAGACAGTTACAAAATGGACACCACTTTAAAAAAGGTTTTTCGAGTTAAGCAAGACAAAGAGTTAGTGATTACAGTACATTTTCCTCAGCATTTTTGAATTTATTTTTCTTTGCCGAAAAACATTCGTTGTTGGTATCACCATCTGGGAGGAACAAGACTTTGCACTTGTAATAAAAGTGCCCAAAGAATACAGCAAGTGTTTGAGCGAAACCCACATAGTCTGCTAGTCATACAAGCAGAGAACAAGCAATCACTTGTGTGTCTATTGATCATATTCTGACTAGTGGAAACTTTTTGTGTGAATTGGTAAGAAAAAAATCTGCAAGTTCAGTAATGCTTTTTAAGAAGCCAAAAAATTCTTTGTAAATGGTAAAGTTAACTACTTTAACAGGAATTACAGAATTCTGTTGTAAAAGGAAGATATTAGTTCACTTGTAAAAAGTGTGGGAAAAATTTAGCAATATCTTTGATGTACTTTCAGCAGGAATACAGAAAAGGCATAGAGAATAGTACATGCAAACTTTTTTAAAACTCTATGGTTTTATAAATAGTTTTTATCAATAAATGTAACAGGTCCTTTTTTTAAACATCCTGTAATTTAAATTTATTATTGCATATCAAAGAGATACATCACAAAACTGACACAAACAATACTGATCTTAAAATCTCCAGATATGATTTATCACAAACAATAACAGACCATTGTATTGTATTAACAGCTAACACTGACGACACAGAATATTTAATCCTCTGTTATTGTACTACACATTACAATTGAGTTTTAATTGATAATATAATTTTTCTTTTATAAATATACTCACAGTTGGTGACATGATAATATCAATTCTGTGATCGTTTCCATCTGACACCTTTATTTGTTTTTGTTCAATGCGTACAGTCCCTGAACCATAGTCAACCAACAGCACTGGGAAACCATCTTTTAGCTCAAGAGACATGAAATCTAAAAAAAAATACAAGATTAGTACTAACATGATATTTTTTCCTAATACTACTTGTATCCATGTATAAAGATATTATATATGTGCGCCTTTATATATTATATAAAGATAAAGATATATATGTGCACCTTGCAATATGTATGTCTCTATAAGTTTTGATAAAGAAAACAACTTAGAATCACATAAAATTTTACCCTAAATATAAATTTTAGAAATACTGACATACTGTAACAACTTTTAACATATATATGCAGGATAAAATAAATAAAAATATTATAGCAATACTAAGTAATAACTTATAATCACATTGTAAAACGGATGTTCAATTTGATTAAACTCAAATAGCTGAATTTATTTGTATATGAAAAAGAATACACAATTTAACAGAAAAATTTAATTATATACTTTATTTGTTAAGCACAATATTGCGTTCACTGACAATACCTGCACCACACTTAATCCCTATCATTTTTATTAAATTGTTTTATGAATTTTAAATAAATTTTCAAGTTTTCAATTTTTTGTTAGCAAAAACAAACGGAGGAGCGTGTGTGGCCAGGCTTTGAGATATAGGTTTCAGTGAAACTATTCCTTCAATATAAAAACCTTATCTACATAAATTAATAAAAATGTTCAGATAGCTGGCAATTTTATGAGTATTTATGAGGGTAATAATGTTACTACTCTAAACAAAATGCACAGCTTTTGAATTATAACTAAACAAAAGTTCCAACTTTTTTTTTTGCTTATATATAATGTGAGGTAACAAAACATGAAACAACTGATTGATTCTGTTTCAATTAAACTAACAAACAACATACTTACATTACACTTACAAAGGTTTGCCATTGTATTTTAGAAGTAAGGTAGATTTTTCTTTGAACATCTTTAAAACAACTACTCCATTTTAAAGTAACATCAATCAGCGAGAAAGTTTTAGTAAAAGAAAACCATTGAGCAAAATTTACTTCATATCATTGTGATGTGTATTTTAAAAATTAAAAGTGTTTGAATATAATTTTTAAAAAAAGAAAAAATTAAATTTTAAAAAAATTAATAAAAACCTTGAACTCCGAGAACATTATCAGGAGAAGTCGGCCCTACATAGAACACTAGGCCATCTGGATTATTTGCTCGCAGCTCAAGAGAAAGACGAGAGTCTGCACATGCCTGCAGTGGAGGATATAATGCCCAGCCGTTGCCATAGAAACCAATTGCTACTATTTCACAATGAGGACCTTCAAATCCTTCCACACATTCGCATCTGTAATGAATATCAACACATGAACACATTAGAAGTTACACTGCAAAGATAAAAAACTAAACAGTACAAAGTTGAAATATTAAACCAGTGTCTCACTGTAGCTGGAGTTGTCGAGACGTGAAAAAGGCACTGGACTTATGTGTACATTTTGCTGTAAACTATATAAAAGAAATAATAAATATTTTTTAGAGACAGACTATAAAAGACTCATTGCACCTAGTGAAATTTACCATGATGTCCAATTTTAACATTAACGTTTGGTTATTTAAGGATAAAGAATACATCTTACCACATGTGTATTATTGACAGTATTTAAATAGAATTTATTATTAAAATTGTTTCTTTATTTGCTTATTACAAAATGTGAACATTTCTGCTCAAGTTAATATACAGAGGATTAACTTTAATATTGTTTAATAACAGTCAGCTGACTATTAAAATGTTTTAAATTACTAACAAACATGGAGTTTTGATTGTAGCTATAATAGTCAAAAGTTAATTATAGAAGAAAGCTCATCTATAAAACCCTAACTGATAAAAACTCTTTGATGCAAAACTTTAAGAGTTAAAAAAATTCTGTTTGATATTAAATGCATACAGATTTAATTTTCAATAACTTTTTAATCTATCAAGGACGTTTAGTGGTTGATATGGCTTAAACACTGATTAATCTGCTGCATCTATGAATTACACATCTCAAGATTCTTAGTTCGAGCCGCTCCCATTGTTTTACCCTTACCATTAGCATTGATCCTTTTAGTCTAACTGGCATAAATTATTAATATTAAGGAAAAAAATTCTACAACTTGTGATTAAAGTAAAATTAAAATAATTCTTAATACAACTATTCGTATACTTTACTATTAACCTTTTTTTTCTATAACCACATCTTGTTCTTTATAGGATTTACAACTTTAAACCATACAGAATTATCTAGGAGATCCATAAATTAAATGTGTTTTGGTTATAGCAGCTGATGCAAAACACAGAATGATAGTCATACAGCAATGCAGTAATTATTAGCTGGAGTGTTTCTTTTTCTGACAGCGACTGTGATCGTTCTATGTTACCACATGTGTTCATCAGATGCATTCAAACTATATCCAAACATGATGAAACCATACTAACGAGAAGATGATATATATCACAATCACAAATCTGTGTTCAATAAACGGGCATGCTGCATCCTACAAACTTCAGAAAATGAATTTGGTGCTTTTGCTCAAGTTTTTTGGATATTTTATTCTTCAATCAATATTAATCCTGAAAGTGTCAATAATTTTACTGTTATTGCACATCTCTAAAAATGAAGACGTCATAGAGGACTATAACTCGACCCAAACCACAACTTAGCTAAAGAAAATTGCATAAATTTATGGAGGATTGGTGGTCATGTACAAGGATTTACAATAAGGAATATGTACATCACAAACTTTGTGAACGAGAGCTGTACCAGTTGGCAAGATTCTAGAGTTAACAGAACTCTAGATTATCCTAATTATTATAATTCCAGAGTATGAAGTAGTATATTTCACTTTAATATTTTGAATAAAGTTATTATGATGACTACATTTTTATACATACTTTTATCTTTCTACTTCACTTTCAATTACTTAAATCCATATACTGTTTTTGGCCCGCTGATCTTTGTAAAGGATATGCTTCAAGTCAAATATGGCTGCATGTGCCGATACTGCTGCAATTAATTTCTTATTTTCTTCAGCAGATAAATTGTATGAGCTAAGACATGGTCTCCAGCACAAGAACACACGTACTACCTATTTAAAAAATAGCTTGCAACTGTCATTCTACCTGCTCTAGGGCCAGTAATCAGTAATCACTGTCAGTGACTCTAGCAATTGGAAATACTTAAATGAAAATAATCAAACAAAACAAATAAATCTGCAATAATCACTGCACAACTATCACTCGCAGTTAAACACATTACCAAGGAATTGGTTCTGCAGTGGATCCCGTCACATGTAGGTATAAAAGGGAATGAGCGGGCAGACAAGCTGGCCAAACAAGGAACCCTTATAGTGCAGAAACCAAAAAGAATGCTCACACTGCAGGCTAGGATTAGTGCACTGAAGCGAACATCTTATCTTGAATTTACAAACAAAGTCAAGGAAGACATAAAGAACAAGCCTTATGAGAATGTATTCGACTTGTATAGGAAGGTCAAGGATCTCCAGAGGAGGACATCTGTCGCGGTCTTTCGGCTGACAACTGGACACGACTGTCTGAATGAACACCTGAAGAAAATTAAGATATTAAACTATGACAACTGCACATTGTGTGAATGCCCAGACACCATCATGAACAAGGACCACCTCCTGGTCTGCAGAAAATTAGATGAAGAGAAGCAGAGAAGAGGAGACCTCCCTGGCCTCTACTGGGAAGCAAGATCAAAAATGGCGTGAGCCAGCGGAAGCCATTGGAAAACAACAACTATCACTCGCAACAGCCACTCTAGCCAAAAAGTATTTTTATATAATTAACTTCACTGTGCAACCATACACTTGTATATTTGTTTTCTGCTGGAACTGCATTCAAATGTATTTAAATTGCATTCAACTTTCTGAAGTTTACTTACCCATCTCCTACAGGTGTTCCACCATTATAACAAACAGTTTTCTGTATTACATCACAGCTACATATAGGATCAACCACCGCATGGACGCCAACAAATGAAGTTGTGTTTGTGAATACAGCACTTGGTACATTGCTTTTGTTCAAAAAGTTGGTGCATGAAGTTTCCCCACAATATGACTTCTCTATTAGGCACTCGTCGATGTTGATCATCAATATCTTCAATCCCAGCGTACGCTCCAACTAGAAATAATAAAACCATTAAACTTGATTTATTATGAACCCAATGTCTTTTATCAAGGATAAATTTAATGTAAACCTTTCTATAATTTCTATTCAAGTTATGGAATTCACTAATTCCAATTTGTACTTTATATAATAATAATGTTAACTTGTATTGTAATAAAATTTAAAGTTTTTTTTAATAAGTTTTTATGCTGAAATACAAAATTCCTATGTTCTTTATAATTTAAATACCATAACATCCAGCTGAACTCTGTATACAATTTGAATTGTTGTTTAAATACACTTCTTGTTATGAATCATATACTGTATCCTGCCAGATCTAACCTTACCTCAGTTTTGTGCGTAGTAACAGCAGCGTTAATTTTCTCAGCTGCATAATAAGGCGATCCATGAGCAGAAAATCTGACGTCCAGTTGGGTTAAGTTAGTGTTGTGTGTCGAATGCAGAACTGTGAAGACATCAACATTCTCTACGCTAGTGTTCAGCATTACAGCAAGCTTCATCCTTAGAATATCCTGCTTGCTAAGGCCATGCTGAATGAAGCAAACATATAACATTACAACAAAATATGAAAAAGGATTATTCTTAGTAATTCCAAAATTTTACTGAATTAAAGTGATTTTATATGATTTATATGTTAACGATGAAAAGAATTTCTTATCAGAATGTCTCAATTACCTTCTCTTAATAACTATAAACAATTACGGGTAGACTGTATTATTCTTCGATCAACATTAATCCTGACATTTGCCATCATTCTGCCTTATAGTGCAGAAACCAAAAAGAATGCTCACACTGGAGGCTAGGATTAGTGCACTGAAGCGAACATCTTATCTTGAATTTACAAACAAAGTCAAGGAAGACATAAAGAACAAGCCTTATGAGAATGTATTCGACTTGTATAGGAAGGTCAAGGATCTCCAGAGGAGGACATCTGTCGCGGTCTTTTAACTGGACAGCGGAGGCTGACAACTGGACACGACTGTCTGAATGAACACCTGAAGAAAATTAAGATATTAAACTATGACAACTGCACATTGTGTGAATGCCCAGACACCATCATGAACAAGGACCACCTCCTGGTCTGCAGAAAATTAGATGAAGAGAAGCAGAGAAGAGGAGACCTCCCTGGCCTCTACACCAGGCCTACACCTGGCCTCTACATCTTTTGATCAAAGATGGCGTGAGCCAGCGGAAGCCACTGGAAAACAACAACAACAATATTAATCCTGAAAGTGTCAATGATCTTACTGTTGTTTGTCATGCACATCATCTCAAAAATGAAGACATGTCATAGAGGACTATAACTCGACCCAAACCAAACAACCTTGCTGGCATTCCATCGGCTTTCCTTAGCTAGCATAAGTTGTTACTAGCCTCTTCAACTCCGAAGAATATTTGTTTAAATCATCAAAGATAAACTACAGGTAAAACATAATTTCACACAAAACTTTTGTGAAATTGTTATCCATTAATAAATAATTATAATTAACTTACTAATTTAATTTTATTCAATTTTAGTAAGAGAGTACAAATATTTTCTTGTATTCAAAGTTATTATTTAATGAAGGAATATTGATGTTATTATTACTTTTTAATCTGGACACTTGCCATCATTTGTGTACTTAGAACAATAATAACTTTTCAAAGTGTGTGAAATATCTCTCATTATCAAGGACCTAAACTAAGTCAGTATTCTCAAAGTGTGTTGTTCCTACATACACAAATGACAGTTAATGTCTAAATAAAAATAAGTTTTGTTCAAATTTCAAATTGTAAGGTAAAGCTTACAATTTCCATTGATGTTCAGTCACAATTAATTGACATCTATAAACACTAAATGTAAGATGTGACCAATGAAATTTTTTAATGACATCATCATACTTACGTACACAGGCCTTGGGTGGTAAAACATTTAACTGCATAAAAGATTGAGTTTTAACTACGATTATGAAAGCTAGATCTATGGGTTTGTAATGCAATATGCCACTCACATTTTTATAAAGATGAATACAATAACTGAACATTTGCGATAAAGGAGGAGGACCATGAAAATCTATTGTAATGGAGGCAGACCACAAACATCTATTGTTTTTGTTGATGATTGTTGAACAGCAATCATGTCTAGATAAAAATAGCCAAAAGTAAATAAAACTTACAGCATCTGGTGTAATGAATTCTTCTGCAGTTACTCCAGAGAATCTAATGGATCCTGATTTGTCCACAGCTTCTTCTGGGATCATCTTGACAGTCACGTTGACAATGGCCTCTACTTCATGTTTCGGTATCAATTTGGACTCCTCAGTCACCTACACAATGTTTAAATATTAATTTACTTAATGTTGAACAAATACTTGGACTTTAGTAAGTGGTTTTGATACATTCTCAATGGATTTATTTTAAATAAAGTACTCAAAAGAGAAAACACTCACAGTGAAACGAAGAATGTAAGACTCATCCACAGTTCCTTGCAACATTGTTATCATGCCTGTGTTAGAGTTCAGGTCAAAGTTTGGATGTGGCAAATCAACCCATTTGAAGTGCTTGTCTGGCAAATCCCAGTCATCAGGATCCTCAACATACACACGTCCTATTTCTGTGTCTGGAGCTTCTCCCTGTCGGAAGGTTAAAATATTAATAAGAAAAAACAAAAATATGTTCACATATTTTATGCACTGATAATGGAATTATTTTTTTGAACGAGAATATATGTTTACATGAATCTGCAATATAAGTAGGCAGTTTATACTTTACAATGTAACTTTTCCTTTAGTATTAGAAAATGTTACAATGTCCACAATCACTGAAAGACCAGAATTTTTGCTTTTATACTTGTTTAAAATTCCTTTTGACAGTAATTTTCAACAGATCCTTTTGAAAAACATAAGACCCCTCAACATCTTTTGAATCTTTGTGAATTTGTTAACAACATATATACTTTTACCTTTGAAAAGTTGTTGCCAATAATGATTTATTTATTTTATTTATTCACAACAATACATAAATTCTCCAAGAACGATATACATTACATATCCTTGAGAGAGTAAGCAACACTCTGTGCACAGGAGCCATACTAAAGCTAAATTAAGTGTAAACATAAATTATACGGTCAACAGTAGGCAGCCCGACACATAATTTAGTAAATATAATCAAATATCAAATCAGTAATTACAATTTTGTATCTGTGCTACCATTCCTGACACATTCCTGCATTTAAAACTCTCTATATTATATTAAAATATCAAACATTTATAAATCTAAAAAATTCAAACAACTTGTCATTTTTGTTTTATAAGTTACATACTTTAGATAATTTGGCAAAATATTAAAATACTTAGTAGCTGTGTATACACATTTCTTCTTTGTTAAAGTCTTCATACACTCAGGTAAATAAATAGATTTATTCCCAGTAATGCTAGTTGACAAAGAGTAAAGAATAGATAAGTATTCATAATAATATAATATGGTTTTAATTATGTATAATTGTGATAAAGTGAGCAAAGTTCAAGTCCTAAAAGATTTTTAAATCTCAACTGCATTTTTTACAGTTAGTTCAGTTATGTAAGCACCACCTCATAATAATAAACCACAGTTTATAATACTGTAGACATAAGCATAATAGTTACCAGAACTTTTACAAGGAGATTCTTAAACTTAAAAGCTAAGTACAAAAAAATCTACATCTATTTACAATATTTTTTTATGTGGAGATCCCATTTTAGGTTGTAATCAACAAGCACTCCCAAATACTTGACACTTTTAGCTCTTTTAATAGGTGTATTTCCTATAAGTACATTAATATTCTGTGGCACACTGTCAACATAACATCCAAAAGTTACAAATTCTGTTTTTTCCTTATTAACTATTAATTTATTTACCACAAACCATATATTAAATAATAGTAAACCTTCATTGATTTTTAGTTCAGCAGTGTCCTATCTTTTAGCCATCCTCAAAACTACAATGTGATCATCACTCACATAAAATTTCAGCCATTTGTATACCTTCCGAGCTAAAAAAAAAGTTCTTAACTATGCTTTACACAATCAATAAACATACACTACTGTCCTGATTCTACCAACTAAGGTCATAATGGCATATTTATACTTTAATCTGCCTAACAGAACTTCTCTTGTTGAATCTTTTACCTTGTAATTATAAATAAAAATGTTGCTCGACCCTTTCTTCATTGGATTGTCGTTTTCGTCACCAATGATAACTGTCAAAGTGCTTGTACCAGTCATGTGGGGTATTCCACTGTCTGAGATAGTGATTGGAATCTGATATGACTTCTTCTCTTCACGATCAAATCTCTGCAATGCAGACAACTCTGAACCTGTAATAAATAACATTATTAGACACATCCAGCAGGATTTAATCAAAATTTTGTCACAATTCATTATAAACTAAAACCCCAAACTAAGCAGGCAGAAGCAGGTTTTTTCAGGATAATTAATTTTTTTATAATTTGTATCAAAATGCAATATATTTTATATTTTTCATCGCCTAAACAATGTAGGAACTAGTTAAGCTTACCAACACCGACTAAAAAGACAATAAATCTTAAAACTTCTCTCCCAACTTTCAAACACCCTATAGTAAACCACATTCACAACACATTTCTGATTGGTTAGCAGTATAGGCATCAAGACATAATGTATGACAGACTACACATTTCTGCCCAGGCATTTCTTTCCAGGATACTATTTACCATACACTCCAGCTTCACACTCATTCAAAGTATTCTACCACTAGCTTTAAAAAATACATTTCTCACAGATTTGTGATTCCCGCCATAATTCCTAGTATAAACACAGATTGAAAATCATTAGCAGAACAGGAACTACACTACATTACCCTAGCTTGCTTGGGTGGAAATACTGGGGAAAAATGAAGCCAGCCAAACCACATCAAACTAACTTCTTACTTCTGGTCATATAATGAGTCGATTACTAACTCATTGTCATTCTGAATGACTACTTAACCGCCTGTACTTCCAATAATTCTCAATAACACTAAAATATTTGTGATAGCCACTATGGGGGACAACTCAATTTAGGCGAAGCAAGGCTAAACTCCCCTCCCCAACACTACATCACAGATATTTAACAATGCTGAGTAAATATAGCGGTTACCAAAAATCAACACTGACATACTAAATGTCCATTAAATCAAATGTTGCCAAATGGTAGGCAATACGACTCAAAGAGGGAAAATACAACAGTTTATGTTATTACTATTTATGCAGACATTTGCCATCATTTGTGTTGGCTATATGTGTATATGCGTATAGCTCTTGTCTATAGTATAGTGTATTGCTTTAAAACCTGAACACTAATATATAACAAATGTCCAAGTATACAATAATAACATAAATATGACTTCATTAAGTAAAAATTTGAAAACAGAATACAACAGTTTGTTCTAGATGCAGCAGTATCTTCCATAATGTATACATCGGATAACTCAACATCAGCCATCTCAGAGGGATCTACACTTTCCTCAACTGCCTCGTAGGATCTCACCAGTGTCAGCCACATTCTCCAGTCACTGGTAAAAATTTTGAAAACATTTTGAAAATGCCTAAAGCACATTGCTACCAAACTGCGCAGGTGATGGACTTACAGACTCTAAGAAATTCATCACAGATTGAAGAAAATATATGTTGACCAGATAAACAATTCCAAAGTAATTAAATTTAACATTTGTATTTAATGATATGAAAAATGTCAAAAAAGTACTACTATCAAATTTCTATTGGAATGTAATCTGTGCAGCAGTCATCACAGTAAGGCCTAGGCCCAGAACCACAAAATATGTAACCAATCCAAATATCCAAAACACTTTCCTAGTTATCTCAGAGTACTATCAGGTCTATTTTTTCAATGTCCTAATTTGTGTTTATATTAGTTAATTTCAATTAATACACTCCATAAAAATCAGCAATAAAGGTTTTTGTTGTATTTGTTTTAAAATTTATGACACAACTTAAAAAATTCTATACATATTATATTAACTCAAAAATTACCTGAAATTCCAAATTTGCTTTGTATTTCAACACTTGCTGAAGATGAAATGGAAAATTTGAAAGGTGCTCCGTTGTCTGGTCCATCATTATCCTTGGCTATAAGACTTGTGATAGGACCTGGCTCTTGGTTTTCCCGCCAAACAACTGGACCAGGCTATAACACAAGTATATATATGAATAACAAATACTTTATATGCTATCATCTAAATATATAATTTTACAGAGTTTAATGATATTCTTACCATATCCAAATAGGGAGCATTATCATTTATATCGATAAGATTAATCACAACTTCTGTCGACCTAGCAAGACTTGTTTTTCCTCCATCCTCGTCATTGGCGAAGATGAGCACTTGCCAAATTTCATAACCATTTGGTGGGTCCCGATCAAGAGGCTACAAAAAATAACAGAAAATAATTAATATATTTTAAATACAGTTTGCACATCCATCAAAGTTTTATATAGTTTACAACAAATATTGCTTAGTAAAAGGTTTAATAAAATGTACATTGAAGAAAGATCATTGTGTTGAGATTTTTGCTCATAAATAATGATTTTCAGAATCTCAGTTTTTTTACCAAAAATGGTTCTGTTTTAATTTTTCAATTACAATTTAAACTCTGAAATGTTAGTTTTTATTTCTGATTCTACAGTTTAGTTTTATTTTAATGCAAAACAATGACGCCAAGCATATATCAGAAAAGTTAAATTTGAGAACGCAACAAATGACTAAGATTATATAAATAAAAACCTTTATTAATGACAGACAGCCGCTGTTGTTAATTGTGAGGAATAAATGCTGGTCTTGTTTATGCACGACATGGTAGACAATATGCTGCGGAGCTCTGCGATCTGTAATATCTGGGTCATATGCTTCCAGCTAAACAAACAAAACAAAGTTGTAAATACTTTCTGATATTTAGAAAAAACAATAAAAATATATTAGGATATTTACTGAATGTTTATAAATTTATAAAACTTGGGAAGGGTTAAATCACAGTAGCTCTTATTTTCACAATCAACAAATTTTTAATGCCTTTTTTTATTCCGCTAACATTAACCTAACAATTACAGTTTAGGTGACAGAGAAAATAAAAAACAAAAAAATTAACAAAAACAGTAGGTAAGTATAGTGAATATTAGTTTATACACATAATTTATTTTATATAAAAAAGAATCAAATTCCATGTAATTTATAAATAACTATTTATACATAGCAGCATGTTATGCCTAAACAGTTACAATTAAACAGTTTTTGAACAAAAATAATCTCCAAAATAAGATAATTAACCCACTTACTCTTTTTGTTCGATAGTTCAATAATTCCTAAAATATTTCCTACTGTTAATATTATGTTTCAGAAATGTATGTGAATGAATTTGATACGTATTCACATTCTTCACAATGCATTTAGTAACATAACATGAGAATCAGTTCACTAATACAATGCATTTAAACATATAGAAATCCTGGTACGCAATGCACTTATCTGCCAAGTGTAACCAAAAATAGTGTTAAAAATAAATGTTAAACTAGTTGCGTGTAAAGGCCCTACATACATGTTGATAATGCAATAGAAATTGTGTTTATTAGTAAGTATTATTTTAGTTATAAACTTTTAATCCTCTATTTCCTCATAATTAATTATAAGTTTTCTTAAAATTAAAAAAAAATCTATAACAAAAAACATTTGCCAACTCTAACCCCAGAAAATATATAAATAAATAAATACTATATAAGCAAAATACAAATACTATAAACAACATATAAAACAGATGTTATTTAAAATAATTATACTGAACACAGCTATCAGTACCATTAATTTTTTATACAAACTTTCACAAATAAAGCCAACTCTAAGGACCCAATTAAGATAAATGTACAGTTTTTTCTTCAAATTCAAGACAAGAACTTTAAAATAAGACATTGTACCAACCTTTCTACTAATTAACAATGTCTGAAAATTATACATAAGGAGAAAAGTGGATGACATAAAGTAATATATTTAATGGGAAAAAAAGCAAACTCATTAATAATGATAATAAAAAACAAAGAAAGTTAGATTGGAAGTTATGTTAGGTTAAGTATATACCTACCGTAACAAGACATCCAGGTACCAACTGCTCTTCTGTTATAGTAATATTATTTTTGTAAGGCAGGAATATTGGAGGGTTGTCGTTTACATTTGCTATTTTTATCTCAACCCTGCAATAATCTTCAAAGGCACCATCAAAAGCTCGTACTTTAAGAGTGTACTGTAACAAAAAAATATCATGTATTACCAATATATTAATAAATTACTGAGAAATGAAAACAGGCAAACATGTTTAAATGAATCATTTATAATGTAAATTACAAACAATATGTGTGTTGATAAATTTTATGTAAAGATCTATTCATAGTTTATACAGTGTAGATGTTTTAATTTCAGTACATTATTTATTTGTTTTACATAGTTTTCTTATTATACTTCAATTTTAGTGAATGTCATAAAAAAACTAACTTACATACATTAAAGATGTTTTTAAATAGACTAGTAGAGGGGGATATAATACAATAGTTAGTTGTATGCGTTTTTTTTTTTTATCATCTTGAGGTTGGGGCCCAAGGTGATCACATTAAATGTAAAAGAATAACTCCATACATGCGTGTGTGTGTGTGTGTGCGTGTGTGAGTGTATATATATATATATATATATATGTGTGTGTGTGTGTGTATATATACACACTAACACGAATAAAAATCAAGTTCACTCCAGGGAAATTTCATCGAAATAAGAAATGTATACACATCAGTAGACTCCCAACAACAAGACTTGCCAACAGAATCCTTAAGTATATACAAGGTGTCAAATCAACAACGTCGTGGATCGCACAATTCAGAATAGACCTACATGACGCAGGAATAGACTCAACAGATGTTGAAGACAGACACGCATACAGGAGAAAGATGCTCGGTTGGAAGGTCCCAGAGAATGAAATCCCAAAGAGAGCAGGGGTAAAATGGACGGAGGAGTGGAAGAGGATCGATGGGGACAGGATGAGGGAGGTGTGGAGGATTAGAAGGAACAAGACATGAGTCGGAGTGCTTTGCGTGATCCAACAGGGTCTATGCGCAGATAATAATAATATATATATATACATAGTCTTAAATAGAGAAGACTTTAGTTAGATCCCAGTTAGTAATGTAAGACATATGTCTACATATCTACATATCTATCAGACTTAAATAATCTTGACTGATCATTAACCAAAAACTTAATCAAGATATACCAAAACAAAACAAAAATTTCTCATCATGAAATCAATTTGCTTGCTTCTATGGCAGTGGTTGATATTTCTGCCAGAAGGAATTTCTGTCAAAAGAATAATAAGATTCATATTTCAATGACAAATCTAATGCTCTGACATCCTGAATGATATTTTAAAACAAAATATTTCCATTCATCAAACTGCCCAATAAAGGATTAAACATCCAAAACAACACTAACTGTGTCATAAACATAAATTTCAAATTGTAAGCAAAATTTACTTAAATAAAATACTGTTATGCGATGAATTGAAATTTATCAATATAGTTTAATAAAAAATACAGTACACAACTCATCCACTAGGTTTTTCTATGTTCACATGAAAACCTCACACAACTGGTTCCGTCTCAAATGGGAACCATCATGCTTGCACGGTAAAAGCTCATGGGTTTATAACAAAGTATGGTGTACTATTTTATGCCTTTATAAACAATATTAATCCCTTTCCTAAAACAAATTTCAAATATACAAGAAGATGTCAACTTACACTTGTAATATTTTCATAATCTAGCTGGCTGTTGACTCTTATTTTTCCAGTCTTTGGTTCAATTAAGAAAGCATTGTAGGTGTTACCTTCAACAATACTGTAAGTAACTGGCGACGCTGTAACAACAAATATTATATACATTAATCTCCAAACACAATCAGCATTGTTAAGTTAAACAGATTCTTTAGTTTATGGAATTAAACTTTAGTTTATCATGAACTCTTTCGTTCACTCATAAGAAATGAAATTAAAATTACAAATAAATTTTGTTACCTTTTTGTAGTTTAATATTAAAAACTAAATATTTCTCAGATCAGCTGTGGCAACTACCAAAAATTTATTTCACCATCTCGAAGAACTGTTTAAAACTGTAGTGCTTTGAAGTTACATCGTAATTGGTTCCACAACTGGTAGCGCAAGTCAGGAATACATATTATATGTTATTATACATTATTAATATAGCTAAAAATTAATGCGGCTCTAAACAGCTAATTCCCTAATAAAGTAATATATTCATTTATTTTAATTCAAAAACAAATCTTTCAAACAAAAAAAAACACTTACAAGCCTATATGGGTAAAAAATTTTAATGAAATAAATTTTTTAAAATATTAAAAAGCTATGTACAGACCAAAATTAAAATCTTAACTAAATTAATTATAATTATTATGTAATATAGCAAAGGAATAAAAATAACATATTTATAAAAACATTATGGAAAAAAACTGAATTCATATTACTTTATACCAACCTCTATACAACAAATTTAAATGTACACATTATAAACAATTAAGAGTAAAAAACACTGCGTAGTGTACAATAATGCAGAAAATGAAACACTGTTCTATAATAAAACAAAGAAAGGAGGCTCAATGGCATTTAATTAATAAACATTTATAGGTGCACTAAAAGAAGTTGCCGCCTCGGTGGCCTAGTGGATAGCATACTAGGCTTTCACCCCGAGGACCCGGGTTCGATTCCCGGCCAGGGCTTGGCATTTTCATACGCTATAAATCATCCCATCGTCTGCATTAGCCCAAATGTGCACAATAATCGGACGTTAAAACACAAAAAAAAAAAAAAAAAAAGCTCAATGGCAATTCACTAAGCACAGACTAACAAGAGCAAAATTTAGTGAAAACTGGTCTACTATTTACCTGTTTGAACAGAAACAGTTTACCTTACTGTCTGGTTTCCTGGAGAGCGGAAACAGACTTCCTACATTACTACCGCCTTATCATGACATTAAGTACAAACGAATGATTTACGTCAAAAACAAGTTAGACGAGTAGTGATGTATGTGTCCAAGTATGACTGTAAAGATTCTTATTGTATACATACCAAATTATGAAAAATTTTAAGAAAATTTGACCACATTTGTCCAAAAGCAAATTTCTTTATTTTTATATATTTAAGTTTTAAAAATCTTGCTTGTTTCCAACATACGGTATAAACAATCATTTTTATATTACAAAAATATAATTCAGATTCACTTAAATGTATTGTAACCATAATTACTTTTCAATATTGTTAATTCTTTAACTATAGCCTACATATAACAATACGCCTAATATTTCATTACCTTCGTCCTAACATATTTCCAATTTTATTAGTTTCTTGATCTTAATTGTCTTACATCAAACAAGAGGTTTTTAAAATCATGATTAGCCAACATATCAAGTACAAACTATATAACATAAATTTTTATCAGTATGATTAAGAAGGTTTGCATGCAAGGTACCTTACTGTAACATTTAGGAACTTTCTTTTATTATGACAATCCAAACCTCAATTTATTATGAAACTACATACATGAATCAATTACCTGTATCATTGTCCAAGGCTTTAACTTCAGTAACCAGAGAGTTAATATTGGCATCTTCTGAAATAGCTAGAGCAACATAAGTAGACTGGGTGAAGACTGGTGGATGGTCATTCTTGTCTGCTATTTCTATCCTAAACACTTGTTCACCTGCAATGACATATTAAACTAATTTTATAACATGTATTAGGTTTTAGGGCTGGTTGTGATGGATTTTGCACAATACGAATGCACAAATTTGTACCGATATATAATGCACATATATCTTGCACGTCACAAGTCTCATATTAAATTAATTGTAACTAAAATTTCCTGTGTTTCTGCCCGGAATCGAACTGGAGACCTTGTGAGTGTGACATGCACTTTACAATCCCTACACTACTGAAACTACAAAGAAGTTTGACCAATGCAAATATATGAAATGAATCATTATTTTTGATAAATATGTAACAGTAAAAGATCAGTTGTTTCACATTAATTCGTTAACGACCAGCTTATAGGCTACAATAAGTTTTAGGTTAGTTGTTAAAAACTAGCTATGTTAATTTGTTGTCTTTTCAAACAAAAGTATTGTAATTAAAATAAAAAGGAAGAGAAAACTAATTAATACATGATTTTTATTTTTGGTTCAATAACAGACATTGTTTCATTTAATTTAGTCGTGTGGAGTTGCTGGACTTCCATCGACCGCGTCCCCAGGTGGTGGATAGGGGAATGCCCCCCAGTTATGGGAGGTACTAGGGAAATCAAATACCTAGCGCGAACCAAAACCAGCAGGCATGGCCATGCCTTAGTCTTCAAGATGTGGCCTAAGGGAACTCACCCCGACAGAAAAGACAAAGCTGTGGATCAGCGACAATATATGAAATGGCGGAATTTAAAACATATCTACCCCAGGAGGGTACCACGAATCGTGGAGAATCCCTCCCTGAGCCCGGCCCGTCTGAGCCGAGTTCAGGCTGCCCCTCGGATTCTGGGGGGGGCACATTTCGCTCTAAAAATTTAATTCTGAAAGCGAATAACTCGGAAACCTAACCTCACGCAGCAGGTCTTCCATAAAGGACTCTTCACAAATAGACCTAGATCTAACTCCTACAGTGGTATTCCGTCGCAAATATCTATAACTAACGCGCAATCCCTAGAAACTCTCGATAAGGAGTATGATCATAAAAGCAGTAAAACGACGCACAAAACTGGCAAGAAGTAAACAGTCGTAAGAGACTGAGAAGTAGTCCTAATATGACGACCACGATCCCAGAAACAAACCAAACTAAGTTATTGGCTGGCAGCACCGGTACCAACATCAAATATGTTTGCGGATCTGGAAACTACTGAAGAAGAGCCAAAAACTACCGACCAAGTAACGCGTCAAGTAGTAAAACCTCCACCTTTCTTTGTTGATAAGGTCAGTAATATCCAGCCCCTATCAAAAATGCTGGAAGAAGTGGCACCCAGCGACTACTGAAATCAAAATTTTACAAGGGAAAAAGTCAAAATTCAGGCTAAGACCTCCGAGTCGTATTCGACTATATATAAAGAACTCAAAATTAGAAACACTGAATTCTACACATACCAACCTAAAAGGAGAAAAACTTTAGAGTAGTACTAAAGCGTATGCATCCCTCAACCGACACTGAAGAAATAAAACAAGCCTTAGAGGAGTTACACCATAAACCAAACAATATTTGGAATGTTAAAAACAGCAGAACAAAAAAACCTCTTCCTATGTTTTCATAGACTTGCAGCCAAGTCCGAACAATAAGGACATTTATAGCATCAGGTCACTCCTTAACTGCCAAATAGAAATTGAACCTCCAAGACCAAAAGCGTTCAATTCCTCAATGTTCCAACTGCCAACAATATGGTCATACGCAGAAATACTGCCACAGACAACCCAGTTGTGTGAAATGTGCTGGACCCCACCATACGGCAAACTGCCCGAGAAAAGAACGTTCAGACAGGGTAAAATGTATTCTCTGTGAAGGTAACCATCCTGCAAATTATAAGGGCTGCACTGTCTATAAAGAGCTGCAAAAATAAAATATCGAGATCGATAACCAATAACCGAAAGCCTAAAAACCTAGAAAATGTAACCAAAATAAGCCAAAGTAACGTTGAAAATAATTCAGGCAAGTCATATGTAGCAGCTGCAAAAAATGGTCAAAACCTAGAAACAATTAAAGGTAACACTGCTGAACAACACATGGTGGAAATTTTGCGTACCTTCAACAGTTCGATACAAGCTCTCATGAACCAAATGCTAACAATGACTCAGATGTTAGCTGAACTCATGTCAAAGTTGTCCAATTCGCATCCATAAAACTATGCGTGTGGAATGCCAATGGCCTGTCAAACCACTCTAATGAGTTAAAGATTTTCTTACAAATAAACAAAGTAGACATTATGCTGATTTCTGAAACTCACTTTACGACTAAGAGCTTCTTCAGAATACCCAACTACACATTATACCATACGATGCATCCTGATGGTAGAGCACACGGTGGATCAGCCATTCTTATTAGATCTAACATAAAACATCATCAGGCACAACCATACCAAAGGACTGCATCCAAGCCCACGAGTGTTGTTGTGTATGACTGGATAAGCAAGATTACAATATCGTCACTTTACTGTCCACCAAGACACACTGTAAAGAAGGCACAGTTCGATGACTACTTCAAATATCTTGGCAATCGTTTCATTGCGGGAGGTGATTATAATGCCAAACATACATTTTGGGGCTCCAGGCTTACTCTTCCTAGAGGCCGTGAACTTTTTAAGAGCGTACAGGCAGGGGCGATGAGCGTAATTTCAACAGGACAACCTACATACTGGCCGTCTGACCCAGCAAAGATACCAGACATTATTGACTTTTGCATCACCAAAGGTGTACCAGGGGACAGCATATCTTGCTGTGGTTGCTGGGAGCTATCATCGGATCACTCTCCTATTCTGGTGGAAATTGGGGTGAAAGTTAGAGAGACAACTAAAAAGTGTACACTGCACAGTAATAAAACCAAATGGGATGTGTTTAGTATTCTGGTAAGCGAGGCTTTTAGCGCAGAAATCGCACTTGAAGCGGAAAATGACATTATGAATGCTGTTGAATTTTTCACCACAAGTATCCAGAGTGCGGCTTGGATTCAACTCAATAGTCCAACAACATAGACCGGCTGGGCAAAGTATTCCTCAAGTATCCTGAATGAGATTGGTGCAAAAAGGATCTTCGTAAACTGTGGCAGCAAAACAGGTGCCCTGATACAAAAAAATTATTGAACCATAAAATAAAAAAACTTAAGCAAATCCTTGATCAAGATCGAAGCGCTAGTTTTCAGACATATCTCAAGGATCTTGATGCCACTTCAGCTACTGACTACTCCTTATGGAAAGCAACAAGAAACATCAAGCGACCTACAACAATTTCCCGCCATTGAGAAAAGCGGACAATTGTTGGGCACGTAGTGACCAGAGAAAGCTTACACGTTTGCTGAGCATCTATCAAATGTTTTCCAGCCTCATCCCTATGAAGGCCCAGCAGACCACGAGAGGAGAGTAACCGAATACCTGAAAGAAATAGAAAGCGGAGGACATTACGTCAATGAAATTCTAGCGAAAGAGGTCAGAAGAGTAATACAAAGGCAAAATCAAAGAAATCTCCAGGATATGACCTCATTACAAATAAAATTTTGCAAGAGCTACCTGACTCTGGAATAACAATGATTACAGCTATTTATAACGCTATAGTTAGACTCCAATTTATTCCACCACAGTGGAAAACTGCACAAATAATTATGTTATTAAAACCAGATAAAAAGCCTGAAGATCCAAAATCATATCGACCAATAAGCCTGTTACCTATACCATCAAAGATACTCGAAACATTAATACTACAACGTATTATGCCATTAGTGGAACAGCATGGACTGATACCCGACCACCAGTTTGGATTTAAGTCAAAAACACGCGACTGTTGACCAAGTGCACAGGTTAATAGGCGAAATAGACAAGTCTTTTGAATCTAAAAGGTATTGCTTGAGTGTCTTTCTTTCTTGATATATCGCAGGCCTTCGACAGAGTATGGCATGAAGGATTATTATTTAAAATAAAATCGTTCTTCCCCAGCAACACTTATAAGATCCTCAAATCCTTCTTAGAGAATAGATATTTCTTGGTGAATCACGGAGAGGCTTTCTCGGGTCTTTGCAATATTAATGCGGGAGTTCCCCAAGGTAGCGTCCTGGGACCGCTACTCTATCTGATTTACACGTCTGACCTACCAGCGTCAGACTGTGTAACAACTGGAACCTTTGCCCGGCGACACACGCAATTTTGTCCTCTCACGAGGATCCAACAGAGGCGTCAAAAATCCTACAAAAGGAATAAGCGAGATTTCAACATGGCTCAAGAAGTGGCGAATCAAGGCTAATGAAAGCGAAGTCAATAAATGTCACCTTCACCTTAAAAAAGGGTATATGCCCACCAGTAGCGCTTAATAACGTCGAAATTCCACGAGCAGATCATGTCAGATACTTAGGTTTACACCTGGACAAGCGACTTACATGGCAGAAGCACATCTTTACCAAAAGCGCAAACAGCTGGGACTGCAAATACGGAAGTACTATTGGTTAATTGGTCGCCGTTCGCAACTGTCAATGGGCAACAAACTTCTTCTTTACAATGTTATGCTTAAACCAATCTGGACCTATGGTATCCAATTGTGGGGACCGCCTCTCATTCCAACATTGAAATCTTGCAGAGATTCCAGAATAAAATGCTACGAATGGTAACCGGCGCTCCATGAGTGCGTGACAAGCGAACAGCTGCATCACGACCTTCAAGTATATACAGTCAAACAGGAAATTCTCGTCATCACGAAAACCTACAAAGAAAGGATCATAAACCACCCAAATCGCCTAGCGAAAGTCTTGATGGAGGAAACTCGCGCAACTCGTCGACTTAAGCGGAAAATGCCCCAAGACATACTTAAATAATAAAGTAAAGTAGGATGTGACCCTAGTCGCATTCCGAGCATGTCATGACAAGTCCCGACCTACCTACTACTTAATGTCCCCCAATATGTGACAGATTGTAGTGAATAAAAGAAAAGAAAAAAAAAAAAAAAAAAAAAAAAAAAAAAAAAAAAAAAAAAATTTAATTTAAGCCTGAAAGCATGACTCAATTTATTTAATATGGCAGTTTATAAACAAAATAAAGTATCAATATATTGAAATGAATAAATATTTGCTTGAAGTTTTAAAAAATATTAAAACTGTCTCGGTTTGTTTTATTTCTGATGTAATTTTGAGTATTATTTCAACCAAAAACAACACAGGTATATTTGGGATTTTGCCCTTATGTTTTTTTTTATAAGTTCCTTATTAACTGATTTAGGTACAGATTTTCATAAAATAGTTAATGGTCAATAACGACATTTAAATTTACTGTTTTTGATATAAAAAATATAGGTTAATTAATAAATGACCAAGCACAAAATATTATCATGTAAAAAATAACGAAAAATATTGTTATCATTAACTTAGTTCAAACGTACTCTCTTTATGAATTAATACATAAATTTTCTTTATGAAAATGTTATTAAAGATAAGAATGCATATGCCTTTACCTTGGTTGTGCCGAGAGCTGTTGACGAACAATGCAGACGGAGAATTGTCCGTTGCCTTCACCTTTACATTGTAGAAATCCTGTTTCTCTCTATCAAAAACAACTAAAGTTGTAATGTTACCTGTATATGGATCTATTGCAAAATACTCCTGATTATCAGCCAACTCATAGGTAACCTAAGGACACAGAACACATCAAATTACAACTTGGTGCTAAAGTTGTCACAAGCAGAACTGTGGTCACATAATTTTGAGACAGAGATATTAAACTTAACTATAATTACCTGATTGTGCGCTGATGTACTGTCGGCATCTATAGCTCGGACCTGCATTACTGGAGTACCAGGGGGCTCGTTCTCAAGTACACTTCCAGAAACCACTTCCGTAAATGATGGAATGTTATCGTTCACGTCTTCCACCTGGATGTTTATTGAAGTTTCAGCAGCCAAATTGTGTTTGTTCTTTGGAAACAACAAGAAATCAAGCTTAATAATTTAAAATATGATTTTTTTTTGCTGTATATCACTAATTTGTGATACTATTGGTGATACTAATTAATACTAATATAGAAGTTAATTTATCAATTGTTATGTAACAAAATGGATATATAAAAGATATTTCGTACTATATTTTTACCAAACAGAAACATAAACATATAACATTTAAAAGAATATATACTACATGAGCTGCATAAGAAAATTAGAAGTTTTAATGACAGGCCTACATACTAACTTCTTGTAAAGTACAAATTAATTTTAATAAAAAACAAAGGCTGACATACAGTTAATTGTTTATTTGATTAGGAAGTTTATTGGAATTTATTAAAGCAAATTTAGTTTTAAACGAACAAAATTATTCCAAATAGAAAATTATATAAAATTAAAATAATATAATATACAGTTAGTATTACTTATAACAATCTAAAACATTCATTATGAGACGTCTCAGCCACAGAAAATAAAACAGTTGTGTGTACTACATTTTGAGTTGAGTCTAACACAATTTTTCAGTTAAAGAGTGTATGGTTAAGTAATCATCCAATAAATTTCAATTTTGTCCAAAAGCTTAACATAGGATTTACAAAGTCAATGAGGCAAAACTTTAACAGGAAAATGATAACTGATGACATAACTAGGCACAAATACTCAACTCAGCTTAAAAAAAAACTAGGCAAATTAGTCATATGGAAAGGTAAACTAACTTGTAGTAGATTATTTTTTTTAAGTATAGATGAATTTTATTTATAATTAGGCCTAAATAGGTCAAAATTAAAAAAAAAGAAATTTATGATAAGTATACATATTTTATTTAAGTAATATTTGACACAAAGTGTTATTGAATTAAAATGAACAAAACTATTAATACAGTAAAACCTCAGTTAACCAAAACCCAAGTTATTCATAACAAATTCAAAATCACAAATCCCCTTATAACGAAAAAAAAACAGGGAAGAAATAAAATGTACAGGAATACAGGGGCGAGACTGCATGGGCTAGCAAAGAAATAAACACCTTGAGTTGACTTCCCCAGACAACAACTCCACTGCCAAGTCTAAATATAGCTACACTGCCAATTTGCATCCCCACCCCACATCGCTGACATGGACATTAGTCACTGGCTGTCAATACTTAATTTTAAACTGCACTAAAATTTGTTGAACAATGCAGGGAGTCAACAAGTCAACGGCTCATTATCTTCTAATGAAGATAGATACCGTATCAATTTTTGATAAAATTATTACTTTGAAAATAATGTATTACTTCACCACTTCTACAACATGTATCATTATAGAAAACCAAATCAAATATAGCATATTTATAAGGTAGAATAATTACTTATACTTATAGCATTATTATTTATAATACTTGATTACCTGAATTCGCACAGTTAGTGTATACTCTGAGATAGATTCGTAATCCATGTGCCTGGCCAATCGAATATGTGCCGTTGTGCCTTCAGATTCAAGTCGGAAAGTATTCATCTTATTAGTTTGCTCAGTTCTGCCAGCAACAAGCTCAAAAACTGGTGCTTTTTCATCTGTGTTTGAGCTTTAAATGAAAAATAAATCACCATATCAATTAATAATAATAAAAACAAATAGTATTAAATATAAATAATTAATACTATTATAACCAAATATGATAATTTTTTTAAACTATAAATCTTTGTTTCCACAATGACCTTATTGCCTCATCATTATTTGCAGTACTGAAAACCTTTCAGTAATATGTAGCAACATATTTCTATTACTGTTTTCAGTAGAAAACAGTAGATGCAGAAAATATAAAACACAAGATCTTTAAAAATATGTGCTTATATAATGATTATTATATACTCTAAGTTCACAGTATATCAAATCTAAAACCATCAATAAAAGCCTGTTTAAAAACTGTTTTATTTGCATACACTTTCAGAATTATTATAATTTAAAATAAACTACATAATTAGGGAATTGTGTATTTATTAAATGGACCACTCACGTTTCCCAAAATTCTTTTTAAGACTTCCCTCTCTTTTTATTCTTATAACCATTACCGACTTAGTTCTGTATGCATTGCTGCTCAAGGCCACTGTTATTTCTATTCCAATGCTACGCAGTGTGCTTCATACCACAATATCGATAAACTCGAAAGAGCCAGTTTTGCACATTTTACAGCAAAACCACAAATTTGCTTTGTGGATCGCAAAACTGGTGCGAACATGCAGCATGTTGTGAGCATATGGAGCTCTGCTAAATGGAGGAATAAAAAACATCATGGAACTGCTCATTATTATCTTAAATCATGTACCAATCTTCTCTGAAATCGGAAGGAAACAATCATTTCAAAATATTGCTGACTGACATCATTTTAGCATTTATAGTTTTGAAAATGAAATCTTTTTTGAGGACTTCAGTAGTATATTATTTTAATACCCTGGCCCTTAATTCTGGAAATATTTCATGTAATGACAGGAAAAGTGAATGGTCCTTATAAAAAGTATCCATAATTACAGAGTTGTATTTTTTTTTCAAAAAAAAAAGATAATTGTATTTTGTATTATATAAAATTAATTAACTGATGCACATCATAAAGATTGTAACTCTTTTTAAAAAACAAAATTGTTATTTTGGTAGAACATTAAAAAAATAATCTAGTAACAATGATGCAACAATTAAAATTAAAAGAACATCATCAATATCAGATGTTGATGAAAACAATCAAGTGCGTAAGTCCACAAGATCGAAGTGACATTTCTTTGTGGCCCACATCTGTTTTCTGCGAGTCCCAGCACGTTTTTATCAACAGCTCGATTTTACAATCGAGCCTCATCCAAAAATGCCAAAATTCTAAAAGAAAAATCTATTAACAAGTTCATTTCAAAACTGAAAGTGATAAACAGTTAAATTAAAAAATCTGACATTAAAATAAATACACAAATTATATTCACTAAACAGCTGAAATAGTTCTTTTAATTATATTAAAAATGAATACTTACACTGCTGTTAGTGTGGCTATATTATAGGTATAATCTGTCAGGTTCTCTAGAAGGTAAATGGGTGAAGCAGGAATAGAAGTAAAACTCGGAGCTTTCTTGTGAGATTCCACAACTACAATTTCCAAATCCATTGACGATAAATTTGCTATTTCCCCTTGGTCAGTTGCGGTTGCTCTTAACCTGAATTTGTAGTTTGGGTCACGCTGCAAAATAAAATAATTTAATAACTAGTTACAAAAGTGATTATCTTTTTCCTAAGCTCTAACTATAGAAAATATGTATTAATCTTTATAACACTAAAAAATAAAGTTTGGAAATTATCAGGGGAAAATTGGTATTTTTTTTTAATGACCTCAAGCTACAGTTTACACACGGATTAAAAAATTAAAATCTGTTATTTTTCACTTCTCCTGCGTCTTAAGGCTTGAAGAAGAAATATTATAATGCATTTTTAAATCATTAGTTCACCCAGTTAATCATTCACAATAGAATAAGTTTATATAGTCTTATTATGTTTAATTTATAATTCATTTAATCTATGCCAGACTTACCCAGCAATATTTTATAATATTACAATTAACAAACAAATATTAAAAATCACCTATCCAACATTTAATACAACATAAAACAACTTCCGACTTTGGTAACATAAAACAAATTTTAATTACTTTTACAACAACAACTTACTGCTATTACTACTTTAATAAAATACTTGCAAATTCAGTTCTAAAAACAATAATAATAGCTGTCACAAAACTTGAAATTTCAGACAAATGAAGGCTACTACACTTCTGTATTTAATTAGATACAGTTTAATTCAATCCAGTTTCAAAAAAGATTATGAAGTCTAAAAAGTTGTTATAAACTATTTTTCAATTTATGCAAAAACTTTCTTCCATCATTTTGATACACTTCATTGTCAAAAAACTTTTTGTAAAATGAAAAACAAATTTAAAATAAATCTACTGCTATTATTAAATATTTACTTGTTGTTACTGTGGTTGTTTAAAACAATTACAATGTTTTTAATGGCTTGAATCCCTTGGGTACGTTATTGATGTAGTGAACTGCAATTTTTAACAATTCACTGGAAGAAATATATAAGTCTAGTAACTTACATCAATAGGTTTATCCAAAAATATAACGCCAGTATTTCTGTCAATGTGAAAATATTCCGAGTCCGATGATCCATCAAAATTAAAGGACTGTTTTGATCCTTTCGAAGCAACAAGATCGTACAATACTCGACTGTTATTTCCATCATCAATATCGGTCGCAGAAATCCTCATGACCTCTCTTCCAGGGGACAAATCTTGTGGCACTGATTCTTGATAGTTCTAAACAATTTATAATGAACAATTTTACTGCAAATTAAATTGTGTTCTGATTATAAAAATTGTTTAAGTAATTAACTGCAATATTATTTGTACATTGTAATATTATTGTACAGAAACAAGTGGTTTTTGTATGAGCAGCTCACTGAATATTTAGAACATTTATCAAGCTTTTACACAATATTTTTAATATAATATTATATATTTTTTTATATAACATTTTAATATAATAATATTTTTAAGGTAATATTTTAACGATAAATATGATTAAACTTTTACATAAGAAAATTAATCATGTTTTAATAAATCTATATAACTAAATTATTAGTTATTAATTGTTGTCATATTTCTTACAGATGTCAAAAAATTAACTTGCGTAAAAAAGTCGAAAATATCTGACACACCACTATTTAAATGTTTTATAATCAATCATGTTTACAAACACTTAACTTAAATAAATAATATTTTAACTGACTTGCATATACTTTATAATATTTACTAATTATGGTCAAAAGTATTTTGTATTTATTATTTTCTTGTTCAAATATATATATGTAAAACATGCTCTGTATTGGTTACTTTGTTCAGAATTACGTTTTAAGTAGTGTTCAATGTAAAAAATTAAAGGCGGATGTACATTTCTATTATTCTTGGAAAATTTAAATATCGGACCATATCTGTCATACATTTGCAAAATATTGTGATGTTTTGGTCATTACATCACAATTGAGATCCCTACTACTATAAACAAATTCATTAACACAATGTTCAGATAAACAATCAAATCGGCTACCTCTATTTCCAGACCATTAAAAATTATCGCTTGAAACACTACAATTCATAAAATGTTTACAATATCATCTAAAAACATTGAATAGCTTATGTTTTAAGATACTGTGAAGCCAGCAGAGTACTGGTGTCATACAAAGCCAGAAAGGTTTGATGCACAAAAACTGTGGTTGCACCATGTACTTGTTCGTAGCTGTCGACAACTACCAAATCACCAAATGAAATGTCATAATAATAATGTCTGAGGTTACATTTACACTATAAAGTTTTGGGGTTCCTTTAATGAGTTTTATTGTTTCTTCAATATAAGTTTTATTGTTCCTTTAATATAAGTTTTATTGTTCCTTTAACTACAAAATGCTACTAAACGTTTGTCTACTGTTTTTAATTCATTGGTAGATATATCTGCCACTCATCAATAAACACAGAAATTGAGTTGATATGTCCGCCTACCAATCTGCTGGTGAAAAATATAAGCCGATATACCTGTCATTTGTCCAGAAAGGATTAGGACATAATTTTCTTCATAATTAATTAATTTGAAGTACTTTACAATCTATGTAATATAAGTAAAAACCTTTAACAGACAAAACCTAACTTAACCTACACAATTTTCAGTATTATAAAAACAAATAAAAAGGAAAAACCCGTTATACAAATTATTTTAAAATTTTGTAATTAAAAACTATTTTATTTAATCAACTACTATTAAAACCTTGCAACCCATTACTTCAAAAAAATAATATTTACTACCAGCATGCTTTCAATATTTTTTTTACCTTCCACACATATCCACGAAAGACCTGAATAAAAATATCACTTAAATATTTTGCTTGGTCATTGTTACAAAAAAGAAATTACAAATAAAATTTGGCTTTTAAAAAAATTATATACATTATTTAATTTATTTTCATTTAATATTGTTAATAACTAGGGCCAACAATGAGAGATAAATGCAACATAGATAAAATATTCCTTTATGACAAAAAATACTAAACTGTCAGGGTAACTCACATGCCCTTTGTAAGTTAGTTCCATACAAAAATAAGTTATATTTCATGTTATTATGTTATAAGCAACCTTCCATATTTAAGATTCTCATTATTTTATTAAAGTACGAAGAAGTGGGCTTAGTAATAATCAGAAATAACTTATAGAATATAAAGCCTAGGCATATACAAAAACAAATAAATACATAAACTAACCACTTTATCGAAAACTGGGACATTATCGTTAATATCTTCAATGGTAACTTTGATGGTGCAAACAGCATCTAACTGTGGTCTTCCATTGTCAGTCGCTCGAACAGTTAGGTATACTTCCTTCTCTCTGCTTGGTTCATCTCGATCGAAAATCTACACCAGCAAAACATTTATCAGGTTTTCATATCTAAATACGTTTGTATAGTTATAATTATTCTACTGACGGTAAAACACTCTATATGCTAAATATGCTTTATTTAAAAAAATGTTTTATTACACTATATAACTTTTATTACTCAAATATTATTGAACACTGGCAGATAGAGAATTATTTTGCAAAAAAAAGCATAGAAATTGACTTACATGTGCAGTCGTAATGACTCCATTTGAAGCGTCAATGTTAAATTTCAGTCGTTCATTAGGTGCGGAAACAAACGTATAAGTAAGCCTGCCTCCATTTTCTGGAGGGTCTCGATCAGTCGCTGTCACCTATAAGAAAAAATTGTTACTTATAATAATTAAATTTTAAAACCATTTATCAATAACCTAAATTGTAGTTTTTTAATACTTGCCGAACTGACAGGCATTTGGAAAACTGATTAACTCAACTTCAATGCTTTTACAAGTACTAATCAGCAGTTTAGTTAGTACTACTGGATACAATACTACAACTAATAATAAAAGTATTCGTAATGAAACAGGTTAGGGCCTACATTACTTTCAAATATAATTAACAAAAAATATTTTTTTAAATTATTATAAAAATTGTCTGTCATACATTGATAACAAAAAAAGAAAAAAGAAAGTTTTGATTTTTACAACAACAAAACAAAAAATTAAAGTCAACAGAAAGAAATACAGTGCGCTAGATAAATATCATATAAGTCAAACCTGAAAGACATAGGTTCCAGTTGGTTCTTCTTCCTTAACTGTAGGTGCATATTTCGAACAATTTGTAAATACAGGTTTGTGGTTGTCGTAGACTGCAAGTTGTGCAAGATTTGAACCTCCAACACTGAACTGCAAAAAACAAGTAATTTTTGTGTTAGCTAAATTTGTAAGAAAATATCAATGGATAACCCATCTATTAAAATATGATGTCGATAGTTACTATCTGCTTATGTTAATTAATGGAATCTAACCTTACTAATTTTTTTTAAAATAACATAATTATAACACAATGATGATGAAAGTGATAAATTGTACCTCAAGATTTAGTAAAACGAGACTTGTTTTCTTATGTCATGTAAATATCATTTACAAACTTCATTTAAAAAAGTTTCATAATTAAAAAAGGAGTGGTAATACAGGTATTATTACACTAAAAAAAAACAAAACAAAACAAAAAAACAATAATGTAGGTATAGCTTTTAGAACGTCACAATTCATTTCTAATCGACTTATACTAAAAAATAAAATTTGGACTTAACTAACATATTTTGTATTTTTATTTGTCCAAACAATCCTCCTCTTAATAGTAGCCTACACTACATACTATAATTTAAACAAATTTGATGCAACAAATAAAATTACGCAGTATGTAGGTGCAAACCAAAACCCCTCAGAATCTATAAACATTTTACACAATTTAACATTAGTCTACCTTATATTATAACACTTACACTTGAGGCTAACCAAAGAATAATAACACAAGTATTATGTTTCCAAAACCGATGTCCTGTTCTGTCCATTACAAGACACAGATTAAAACAATGTAACATTATGAATCACTCATTCAACAGTAATAACTAACTGTAAGCCTACCTCAACAACTGTGAGTCATTTCTAAGAATTTCAATCAAACCATGAGCAGGAAAGGAATTCTACATTATATTCAGATATACAAATATGTGACTAACTTGCTGATAAAATTTATATAGGTTATATACACGCATGTGTATGACGCGCGCACACACGCACGCGCGCGCACACACACACACACACACACACACACACACACACACACACACACACACACACACACACACACACACACACACACACACACACACACACACACACACACACACAGACAGACAGAGAGAGAGAGAGAGTAGGAGAGAGAGAGAGAGAGAGAGAGAGAGAGATAATAATAAATCATAATAAAGTACTGGTGACTGGACACTTACGCTCACCTATTAGATGATATGCTTATTTCTAACTCTAAAAACGTAAAATACAGTTTTACATTTCATTACATAAAACGACTAGGCTATGTTTATTTTAACGAAATATTTTTAAGAATGTAGTAAACCAGCAATCATTATAATGATATATATGTTCCTATATAGTGTACAGCATATAATTTTTTTTTCAATGCTACAACTAAGTACAACTTATCTAGTAGTCACAGTTGCAAATTGTACTGTCACTGACACAGTATTAGTTAGAAATCATTCCTATGAATCACTCCGAACACTCTCATATGATAACATATAATCACTGCACCAGGTCTTCTGGTCTTGTCCTCTTCAGTCACCGCTCCACATTCCTGCCCGCACTGCGGTGTTAACATGATTGTGAAGCCTACGTTCATGCTTCACAGCTATGGATCTTCCCTTACTGTTTCCGTCATTAGGTCTTTATGGATACTATCATTTTTAACATACCATGGTGCACCAACAATCCCACATAGTACCTTATTTTTAAAAGATTGTTTTATATTAAGGTTAGTTTTCTTGGTGCAACCCCAAAGTTGCAACCCGTACATCCAGACTGGTCTGAAAACCTGCTTGTATAAGAGCAGTTTGTTTAACAAATCTAGTTTAGACTGACGCCTTAGTAGCCCATACAGTCGTCTATAGTTCAAATTTAGTTGACGTTTTTTCCATTCTGAAGTGCGCTTTCCAATTCAACTTGGCGTCTAAGTATTTTGCCTCCAGTTTAGACGGAATCACTTGAGAGTTTACATATACGGGTACACTTATTGTAGTCCTGTCTGTAAAATTAACGTGAGTAGATTTAGTCTCATTCAGCTTGATACGCCACTTTTTTGTCCAAGAACGAATGTTCAGGGTTTTCTGGAGCTTATCTGGTGCTTCCTCTACAGTGTCCCCAACAGCTAACACGCCAGTATTATCCACAAAAGTGGCTATTGTTGTCTCTTCATTTATAGGAATGCCCGTTAGAATATAAATACCGCTTAAATATATTTAAAAAACGTTCCATATTAAGCAAAAAATATTTGTATACAATGATTAAAAACTTGTATACTGTTAAAAAAATTATAGGTAAAAATACACAACTTAAAACATACAACATAAAATCAATACTTAATAAACAAATATATATATTTGGGGGAAATTTCCGAACCCATCCTGATCACAACTGGAGTTCGCCAAGGAGATGGACTCTCGCCACTCCTTTTCAATCTGGTGTTGGACAAAGTTATCAGTTCGACTTGGAAGACCTAAGGACAAAACAGAAATCGCGTGCCTAGCTTTTGCAGATGACCTAACCATACTCACAGATAATGAAACAACAGCGATTAAACAGATAGAAGTCCTAAAGGAATGTGCAGAGAGGGTCGGTCTACAGATCTCGTTTAAAAAAACCGAATTCTTCTGTTCAAAATTAAATATTCAAGAACTAAACACAAAGTATGGTTAAGATAAACAGAGTCAAGCCCTTCAAATATCTGGGAGAAATTCTTGAACCCACGGGTGGCGAGAAGGCTGCGCAAAGGGGTCGGCTACTGAGAATGAAGAGGGCTCTTGGTATAACGCGTGATATCTACAATACTCTTATTGTATGTCGACGCACACAAAAATCAGACACTCCAACACAGTCATAAAACCGGAAGTATTATATGCACGCGAGACTCTAGCATTCCACAAAAAAGCTACCATGGAGGATATTTTGAAGGAAGAACGCAAAATCTTGAGGAAGATCCTTGGCCCGAGATTAACAGAAGATGGATACAAGTTGCACTCTCGGAAGACCACAGAGAAGATATCGAACCTGGCAGCAGATATCAGAAGAAGGAGGCTTCGGTTCTATGGACACATCAGTAGACTCCCAACAACGAGACTTGCCAACAGAATCCTTAAGTATATACAAGGAGTCAAATCAACAACGTCGTGGATCGCACAAGTCAGAATAGACCTACATGACGCAGAAATAGACTCAACAGACGTCGAAGACAGGAACGCATACAGAAGAAAGATGCTCGGTTGGAAGGTCCCAGAGAATGAAATCCCAAAGAGAGCAGGGGTAAAATGGACGGAGGAGCGGAAGAGGATCCATGGGGACAGGATGAGGGAGGTGTGGAGGATTAGAAGGAGCAAGACATGAGTCGGAGTGCTTTGCGTGATCCAACAGGGTCTATACGCAGACAATAATAATAATAATATATATATATTAGACGATATAACTCAACTAATTAACACCAAAATTTACATTTATTTTATTTGATATTACAGAAATCTCACACTATTAACTACTAGCCTTGAGTCTATAATACGAGTCGTACTAATACATAGGGCTAACAGACTCGTCACAGGATCTATACATAAGAGATGGTCATGCACACAAATTTATAAGAGCCTGGAGGCACATATTAAACTTCAGTAATTAATTTATTACTGAAGTACTAAACGTAAAACTAAATCTGAACTGCTGGTTAGCGTGTAATTTCAATTAAATTTTATTTGTTTTTACGGTTTTAATATTTAATTTTTAACAAATTAAAATATGATTTCATTTTTAATACACTTCCATAAAAACTTGTGCCTAATGAAAATGCAACAATATTTAAAAATTTGTTATTCATAACAAGCTTGCAAAATTTCATTCCCAACAAGGAAATAATTAAACTGTTTTACAATAGACAATCCCTAAGCCATGAATATTCATTCATTCATGGTGTGAAACTGCACAAAAGCTAAATGCACAAGGAGCGGCTATGCAATCTGCACTGGCCCATTGTTCTGTTCTAGTGGGGTAATTAAAACAGAAAGCAAACAGCCAGCTGGCTTTGTCATTTTTAAGTTTTACTGATAGATTAACTGAATACCTACTAATAAATTTTATTCCAATTGCTTTCAACAAATATTAAAACTAAAAACTTTATTAAATTGAAAGGAAATTTTGTGTTCGTAATTACATTTGTACTGTAGATAATTTTTGGAGTTAAAAATATATAGCTTTTAGTATATATATATATATATATATATATATATATATATATATATATATATATATATATATATATACGGGCCGTCTCGGTGGCCTAGTTGATAGCGTACAGGACTTTCACCCCGAGGACCCGGGATCGATTCCCGGCCAGGGCTTGGCATTTTCATACGCTATAAAATATCCCATTGTCTGCATTAGCCCAAGTGTGCACAATAGTCGGACGTTAAAAAAAAAAAAAAAAATATATATATATATATTATATGCAAGCGAGACGCTAGCACTCCACACAAAAGCTACCATGGAGGATATTTTGAAGGAAGAACGCAAAATCTTCAAGAAGATCCTTGGTTCGATATTAACAGAAGATGGATACAGGTTGCACTCCCGGAAGACCACAGAGAAGATATCGAACCTGGCAGCAGATATCAGAAGAAGGAGGCTTCGGTTCTATGGACACATCAGTAGACTCCCAACAACGAGACTTGCCAACAGAATCCTTAAGTATACACAAGGAGTCAAATTAACAACGTCGTGGATCGCACAAGTCAGAATAGACCTACATGACACAGAAATAGACTCAACAGACGTCGAAGACAGGAACGCATACAGAAGAAAGATGCTCGGTTGGAAGGTCCCAGAGAATGAAATCCAAAAGACAGCAGGGGTAAAATGGACGGAGGAGCGGAAGAGGATCCATGGGGACAGGATGAGGGAGATGTGGAGGATTAGAAGGAGCAAGACATGAGTCGGAGTGCTTTGCGTGATCCAACAGGGTCTATACGCAGATAATAATAATGATTATTATTATTATTATTATTATTATTATATATATATATATATATATATATATATACATAATTTAGTATATTTTAGTTTTTGTTTGAACCAATTTTTTTAAATAACTGCTGTATGTTTTCGAAAAAAATTGAAGTTCTGAGGGTAAACAGTACAAGTATTCTTAGCAGAAAAGTACTGTTACATTTCCACTGTGGTGCTAGAAGCAGCAACACTATTCTAAATAGAGAGAAAGAAACCAATGTATATTGTTCCGTTTGTAAATGGTAAACTAAAGTGTAATTAAATAGTATGTAGTGTTTATCATTAAATACTTTATTATTTTAGCACGCATAGATAAAAAACATAATTCACATGTTCAGCATGTTCTTTAAACGACGCAGTAGGAAAAATTAGAAGGTGAAAACATAATTGTCAAAAAAACATTCTTTCTTTCTGCGTGTAAAAAAGCCTCTTGTCTGAAAAAAATAAATTCAAATTTAAGTTAAATTACAATAAGTTTGCAAATAACCCATAGTAACAGAAACAAGCCTGAGGTGCAGGAGTTATACATAACAGTTACATAATGGAACAGAATCCAACAGCAGGGGTGGTGCCAACCCTAACTCTTACTAATTATATAACAAGCTTTTGTTTTCCCTTTTATTTTACTTAAATAAACAGAAAGCTTAACAAGAATTTGTTCGTCTCAATTCTCTACAGGTATAATTTAGTTTTAAACCTATTTGTTTATGCCTACGTTTATTAAATGTTAGTCCTACTGGAATACAAACCGGTCAGAAGAAGAATCATTACCTCAACGATTTCCACAGTTTTCCGAAACGGGAAATTTACGTTGTGTGGTTCTTAATTTATTATCTTTGACTTGAGATTTTTGTTTCAATGTTCGTGTTTTTCAAAATATGTTTTAACACTGCTTTTGTTAACACGGAGTTCTGTGGCAAAAAAATGATGTTTTGATTATAAGGTTTGTTTCTGATTACAATGAGGTTTTTTTCGATACAACTTACTAAATATCTTCGTCAAACAAGTGTTATGCTTCCAAAAGTTATGGATTATTTTCGTATATCCAGGAATCTGGAGAACTGGTTATCCTATTGTTATTGGTTACAAAATCGTAAACAATCGTGAATTTATAAACGCCAATCTGGTTTTTCCGTAGCGCTTCTCTATTCTGTGAAATGCAAATTACAGTTTTTCCATAATTTGTGAAGCAAACACGCTTCTTAACGCTAGAAATACTTCCAATGCGCTCTAGGAAATTCTGAAGCGAGATATTCCATTATGCAAATGCGGAAAGTATGATTTAAGGCGGAACTTCTTTTGTGTATAGATTTCTTGTAACTTCCTGTGAAGCGGTATAGCCTTACAATATATTGTAAAAACACCTTCAAATAATGCACTCATACATTTAAGTATGATAAACGATGTCTTAAGAGAAATTGTTTTAATAAAATCGTTAATATTACGGTACTAAATGAACGATACCAACTTCAAGCCAAACATATTTAATGTACTTTAAATTATTTATGTATTTCGGGATACGAAACTGTAAGCTAATGGGTTAAACAGTGTTGTAATCGACTTTAAAGTTTTTTTTTTTTAACGTCCGACTATTGTGCACACTTGGGCTAATGCAGACGATGGAATGATTTATAGCGTATGAAAATGCCAAGCCCTCGCCGGGAATCGAACCCGGGTCCTCGGGGTGAAAGCCCAGTACGCTATCCACTAGACCACCGAGGCGGGTGTAAATGTTTGTAGGCCTATGCATTACACTATAAATATACTCGTAAATAAATAGATAAAACATCTTTATTGTAAACAAATTGTCATAATACAGTAATTCAAATATAAATTACAAAATAAAAAAGACATACCCACGGCCTACGGCCGTTTAGGAAGTCAACTGTCAAAAAATTAATTCATTAAACTGCAAAAAAACAAAAGAACATTTTATGTTCTTCATTATGATTATTCATTTTCCTTTCTCTTTTTGTACACAAAAATAATAAACCTACGTCATAAAAAAATATACAGAATTTAATAATCACTTTTCTTATAAAGTTTAAACCTCAAACATTATTAACAATAATCCCTTCTCCAAAGCTTTCTTTTTTTTAAATTAAACATTAATTCCATCATATCTGTACTGCCACGATTGTCTACAATAGTTAACGAATGAAATCCAGTAACTGCCTCAAGTCTGTGCACAACACACGAGACAGAGCTGCTAACCTCCTTGGCCGAAATACATATTAACTTATCAAGTTATTTTCCAGTATCTGGTTTCATACCGAATTTGAACCTACTTTGTCCTTTTCACAGTTTTCTTTAGATGTTTATAAAATGATGTCTGCTGTGTTAGTTTAATTCCTACATAACTTATACATTTACTGGCCGATTTTTGTGAAGCCATACGTGAACTCTTAGATTCCACCTGCTGACATAGTGACCGTATCATAAACTGCTTCTCCTTTCAGCCAAGAGAATTACATCATATCTGCGTACGCCGTTTAATTTTTTAATTCTCTATTAAAACTCGTCCTCCTACTTGGTCTTCAGTGCCACTGAGATACAAAGCGAACACCGTTATTACACTGGTGAATATAGTTAACCTGTCTAATGTTATGCACCATAGAAATAGGAGAGGTCCATGAATAATTCACGATAGAGGACAGATATAGGATAATGAATGCCACTGAACTTAGCATCGTAAAATACATTCTAAACAAAAAACTTCAATTTATCTGAAACAGATGTGACAAAAACAGCAGAGAAAAACAGAAGGGTGTTTTCCATCTACTCTCTAATATTATGTACCCTATTGCGGATAAAATTACCTATTATGTTACAGTGAAAGTGATATCTGATAAAAGAATGTTTATCTAGATTTAGCTGCTGTAGACGGAATAAATATTTAAAAAGCTAAACATTGCGTTGAAGGCTAGGGCCACGCCAGGTGGCACATGTCATTAAAGTCTGCACAAATAATGCATGACGCCTGAAGGGAGATGTGCTGATTAACTCTTATCCAAAGACCTGGATTTTATCTCCCATCATTGCTATGGTCACTGAAACAAGTCGTTTTCTTGTTGTAAAAAAACTGTTATTTACTTTACGAATACGCGAGTATATTCACGATTTTTTAAAGTGATAATTCCACGATTCATTATTTTGAACAACTTTTGCAATGTCTATTTATTTTTGTTTTTTCGTTTTCTTTAACACCTTTAATCGTGTTTAATTTTTATGGTTATTATTTAAATTAGACAGTGTGCCTTAGGTTTTATGAATCTTATATAACACTTGAATTTGACGAAAACCTGTTGAATCAAAAATGAAAATCCAGTGTTCCTCATTGTTGATTTTCAGTTTCTTGTCGGAAGCTTCCAAAACAAATGTTTGCTTGGGTGCTTGTGGACAATTTACGAACAAAATTTAATCACAATTGTTAAAGGTATTTTAATTTTTTATTTTTTTAAGGCGAATAGCACATTGAGGCCATTATCGCCTCCCTAAATGTAAGTGTAAGTGTAAAGTGTTAAAGTCGTAAGTGTAGTGTTGTACGTGTAAGTGTGCATTAGACTGACTCAGGCACCGCGAGAGACGTCTAAATCCTCTCAATATGTGCAGCTAGTCTGCACCCTCCTGCGGGGAGGTGTTTTTAAAAAAAACATGTTGTACAGGGTGTTTGAAAAAGAACTCCCTAATTTTAATGTGCCTTAGAATCTGTACAAAGTGACACAATACTCTAGTTTGTGGTATTTAATTCATCAACTGTCCAAGTTTTGTTCAAGTAAATGTAGGAATTCAGTTCCTGCAGTTGGCAAGCCTATGTGATCTTTGCGACAGCGCTGAATTCACGCGTTCAGTGTAGTGCAATGGCTACTCCACAACAAAAGGCGTGTGTTATTTGGCTTGTGAAAACTGAGTCTGTTATAACAATAAAACGTAAATTTGGACTTGAGTATAGTGGTGAACCACCTACACCAAAAACTATCCGTTAAAGTCTTTCAAGGAAACCGGCAGTGTTTTAAAAGGGAAGTCGCCAGGTAGACCGATAACTTCTGAAGCTACTGTTGAACAGATCCGTGTTTCGTGGATCCCACGTTGAAGTTTACTGACATCAAAAAAAAAAAAAAAAAAAAAAAAAAAAAAAAAAAACGGGATGGTATTCTCTTTTATTGTATGTACTCGTTGATGAAGTTTTTCATTAATTTCACTATTAAATTTATGAAACAAAACTAGGGAGTTCTTTTTCAAACACCCTGTATTTTGTTTTCTTACGACAATTTCTAAGATAAATTTACAGTAGCATTTTATGTTTCACAACAGTCTGCCCTAAAAGTGGTCCAATTAATTACACTTTTTTTCAGTTGACGACAGCCAATATTTCCATTACAAAATTCAAAAATAAATTTTGAGAAAACGGAATTTAGTTTACCGTAATGGATAAGGTAAATTAATATTTAGTTTCTTGCAAATTTAAGAACTGAATTACGTGAACACTAACTGCGTGCAATATGTGAAAGGTCCGCGGTGTCCAAAAGTACGTTCGCAAACATTTTAAACCTATAACACGGATTTACAGCCTATTAGTACAGCCCACCAATGTAGAAAAGACGAATGAATAAAATTCTGTGTTTTTATGATATCACACGGTCTACCTTCAGTTACCTCAAATTTGGAAATTGCTTTTCCCTTATATTTTCGTGTCACTACACAAAATGGCGTGTCTAGAAGTATTTAAACGTTAGGGACCTACACGCAATCACTTTCATCTTTATATTACAGTAACCTATAAATAAACACAGATAACAAAAAGATCTAAGAATTTATAAATACAGTAATTTTAGGTTGTCTTTTACCCGAGGCTTATTGTGTCCGATCTGAGCCTAATCCGAGGGAAAGCCGCAATCCCGGTGTACGGTACAAATTATTTTACAATCCGCTTCCTTTGTAACGGAAACACAACATTGCGCGTCTCAGATAATCCGAGTCCAGGTCGGCCAACTTTCCCATTTATCTAGTTAAATATTCCACTTTTAATGAACTTTTCTAATTTACTGTATTAATATTTACGCTGTTAAGGCGTAATCCAATTTTGGAAGCCCGTAACAACTTGCACGAATACTTGATTAAAGAGTTCCGAACTGAACTCTTGATATAATTATTGCGGGCCACATTGAAAAGTGGGGCATAAAAGTTAACACAATTATTTAAATGATTTTCCGTTATTTAAATGGCGCCAAATTAGGAAAACTATACACTGTGAAGTTTTCTTTTTCTTCGGTAAGTTTTGAAGGCGCTTTGTAACAAGGCAGGCGCAATTTATCAAACTGATAAGGAACTTTTTATATTTTAATAAAGGCTTGTGCAGAATGTTGATGTGTTTTTGAAATGTAGGCCTAAAGTTTACGATAAAACAAACTGCGGTCTGCGTCCAGTTTAGGTCTTCCCCACTTTCTATAACAGGTAACTTGCATTTCGAATTTCGTACATGACTTCTAATTCCTTTATGCATCACACCGACCATTTTTCTTTTAATTTTAACGAAGTTTTGGGAATATAAAGATCAATCATTCTAAGCATTACGGCTTAAAAAGTCAATCAAAACCGTTAAAACTAGTTTTTGAGGAAATTATTGAAACTACATAGCTAATTTTAAAAAAAAATAATGTAGGAAGAGGTGATTTAGTTTTAAAAATTTGAAGAAAATCGGAGTACTGTAGTAGTCTTTACAAAACAGTAAATAAGTTAGACTGTACGCACATTTAAATTGTATACTGCATGCATACTATTTCACAAGACTTTCGAGAAGGAGGTACATGAATGAATAGGTAGGCGAATGAATTGAGGCCAGAAAAAGTATTTAAAATTGTGTTTTTACATTACATTACCAATTACATACAATTTATTTTACTTTCTGTATACTAGTGCACACAGGTATCACGTGTAATAAGCTTCACTAAGCTATGTAAACAATTTTACAATAGGCCTATAGTTATTATTGCTTTTTTTAATAACAAGGGGAGGGGTGGGGCATAGAGGACCTCTCGGAATGCCTGGTATATATATATATATATATATATATATATATATATATATATATATATATATATACACACACACACACACACACACACACACACACACACACACACACAGTTGAAGAACACTAGGCCTATAGCAAACTTTCTACATCTATACTAAGCAGTAGAGCCCAGAATAGTAAAGATATTATAGAAGTACAGCCACCATTATAAAAACCGTGCTCGAAGTTAGCGCCTAAACTCCAAGTAGTTCGCCTACCTACCGCTACGCACACTGCAAACTGCAAGGGCACGAAGTGGAGACGTTTGAGAAAATACAGTATTATTGTCTATTTAATTGTAGTTGAACACTGTGCCGCAAGATGCCACCAGCAGCGGCGCTCACGTGATAAGGGTTATCATTCTAGTACGTTATATCAGAGAGGAGGAAATAGAATCAAAACAGCACAGTGTACAACGTTGATTTGTCCAAGCGAAGAACAACAAAAACATGTAAGTGTGCTCACTACAATCGTGTTATACAAACTTTTGGAGGGCGTGCCTCGCCTTGTGATACATAGGCGCGTATAGGCCTGCATTACATCTGAACAGTTACTTACGACTGAGTGAGATTTTTAATTTTATATCGTTATTTTATCTAAAGAAAAAATGAGCACACGTAAAACTGAAAATGTCAACGTATATTATGTTTTAAAGCCGTCAATTATTTGTACCAGTACCAATCCCCACGACTTCTGATACACTCCATACATTACACCATGTCTCCTCTGAAACGAACTTCTGAAGCTTCACTTTGTACGCGCGTTCCAGTCGATCTGAATGTCCGCAATCATAGCTTTTACTTAATGCATGTTAATAGCATTAAAGAAATATTTGTGTTTCGTTTCCAATCGGCTTTATTCGTGGCATTCCGCTTTGAACTCGTGCCCTAAGTGCGCATGCTCAGCAGAGCACTAATCGCATCAAGTCCCCTTTCCAACTTTATTTTATAAAATTTATTTCTGGTCCCACCGAATACAAAGCGGACGAAAGGACTTCAGAAGTTATGAATTATATAAGCTATTTCACGTCGGTGAACATCTTCCTGAATAAAAAACATTATATGTTTAGGTTTATTTAAACGCATTCAAAATTAACCAAAATATTTCGCAGCCTTTCGCACATTTTTTTTTATTGTTTGTTAATAAAACATGAAAATTAATGACGCATAAAAAATTAATTTTTACAAAATCGTGTTTTTCAATAAAACAGCTGACGTATTATTGTTTAACAGCTGCTTTCGGACAATTGTTGTGTTAACTCAAAACAGTCAGGAGATAAATGTAGAGACCATAAGGCGGTGGTCATCTACACACTCAATCGTTGCCGTATTGATAAGTACAGGTAACTTCCTTCTCGGTGGTCTAGTGGATAGCGTACTAGGCTTTCACCCCGAGGACCCGAGTTCGATTCCCGGCGAGGGCTTGGCATTTTCATACGCTATAAATCATCCCATCGTCTGCATAGCCCAAGTGTGCACAATAGTCGGACGTTAAACAAAAAAAAAACCTTTTTTAGGACAGAACGTACCGGGCCCACACATTTTAAACAGATTAACACTAAAAATAATGAATGTTTGTAATATCGAGCATGAAAATAGTACTGTAGTATTTTAAACCTCAGCATAAGTTCTTTCTCTAATTAACATCTAAGTAGAGGCTATACAAGGACAATCGTTTTAATTATAAAATTTTAGGTTTCGACAACTATACGTGTAATTTGTCTTATAATTTTAATTATACTTTCTGCATAATACACTTTATTTTTTGTTAATAACTGGTTATATAAGTATAGTTTGTCTATCCGCTCGTGCTCCCCAAGTGAAGGATAGTCGGTTCACCTACAAACTAGACCCTTAGAAACTAAGTGTTAGTTTAATTGCTTGAAAAACTCTTTTCATTATTTGCACCAATATTAAAATAACTTTAATGTAAATCAGCAAAACATAAACAAAATTACTTACAATGCACATACAGTATACTAAAAAAAATTATTGTCATTTAAGGTCAAATATATAAATTTATTTTCAACTATATAGGTTAGGTAAAAAGTTTTTTTTTCAAATGCAAGTGAAATTTTAAGAGATATGCATGTGTGGAACCTACTCAATTACGAAACTACTTTAAAATTTAAAAAAATTCATCAACCATCTTGAATGTTCTTAAAAAATAGGAACGTGACGGAGATTTAAATGCGAAATTACAAGAGAAAAACAATGATGAAAATGCATACAGATATCGCAAACCGTTTCGAACCTTTTACAAAACAAATTTCAGAGAAAAACGAAAATGTAATGAAATTTTTAATTTTAGTTCCACCAGCTTCAAATGTCCAAAATTCAAAATATCATAAAGCTTTATTATTTACTTCAAACTTATTCGGTATGAGAATAGACTAACAATAATAAATAATGGTGTATTACATATCCTTAATTGTGAATTGCATTTCAAATGTTTATGTTACATTATGGACTTTTATAGGCCTAAACTCTACATTTTGTAAAAACCCACGTAACTCACAAATGTACAGTCCGATAAAAAAAATATATTGCATAGTTAGGGAAAGACGGGTAAATCACTGAACAGACTGTACTCGCTGGGTGAGGCGAAGTACAGGAGCCACGAACGGCTAAGACAAGCTAATACCGAACTGATTTTGCCAAGTTTCTCGTGTTGTAGAAATTGCCCACACAAACAAACAGTTAAACTAGTTCAGACACTAAACGAACTGTCAAAGTTTTGTACTCGTTCAACATATACACAACACTATTGCGAGCTTGTACGGCGATGATATCAGCTACCAGTTAAGTTTATTGCTTACGTAATGGCGGCTGAAGATAATCATTAACTGAGCCTGTTTCAAGAACAAACTTTGCAGCTACTCCATTCAAGTGAAAAATGAAAAGAATTTTAGTTTTATCAATAAATTTAAACTTGACTGCATTTTCTGTCACGCTGTTATGCGCTATTACAGGCTGTTAGCTTCCGGGAATTTAGTCGATAGTTCCTGGACAGGGATATTTTACTACTAAACAATTTACTCACGAATAACTGGATGTTTTTCAATGTTCTATAAATATTTATTTATAAAATCTAAAGAGTTTATTATCAATGTAACATATAGCCTTCATTTTTAGCCTAAAATAAATTAATTGCAATTGAACACTACGAATATAAACAAAATGAACCAAACACTACGAGTATAAACAAAATGAACCAAACACTACGAGTATAAACAAAATAAACCAAACAATACGAGTATAAACAAAATGAACCAAACACTACGAGTATAAACAAAATGAACCACACACTACGAGTATAAACAAAATGAACCACACACTACGAGTATAAACAAAATGAACCACACACTACGAGTAATAAACAAAATGAACCACACACTACGAGTATAAACAAAATGAACCACACACTACGAGTATAAACAAAATGAACCACACATTACGAGTATAAACAAAATAAACCAAACACTACGAGTATAAACAAAATGAACCAAACACTACGAGTATAAACAAAATAAACCAAACAATACGAGTATAAACAAAATGAACCAAACACTACGAGTATAAACAAAATGAACCACACACTACGAGTATAAACAAAATGAACCACACACTACGAGTATAAACAAAATGAACCACACACTACGAGTAATAAACAAAATGAACCACACACTACGAGTATAAACAAAATGAACCACACACTACGAGTATAAACAAAATGAACCACACATTACGAGTATAAACAAAATAAACCAAACACTACGAGTATAAACAAAATGAACCAAACACTACGAGTATAAACAAAATAAACCAAACAATACGAGTATAAACAAAATGAACCAAACACTACGAGTATAAACAAAATGAACCACACACTACGAGTATAAACAAAATGAACCACACACTACGAGTATAAACAAAATGAACCACACACTACGAGTATAAACAAAATGAACCACACACTACGAGTATAAACAAAATGAACCACACACTACGACTATAAACAAAATGAACCAAACACTACGAGTATAAACAAAATGAACCAAACAATACGAGTATAAACAGAATGAACCACACACTACGAGTATAAACAAAATGAACCACACACTACGAGTATAAACAAAATGAACCACACACTACGAGTATAAACAAAATGAACCACACACTACGAGTATAAACAAAATGAACCACACACTACGAGTATAAACAAAATGAACCACACACTACGAGTATAAACAAAATGAACCAAACACTACGAGTATAAACAAAATGAACTAAACACTACGAGTATAAAAAAAATGAACCAAACACTACCAGTATAAACAGAATGAACCAAACACTACGAGTATAAACAAAATGAACTAAACACTACGATTATTAACAAAGTGAACCACGAACTAAGAACTCGTACCTGCAATTATTTTCAATGGAGATTTAAACCATTGCATATAACGGCCTAACCGCACACTTCAAAGAGAAATTGTTAATAAAGAGATTTTAAAAGATTTCCGAGTGGTAGGCTTATTAAATTAAGCATTATAAATCGATAATAAAACACAAGGACATATTCTGTCTTCCTCTCGGCCTGCAGCAGCAGCAAACCAGTGGTAACATGCATAACGTAATATACTATGTAAACAAACTCATTAACTATTATTTAACACGTGATTCATATTGGATTTAGTAAACGTAAACAAAGAAATGACCACTCCATCGCATGTCAAAAGAACAAGCGGAGATAGTCCAGGAGAGCATCCTGTGGAAGTCCTGTTTTCACTCAAGTTGCATACATCATTCGATGAGAATGGAGCTATCCTGATCATTTATGCAGATGACAGGGCGAAGAAGTGGTTTCAAAGCAAGGAAGGAGGAGAGCCTACAGATTCAGGTTTTTTTCTACTTTAAAACGAAAAGCACATTAAGGCTATTATCACCTCCGTAAATGTAGGTGTGAATGTAAAGTGTTTAATTCGCAAGTGTTAAACAAAATGAACCAAATAAATGTTCCAAATTTTATTTTTTCCCTACCACACTATTGTTTTGTAAGTGTGTTGTAAGTGTATAAGTGTATTAGACTCGGGTACCGCGAGGGATATCTAAATCCTCTCAATAGTCTGCACTCCCTGCGGGGTCAGGTGTATTTGGCCAGGGTGGTGTTCCAAAAGGTGGAAGGGATAAAGCAGCTACTACTACCATATCAAGACCAGTAGGTAATATAAGCAACACTGTATAGATTGTTTGGTTCCTGGCTTATTGTGGTTCCTAAAGAAGCGGGTAGGTTTGAGGTTGGGAAGTAGGAGGGTGTTGAATCCCTCCCCCAAACGGGGGTTTAATCTAAATACGATTAAGCATTTTCATTCCCCAACCACTAAATAAGTATAAAACCTTTTAAACAGCTCTAGGTCAAGCGCGGTAATAATAAATAATAGTATTACTGTATTATAGAGTAAAAAATAAGGGTTTTTAATTTAATTTAAAGATTTAGTGCAAAATGACGTGCTCATTTAATCTGGCAGTCGGTCCACACGGAAGATACGAATCTGAGGTTATGTTACAAGAAATACATTTTGGTGTAACGGACTGAATTAAAAATTAAAATAAGTGTAAACAAGCAAGCAAGAGGTTAAACGACAACAGCAAAATAATTAAAACCTCTACTTGCCACTTAAATGAATAAGTTATTCCCGCTTTTGGATTAACTAATTAAAATATGAAATGACGAGACGGTTACAAAACGAATGTTTTCACGTAAAACCACAAATACCTTCAACTCTAGTCTCAGCAATAAGGGTTGATTTACAACCTTTACACTGTGCACCCGCAGATAAAACCAATTATTAATGCTCCAACACTTGTCCACATGTTTCTTCCACATGACCGCTTCTATTAGTGTCACTTTGTTCTGAACACATTTAATTAGCGCAAACAATGGATAAGCTTGTGCATTAATGTGCTCGTGTAAAATTTACTTTCATTTTTTTATAATTCTAATCAATGAAAAAAATTGTTATACCGATTTGGTTGTGTGTAAGTCTTGAACGTAATGCAGAACTAAATCACATAATCCTTTCAATTTAAAAAAAACTTAAGAAACTTATAATCCTAATGCCGAATGTATTTTTAGCCGAAAAGAGAATAAATTATTTTGTTTTGTAATATAGAATAAATATCACTGAAATGAATTAAGCAGAACTTTAACAAAACAAAATAACTGTATTTACAGAATCAGTTTTGAAAAAAACTATGTTTAATTAGTTCTATATTTTATAAAATGTTTCGTAAACCATATTATCAGTGTAATAAAAATTTGTTAAAAACACATTTAACTTTTATTTTCTAACAAAATGAAATGAAACGCTGAGTAACACCGACCTCGTGACTCACCGAGTTCGTGCCATAATCTTCCAGGTGAAAGGTTTCCGCTGAAGGATTGTGTGTCCCCGGCCTCCCTAGAAGGTGCCGTGAGTGGCGCAGTCTATTGGTGTTCTTAAAGGAAACAGGAACTAAAGGTGACTGTCTCCAAGACGTCCTGCTCGAGATGTCACCTGAAACAAATAGGCAGCTTACATTAGTTAAATGTATGTTTACAGCTACGCCACGCCATTCACCGCTACTGTGTACTAAATAGCAAAAGCACAATATTAGGCCTTACTTTTAAAGTGACGTCATTAATAAATTTTAAAGTATATCCACCTAGGAGTTAAATAAGTAAACTATAGTTATTCCTGCTTAAGGAAAGCGCAAGACCAGAAGAAATTGCCTTTCTTTAGTTTACTTGACTGACATTTTTGTACTCTATAAAAGTAATTAATTACTAGCGATAAAACTAAAGTTGCTCCTGTTAATCTCACAACTTTATTCAACACTAATATCATTTTTTCTTAGATGTATAAGCCCACCCAAATTTATTCGCTTAAGAAAAAGCAAAGTACACGACTAACAATATATCCGACACGCTAATACTTTATCACTCTTTCTCGCAGGCAAAGCAGCGCTCTCTAACAGCCTAGTACACGACTAACAATATATCCGACACGCTAATACTTTATCACTCTTTCTAACAGTCATAACAGCGCTCTCTAACACAGCATAGTACACGAATAACAATATATCCGACACGCTAATACTTTATCACTCTTTCTCGCAGGCAAAGCAGCGCTCTCTAACAGCCTAGTACACGACTAACAATATATCCGACACGCTAATACTTTATTACTCTTTCTAACAGTCATAACAGCGCTCTCTAACACAGCATAGTACACGAATAACAATATATCCGACACGCTAATACTTTATCACTCTTTCTCGCAGGCAAAGCAGCGCTCTCTAACAGCCTAGTACACGACTAACAATATATCCGACACGCTAATACTTTATCACTCTTTCTAACAGTCATAACAGCGCTCTCTAACACAGCATAGTACACGAATAACAATATATCCGACACGCTAATACTTTATCACTCTTTCTTGCAGACATAGAAGCGCTCTCTAACAGCACAGTACACGACTAACAATATATCCGACACGCTAATACTTTATCACTCTTTCTAACAGTCATAACAGCGCTCTCTAACACAGCATAGTACACGAATAACAATATATCCGACACGCTAATACTTTATCACTCTTTCTTGCAGACATAACAGCGCTCTCTAACAGCACAGTACACGACTAACAATATATCCGACACGCTAATACTTTATCACTCTTTCTTGCAGACATAGAAGCGCTCTCTAACAGCATAGTACACGAATAACAATATATCCGACAAGCTAATACTTTATCACTCTTTCTCGCAGGCAAAGCAGCGCTCTCTAACAGCCTAGTACACGACTAACAATATATCCGACACGCTAATACTTTATCACTCTTTCTAACAGTCATAACAGCGCTCTCTAACACAGCATAGTACACGAATAACAATATATCCGACACGCTAATACTTTATCACTCTTTCTCGCAGGCAAAGCAGCGCTCTCTAACAGCCTAGTACACGACTAACAATATATCCGACACGCTAATACTTTATCACTCTTTCTAACAGTCATAACAGCGCTCTCTAACACAGCATAGTACACGACTAACAATATATCCGACACGCTAATACTTTATCACTCTTTCTAACAGTCATAACAGCGCTCTCTAACACAGCATAGTACACGAATAACAATATATCCGACACGCTAATACTTTATCACTCTTTCTCGCAGGCAAAGCAGCGCTCTCTAACAGCCTAGTACACGACTAACAATAATTCCGACACGCTAATACTTTATCACTCTTTCTAACAGTCATAACAGCGCTCTCTAACACAGCATAGTACACGAATAACAATATATCCGACACGCTAATACTTTATCACTCTTTCTTGCAGACATAGAAGCGCTCTCTAACAGCACAGTACACGACTAACAATATATCCGACACGCTAATACTTTATCACTCTTTCTAACAGTCATAACAGCGCTCTCTAACACAGCATAGTACACGAATAACAATATATCCGACACGCTAATACTTTATCACTCTTTCTTGCAGACATAACAGCGCTCTCTAACAGCACAGTACACGACTAACAATATATCCGACACGCTAATACTTTATCACTCTTTCTTGCAGACATAGAAGCGCTCTCTAACAGCATAGTACACGAATAACAATATATCCGACACGCTAATACTTTATCACTCTTTCTTGCAGACATAACAGCGCTCTCTAACAGCACAGTACACGACTAACAATATATCCGACACGCTAATACTTTATCACTCTTTCTAACAGTCATAACAGCGCTCTCTAACAGCATAGTACACGACTAACAATATATCCGACACGCTAATACTTTATCACTCTTTTCGCAGTCATAACAGCGCTCTCTAACACAGCATAGTACACGAATAACAATATATCCGACACGCTAATACTTTATCACTCTTTCTTGCAGACATAACAGCGCTCTCTAACAGCACAGTACACGACTAACAATATATCCGACACGCTAATACTTTATCACTCTTTTCGCAGTTATAACAGCGCTCTCTAACAGCATATTACACGACTAACAATATATCCGACACGCTAATACTTTATCACTCTTTTCGCAGTTATAACAGCGCTCTCTAACAGCCTAGTACACGACTAACAATATATCCTACACCCCCTCTCTTTACCTTCCGCCACTTTTTGTCGCATTAATTATAGCGCTATTTAAGAAGATGCACGACTAACGATTTGCAGTTCATGTGTTATGTAATGCCATTCAATCTTCTAACTGCACTCGTGTTTATTGTTCAGTGTTCAACATCAGTTTTGAAGAGGTAAAATAATACTGTTTTGTTTTCTCTGTGTTGTATTCAGTACGTTTGATGCAATACCGTTTTAACCTTGTTGAACAAAAGAAATCTATAATACAAAGTGGTATCGGGAGCTGCAGTGTCCCTTGAGCCCCTTCTCTCGCTTCACACTTCCCACCGGGTATTTGGGACATGAATCACGTTGACATTTCACCGTTCACCACTTCCTTCTGTCGACCTTCTTACGTCATATTTCAAAGAATCGCTTAAGTGCACAAAACTTGCACTTAAGATGTATAGCTTTATGTGAAATTCATTCGGTATTTTGTCCACTTTTTTAACGGCAAGAATTAGCGACTTCCTGTTCCATTGTTACGTTATCGAGGCCTGATAACATCACTGCTTTTTTTTAGATTAAAATATGTTTATTACTTATGGAGCTAAATCTTTACTTCCTAGTTTGTCATTTACTTTTTCTTTTTTGGGGAAGCAAGCATTAAGAAAAAAATCTAAATGTCCCTTCCTGTGTCTAGGTAAAATCCAGGATTAACAAAGGAGATTATGGGTTAATTTTAAGTTAGTCCCAACAGCTCTTCTCCAGGATTACACAATTTGGCGCGAAAAAATCACTCGCTAATTTGCTGATCGTTACTAGAACTCCTTTAGAGGTGACAGCCTCGTTATCTAAGTAAATCGACTTTTTTTTATTTTAAAGCGAAAAGCACATTGAGGCTATTATCGCCTCCATAAATGTAAGTGTGAGTGTAAAGTGTTAAAGTCGTAAATTTAGTGTTGTAAGTGTAAGTGTGTTAGACTTGGGTACCGCAAGGGACGTCTAAATCCTCTCAATAGGTGCAGCTAACCTGCACCCCCCTGCGGGGATCGAAATTGTTAATGGAATAAATGTATAAAATGTATTTATATACGTACCATTTGTTTCATTTAAACTTTCAATGCGTGCGTGTGCGCGTGCGCGAATTTTCGTTGGAAAATGAGGTATGGAACGGCCATCATTACCCAGAAGCTTGAAACGAATTACAATCCTGCTTTTAAACTACTAACTGAGGGGGCTCGTTAACATTTTATTACAGTATTTATAAAAGTTTCGAACATAAATAGTGGGAAAGGCATTGTCCCCAGTTCTCAAAAAGATTATTTATATTCGGAAGTGGAGAAGGGGCCGTCGTAACAGCATGCAAAAGGGCTTGGAACTAGTTTATTACTTAAATTCGTTTACAACCGGAAACAATTATTACAAATGTTGTAGTTTATCCACAGTATTCACAAAAATTGTACTTTCGATATTTATAGACTACTGCGTTAAAAAAACTTTAATACACTGAAAAGCAGCTTATCTCGCACACACGAGTACGTTACAGGTTTCAGTCTGAATCCATTAAAATAATTTCCTGCTGCAAAATATTTAAAGGCTTCCTTCAGCTGAATTTAAAATCTAATTCTACACGATGAAGGTGGGAGCGTGGTTGGACGTTTTTTCTGTTTTGTTGCTGAAAAACGTAACAGCAAACAAGGATATACACAATTCAATTTCCTATAACCTATTTTCCCGTCGGTAAAAAAACGCAAAACGAAAATTAAAACAATCAATGTTTTTCACCCAACAGAAATGAAACCGAACCTAGGATTAGTTCGGATAGTTTACACCTTGTTTGTTTTTATCTCACCAGGAAGAAAATAAAGCTGTTTATAATGTGCTCAAACGTTATGTTCACCAAAAACTATTATTTTTACAGAAAATTGAAGTAGCCTGGAAAGTCGCATTATTAAAAATAAAAGGCAGTGCGGGACTGGCCGACAGAAGTGACTTACTTGTTTTGGCACGCCTGACTATACTTTTCCACTATCATGATTTAATCATTTTTATAAAAATTTAGATGCATACAGGAAAGGACAACTCTTGAAAGTTATTTTCTTATTAAATTTCGCGTGTGTGTAAGTACACAACTTAAAAATTAACTGAAACTTGTCACAGATTATGAATTTGAATATCTTAGGCTATATAAAGAACTTTAATAATTAATCAGCTTATAACCCTACTTTTGACAGTTATACTAAAATTATAGTTATACATGACAGTTATGATAATAAATATAATATTTGTGATCCTGGCATTCAAAAATTGGTATAGGTCATATACATTAAATACTTTTTTACACAAATTTGGAAAATACACATTTTTAAAATAAACAAAAACAATAAACATAACCTCAATTGAAATGATATTGAAGCTATTGTGCGAAATCAGCTGTTTAGAAGTAGTCACTACTGGTCTCTCTCTCTCTCTCTCTCTCTCTCTATATATATATATATATATATATATATATATATATATATATATATAAGCCGCCTCGGTGGCCTAGTGGATAGCGTACTAGGCTTTCACCCCAAGGACCCGGGTTGGATTCCCTACGAGGGCTTGGCATTTTCATACGCTATAAATCATCCCATCGTCTGCTGTAGCCCAAGTGTGCACAATAGTCGGACGTTAAAAAAAAAATATATATATATATATATAACGGAGGTATTATATGCAAGCGAGACGCTAGTAATCCACACAAAAGCTACAATGGAGGGTATTTTGAAGGAAAAATGCAAAATCTTGAGGAAGATCCTTGGCCCCCGAGATTAACAGAAGACGGAGACAGGTTGCACTCCCGAAAGACCACAGAGAAGATATCGAACCTGGCAGCAGATATCAGAAGAAGGAGGCTTCGGTTCTATGGACACATCAGTAGACTCCCAACAACGAGACTTGCCAACAGAATCCTTAAGTATATACAAGGAGTCAAATCAACAACGTCGTGGATCGCACAAGTCAGAATAGACCTACATGACGCAGAAATAGACTCAACAGACGTTGAAGACAGGCACGCATACAGGAGAAAGATGCTCGGTTGGAAGGTCCCAGAGAATGAAATCCCAAAGAGAGCAAGGGTAAAATGGACTGAGGAGCGGAAGAGGATCCATGGGGACAGGATGAGGGAGGTGTGGAGGATTAGAAGGAACAAGACATGAATCGGAGTGCTTTGTGTGATCCAACAGGGTCTATACGCAAATAATAATAATTATATATATATATATATATATATATATATATATATATATATACGTATTGAGTTAGAAGAACAATATATGCTGTGAGGTATGCATTACGGATTCAAGCGTGACGCGAAAGCAAATGTTTATACCCATGTTTTGTCAACCGCGACAATACAAGTTTTCACTTAAAAAATACATTTTACTAATCACTAAACGAAAAAAAACGTGTTGTAATAATTATTGAAATAATAATGTTATAATGATAATGTTTGGAAAATAATGTTCACTAGAGTGTAATGGATGTGTTAGAGCGTTCCGTGAGCGCAAACTGAATTTTTCCCCGTGCAAAACGTACACCCATACCTCGCGATAAAAAGTAGTCACTTAAAAAAACAATATCTGTTCTTTAATTTTGAATATATATTTTTTTCATTTTGAAGAGTTCAGAAACTGAAAGTACACATTTGTGATCGGCAGTGTCTCTTTAAAAAAGGATACTACTTTGTTTACAAAACCATTTTAAAATAAAAATGTGTTTATAACCACTATAATATATTTATCCTAAAACATTGCACCGCGTCCAACAGGTCTACACATCTCTCATGAAATTAATATAAATTAACAAATTAATTTTTGTCAACACAATTTTAATAATAGCTGTATGCCCTAAGTGTATTTGCTAGGTTAACTTCGAATACAGTTTCCACAAATTTCTGAAGCATTTAAAACTTAATATTTAGTCACGTATTAGTATCACTGTTTGCACTAAGTTATAATTATAATTAACCGTTGACAAGACACAAACCGAGATCTTGTAGAATTTAGGTTAGGTTAGGTTTTCATTCTACATACAGTAATTTAACTTTAAATCAATGTCACATTCTAACTAACATTATTATACTGAACATAATAAACGTTTATTTCGATCACTATACATTGAAAATATGTTAATTACAAAAGGTCTTCAAGTTTTCAGTATCCTTCTTTTGAAATTATAATTTTACCATTAACACAATACACAGAAAATAAGAAAATGAACCCTTACCGCTGTCTAATTAAATCTTATGGAATTGAAAATTCAAAATGTTAGTTTATTCAGTTCTTAAAGGTTATTACGACGGTAAAATCATATGCTCAAAAGTGTGATGTCGTTGTTAACAATTGTTCCAGCTATTAAACGAAAATCTTACTTCTTGTAACAAGCACACGAGTGTGCTTTTTGTTAGTAGGATTTGCGTTTCAGCCTAGACACGCACGTAATTTCCCAAAAAAGGTTAATTATTGAGGACTTCAGTACTGATACATTCACAAAAAGGTCATATATATATATATAATAGCTTGACGTTTTGTTAAAAAAGCTGAAAAGGAATTTTGTAAAAACCCCGAAAGTTTTTGAATTCATATTTAACAAAAAATACGTTGTCTTCCTTGACAACATATAGAATAGGTAATAATTTTATACAACATATTTTAATATGTTCACTACCTACTGGAATCAAAACACCGTTTATAGAAGATATCAAAAAGAAGGCTACAAAAGAAGTACATGGCCTGCCAATGAAACGGGATAATTGTTGGTGACCTTGAGACATAGTTGGCAGGTATTGGGTGGGATGGTTACTAACGCGTCAACAATCTACCATTTAGTTGCAATGGGTCGTTGGACGGGTGAAAAACGCAGCTACGCGGGGAAAGTGTATTATCAAAATGGCGAACGTTTTGTGCAAACTCGACATGCTTTCCGACGTCATTTTAAAGTACGGCGTAACCAGCCTGTTCCCTGAGATAATGCAATTCGAACATGGATAAACAACCTCAAGCAAACAGGATCAACGTCTAAAACTGTCCTAACACCTGAAAACAATGCAGCTGTTTAATAGACTATGGTTAGAAATCCTCGCCGATTATTCAAAAAACATACTCTTCGCATTGGAATAAGTGACACATCTGTGGGAAGAATTCTCCTTAAGGACCTTAATTTCCACCCTTACAAATTTCAAATTACGCGATCTCTTTAACTAGGTGACTATCAACATGCTGCGAGAGGTCATGCAAAGCCAGGCTCCAGGAATGCCTTAACTGCAATGGAGGGACATTTGGTAGACGTAGTGTTCAGGAAATATTCTTTCGTATTGTCCCGTAATGGCCATTCTTGTACTTTCAATTATTTACTAAGTAAACATTAAAAAAGTGTTTTTTTCAACAACCAATTACTTTATTTAATCGTCCCGTTTCATTGGCGGGGGGTATTTATACAAAATTTTAAGTTAGTACTGTATTTTCATTTTTCTTAAAACCAAAGTTGCAGTTACTCCGCCAACAACTTATAACTCCAGACACACACACTCACACACCCATGCACGCGCGCATATCGAATTCCTGACAGGCCTACATATTGAATAACAGTAACGTGTATCGGTGTAGTGTTTCTGCCAGATTCATTTAATTTGTCCACAAAGCCTTATACCAAATCACGTTGTTTGATATTCGTAACGCAAACGCCCTGTTTTTCTACTTCCGTCTAGTGGTCTCTTACGTCACCTTATATAGGGTACCGCGGTTTCGAAACTTGTTTCATCTTCAGGCCGCAGCACAAATGGTCACATAACTCTGTCACAAAGTTAACAAAACACTGAAAACACACGCCATTAACACTAACACATTTATACGATTGTATTAAAACGCACAACGATAAGATTCAGTTTGGCCGAACACTACGTGCGACTAGTATGTCGTTACAGTTCGTCTTGCCTGAAGACGAAACAACAGTCTATACAAGGTCAGTTAAAAGACCACTAGACAAAATAAAATATGTCTTAATTCTAATTATCTCAATTTCCGTTTAAAATGTTTTATTTTGTACATAAATTTGCTACTAAATTTAATGTATCAAAATATACTGTTAAAAATATAATTTCTGAAAGAGTCATGCGGCTCTTTGGTTTCTCAGTCCTGCGCATGACCTAAAGTTTGACGAGGGGTTCGAAAAGAGCTTTGGAACATACAGTATTACACCAAAAGCGTCTTGGGGAATGTAAATCACTCTGTGTCAGAGCTCTAGTAAATACAAACAAAAATTCAAAATCACAATTTCCTTTGTTTCCAATGAGGCGCAAAGTATAACGTTTGGTATCCACTGAAGTTAAGTAATATCTGACAAAAATCGTTACTGTTCGAGCTTCGCTTCATTCTGCTTGCCCGAGCTATCGGTGAACATCAGATTTCGATATTAGCCCGCAGATTTTGACATATACAGGCGCTCGAATTGAATCCCGAAATTAATCCGGAGTTGTGTTGAGGTTTGCGCGTGCGCGGATGGTAACATCAGTTTTAATTAAACCAGAGGTTTAGCCTTTCTTGTACAGGAAACTTCGGCAACAGAGCCTTCGCAAATCCCTGTCTGATTGTCTTTCGCAACTCTTGACTTTCCTAGTTCGTAAAATACATGCCGAGTAATTGATAATACTGAACAAGGTAAAGGATTAGGAGAAACTTTGGCAAAGATTGAATCGTTGGCCTTTTTCTGCGATCTGTCAATCATGGCGTTAAACAGGAAAACTTCAACCATTCCATTATTTAACCTACGACAAAAACCGTATGCATTTGTTGCACAACAGTATGTTGCATAATCCTATATTGCTTAACCGTATGTTGTACGTATAATCGTATGTTGCACAACCGTATGTTGTATAATCGTATATTGCTTAACCATATGTTGCACAACCGTATGTTGTATAATCGTATATTGCTTAACCATATGTTGCACAACCGTATGTTGTATAATCGTATATTGCTTAAACGTGTATGTTGCTTAATCGTATATTGCTTATCCGTATGCTGCACAACCGTGTGTTGTACAACCGTATGTTGTACAACCGTATGTTGCATAACCATATGTTGTATAACCGTATGTTGCATAACCGTATATTGCTTAACCGTATGCTGCACAACCGTATGTTACATAACCGTATGCTGCTTAACCGTATGTTGCACAACCTTATGTTGTATAACCATATGCTGCACAACCGTATGTTACATAACCGCATGCTGCTTAACCGTATGTTGCATAACCGTATGTTACATAACCGTATTTTGCTTAACCGTATGCTGCACAACCGCATGTTACATAACTGCATGCTGCTTAACCGTATGCTGCACAACCGTATCTTACATAACCGCATGCTGTTTAACCGTATGTTGCATAGTCGTATGTTGCAAAACCGTATTTTGCTTAACCGTATGCTGCACAACCGTATGTTACATAGTCGTATGTTGCATAGTCGTACTCTGCATAACCGTAGTCGTATGCTGCACAACCGTATGTTGCATAGTCGTATGTTGCATAGTCGTTCGCTGCATAACCGTAGTCGTATGCTGCACAACCGTATGTTGCATAGTCGTACGCTGCATAACCGTAGTCGTATGCTGCACAACCGTATGTTGCATAGTCGTATGTTGCACAACCGTATGTTGCATAGTCGTATGCTGCACAACCGTATGTTGCATAGTCGTATGCTGCACAGCCTTAGTCGTATGCTGCACAACCGTATGCTGCACAACCGTAGTCGTATGCTGTATAACCGTATGTTGCATAGTCGTATGCTGCACAACCGTATGTTGCATAGTCGTATGCTGCACAACCGTATGTTGCATAGTCGTATGTTGCACAACCGTATGTTGCATAGTCGTATGCTGCACAACCGTAGTCGTATGCTGCATAACCGTATGTTGCATAGTCGTATGCTGCACAACCGTATGCTGCACAACCGTAGTCGTATGCTGTATAACCGTATGTTGCGTAGTCGTATGCTGCACAACCGTATGTTGCATAGTCGTATGTTGCAAAACCGTATTTTGCTTAACCGTATGCTGCACAACCGTATGTTACATAGTCGTATGTTGCATAGTCGTACTCTGCATAACCGTAGTCGTATGCTGCACAACCGTATGTTGCATAGTCGTATGTTGCATAGTCGTACGCTGCATAACCGTAGTCGTATGCTGCACAACCGTATGTTGCATAGTCGTATGTTGCACAACCGTATGTTGCATAGTCGTATGCTGCACAACCGTATGTTGCATAGTCGTACGCTGCACAACCGTAGTCGTATGCTGCATAACCGTATGTTGCATAGTCGTATGCTGCACAGCCTTAGTCGTATGCTGCACAACCGTATGCTGCACAACCGTAGTCGTATGCTGTATAACCGTATGTTGCATAGTCGTATGCTGCACAACCGTATGTTGCATAGTCGTATGCTGCACAACCGTATGTTGCATAGTCGTATGTTGCACAACCGTATGTTGCATAGTCGTATGCTGCACAACCGTATGTTGCATAGTCGTACGCTGCACAACCGTAGTCGTATGCTGCATAACCGTATGTTGCGTAGTCGTATGCTGCACAACCGTATGCTGCACAACCGTAGTCGTATGCTGTATAACCGTATGCTGCATAGTCGTATGCTGCACAACCGTATGTTGCATAGTCGTATGCTGCACAACCGTATGTTGCATAGTCGTATGCTGCACAACCGTATGTTGCATAGTCGTATGCTGCACAACCGTAGTCGTATGCTGTATAACCGTATGTTGCGTAGTCGTATGCTGCACAACCGTATGTTGCATAGTCGTATGCTGCACAACCGTATGTTGCATAGTCGTATGTTGCATAGTCGTATGCTGCACAACCGTATGTTGCATAGTCGTATGTTGCATAGTCGTATGTTGTATAACCGTATGTTGTGCGATCGTTGAAACATACTTTTGTACTATTAACATAATATAAAATAATTTAAATAGATTATGATTTATTGTTGTTACCCGCTATCTTAAGATACGGACACTGTTATGAGAAATCACTTTAAAAACCATTTCAAACAATTAATTTGTACTACATTGAAGCTGTTTTAAATGTTTACAGTAATTTCAGACGACTCTCAAATATTAGTTTAAAAAAATGAACGTCCAAAACAACCTATTGCAAGGTACATAATTTGGTTGTTTTATAGGACGTAGTTACTTATTACTAACTTTATTGTTAAATTTCAGAAGAGCCAACAGTCAATGTCCATCGCTGTTGGTCCTTACAGATGAGAGATACAGACAACTGTGTGATTTGAAGCATTAAACAATTTACAATTTTTAAAAATTAGAGAAAAAGTACAACTATCCAACTTTATTGTTGTCTAGCTTGAGTGTTCTACACATAGGCCTAATCGGAGAAGTGGTTATAAATTAAGTTACTTAAGAAAGTATAAAGTATACACAAGTACCGTGCAAAAAGAGATTTCTCATTCATACACAGCAATTAAGAAGTTAATGTAAAGTTACTTGATTACAGACTGCTCACGTCGTAGATTAGTCATGTTGAATTGTTTGTACCGAGAGAAATTGTACTGAAAATAAAATCAGGTCCTTTATTTGTAGTAACTTTAAACACACTACTCTACAAATAAAACACCGAGTTGTTCAATACGGATTAATCAGGATTCGGTTTTCAATAAAACTTTATCAGCGTTCATTGACTCTGTGTTTCAATTCAAATGTACGTTCGCCTTTGAACTTACTTCGTTGAATTGAGAAGTCAGATGAAAAGCTACGCTGAGACGCATACTACTGTAATAAGTTTAAATTCTTGAAGTAAATTTCTTCAGCAGTTTCTCTGACCGTAGAAGGAGATGTTTTTGAAAATGTTAGTATAGTTAATAGTAGCATTGACTGCAGGCGATTAGATTCGATTGGCAACAGGAGAAGACTGCCAGAGAAAGAGAGAGCAAGAAGGCTTTGACCCCGCAACCACAGCCTTTACAATCTACACAGAACAGCATCATGAAGGCTGCGAAGTGTGTATAATTATTACGTTATCGTTGGTGTAAATTATTTTACTGCTATGCTATTATAAACATAAATAGTAGTGTCTAGCACAGTCAAAAGTATTTTAAACATTATAATTACTTATTAGTTCTCTTATAAGTTACGGTAACTTTTTCTGTTTTACGAGTAACATGGAAAATCCACAGTTTGCTAAAACCACATATAAAGCATAGGCCTACCTTAGGCACTATTACATTCTTTCACATTCTTTTTTATAAGATCTTTTATAAAAGTAATGCAGCCTGTTATATTTTATAAAAGAAATATGAGAAATGTTTTATAAAACACACCGTCAAAAGATATTATAAAATAACTTTTATCAAAGATCTTTGATGAAGGAATCTGATAGTGTAATACGGATCTAGGGCATATTATTCAATTGATAATTTCCTATTTGTTATTATTTACAAGTGATTCCACTTATATAGTTCCAAACTACTAACGGTTTTTTTAATGGTATTACTTTTTAAAAATACATAATTTTCAAAGCCTTTACAACCTATACACACCTTCTACATCATATAAACCTTCTGTGTAACATTTTCAACATTATTTAGGGGTTTTTCATATTTTTGATTCACCCTGTACATTTCAAACATCACTAACATCACTACCCTAAAAATGACTAATAGTTAGCCGCCTCGGTGGCCTAGTGGATAGCGTACTAGCGTTTCACCCCGAGGACTCGGGTTCGATTCCCGGTGAAATTTTTTCATACGCTATAAATCATTCTACCGTCTGCATTAGCCCAAGTGTGTATAATAGTCGGACGTTAAAAAAAAAAAATGATTAATAGTTATTATATATTTTATACAAACTCAAAAAAAAACTTTAAAGTTGATTACAACACTGTTTAACCCATTAGCTTACAGTTTTGTATCCCAAAGTACATAAATAATTTAAAGTAAATTAAATATATTTGGCTTGAAGTTGGTATCGTTGATTTAGTACCGTAATATTAACGATTTTATTAAAACAATTTCTCTTAAGACATCGTTTATCATACTTAAATGTATGAGTGCATTATTTGAAGGTGTTTTTACAATATATTGTAAGGCTATACCGCTTCACAGGAAGTTACAAGAAATCTATACACAAAAGAAGTTCCGCCTTAAATCATACTTTCCGCATTTGCATAATGGAATATCTCGCTTCAGAATTTCCTAGAGCGCATTGGAAGTATTTCTAGCGTTAAGAAGCGTGTTTGCTTCACAAATTATGGAAAAACTGTAATTTGCATTTCACAGAATAGAGAAGCGCTGCGGAAAAACCAGATTGGCGTTTATAAAATCACGATTGTTTACGATTTTGTAACCAATAACAATAGGATAACCAGTTCTCCAGATTCCTGGATATATGAAAATAATCCATAACTTTTGGAAGAATAACACTTGTTTGACGAAGATATTTAGTAACCTGTTCTCACAGCTGTTCTAGTCAGCTGTTTTACTTTAAATTAATATTTCATGTTTTTTGATTGGCAGAACAATGTTATCAGTTTTCAGTAAACAGACACTTTCAAACGAAACAAAATGGCGTTCACAACAACCAACGCCATCAAATTATCCGCCCAACAATAAAACAATTATTCTAAGAGTAAAAGACAAGTTTCATAACCGATGGCTAAATTTTTCTGTTATGTATAAAAAAATCCGTTACTTTTAGTTTGATTAACTCCGTTGCGCTATTCGGGGAACAGTAGCAGCTTCCCGGTTATCCCATCCTTCTCTCTAAACTGGGATGCTTTCTTGTTTTATCCCGATCTCTGTGGAACCTGGCTCTGTGACTACGTCTGTCGCTTTATATCCTACTTACTAAAACCATATATATATATATATAAGTTATGGTATGGTTTCGAGGATGGTCCTGTGTCTATCAAAATTTTTAGGTTGGTTTTTGGGTCATAGAAATAGGGTAATTCATTTGTGTCGATGTTCATTATGGAAAATCGCTCTTCATTACAGTAAGTCCTAAAAAAATGATTCTGTTCTAAACTGCATGCGTTGTCAACTTCGTTTGTTTCCTCGGTATAAAAATTACTATTATTTTGGTAATTTTCGTCATCGAATTGGGCTTCTTCAAAGTCTGTCACATCCTGGTTTGATAAGGAAATATTAGGTATTTGCCTCGTCAGTTCGTACATCGCGTGGTCATCGTTTTCTTGGTCAACCTGCTTGCCGGTCATCTGGTATAATTTATTTTGTCTGATCGCGGTTCCCGTTTGTCTAGTCGAAATGCTCATTGGCGTGGGTTGATAACTTTGATCTGTTTTTGGAGTATTATTAGTTACGAAATGTTTTTGTGGCTGACTGTAAGGTTGTCTGTGTCCATAGTTAAAGTTGGGTTGTGCTGGTTGATGCAATTGTTTGTAAGAGTTTTGTTGAAACTGATGATTAGGTATTGGTTTACGGATTGGCATGTATTGTTTTTTTGGTGGAATGTTGGAACGGTTTGTTTGGAATAATTTGTTGTTTTTAAACTGGAAATCGTTTGTAAGCATACTGAGTGCTTCTTCAAGTGAGGTGGGGTTTTGGTTCTCATGAGGGACCCTAGCGGTTCCTGAAGTCCCCTTAACAGAACACGTAATGCTAATTTTTGTGCATACTTGCATAGAACATCCCTAGCGGATGGTTCTCTGTTTACAAAAAATGCTATCTGTAACTTTAATAGCTTTTGAATCTTTTCATAAAATTTGAAAGGTGATTCCCCGTTTTCTTGCTTTAATTCTGCCATTTCAAGATTCAAAGTAAAACAATCCTTCTTATCAAAATAACTAGTCAGCAAAATTATTTTTACATCTGCCCAAGCATAAGTATTAGAATTAACTACCATTTCAAGAGCTTACCCCTTTAATTTTGATAATATGGACGATAACAAATATTAATTTTGGAAATCTTCTAAGTTATCAGCTACAAAGAATTTATTGACCATTTTATCACATATTGTGATGAATCTATTAAGCATGGTTGGTTCTCCGCTAAACTCTGGAATCATGTCCAGGTATTCTTTCTTCAGTGTTGGGATAGACATTGTAATATTTAGTTATTACTACACACAAAAATAAATCAAAATTAAAATTAAAAATCAAATTATTAAATATAATACTTATAAAATAATGCTACAAATTATTTATGATAACCTATGTTTGGTTTATCTTTAAAAATATTCAACTGATTCAATTAACAAATTGATCTTTGATATTTAATTATTTTGTTTGTTAATTATTTAATAAAATTGATGTAACATACATTCGTAGGTATATAGTATACAAAACTATTTTGTGGGATCTACTTACAATAAGATCCAAAATACTTTGCTCATTTTACGCGCACTTGCCACGAAAAATTCGCACAAACACTTCACTTCACTTCGGATGTAGATGTTCACTCTACGGTTGCAAATATTCACTTTGCCGGTTGGTTGTGTTCAATTTAATAATATACACTTATTAAATTGAACGGTTGGTCTTTTGTTCGACACTTCGGTTAACAGTTGAAACTGAAGAAAAATTATATGCACTATTTTTCCCGAAGTGTCCTACCGACTGCGCCAGTTATGGTATGGTTTCGAGGATGTCGCTTTTTAAAAAACAACTTTTTATTAATTACAATAAGACTTTAATATTCACTTAAAACTTATTATAATTATTTAAGTTCGTCTCATATGCATTGAGATGCGAACTGAGTGAAACCTCGATTAACACTGAGCTCCTGCTCTTTCTTCTCTAGGTACATGAAAATGCTTACTGTGCTAAAAGCTAAACTGTCAGCATTAAATATAGCTAAGTCTAACACTAAATCTAGCAAAGTTTACAATAATTGTCTATATAACTTATATATATATTTCTGTTGTGTATAAAAAAATCCGTTACTTTTAGTTTGATTAATTCCGTTGCGCTATTCGGGGAACAGTAGCAGCTTCCCGGTTATCCCGTTCTGCTCTCTAAACTGGGTTGCTTTCTTGTTTTATCCCGACCTCTGTGGAACCTGGCTCTGTGACAACGTCTGTCGCTTTATATCCTACTTACTAAAACCATTTATATAAGTAGTGAGATTAACAGAAGGTTGCACTCCCGGAAGACCACAGAGAAGATATCGAACCTGGCAGCAGATATCAGAAGAAGGAGGCTTCGGTTCTATGGACACATCAGTAGACTCCCAACAACGAGACTTGCCAACAGAATCCTTAAGTATATACAAGGTGTCAAATCAACAACGTCGTGGATCGCACAGGTCAGAATAGACCTACATGACGCAGAAATAGACTCAACAGACGTCGAAGACAGGAACGCATACAGAAGAAAGATGCTCGGTTGGAAGGTCCCAGAGAATGAAATCCCAAAGAGAGCAGGGGTAAAATGGACGGAGGAGCGGAAGAGGATCCATGGGGACTGGATGAGGGAGGTGTGGAGGATTAGAAGGAGCAAGACATGAGTCGGAGTGCTTTGCGTGATCCAACAGGGTCTATGCGCAGATAATAATAATATATAAGTAGTTCAAGAACACTAGCGCTCCACGACAGCGCTCGTAACTTTTTCCGCCAATTTAACCGGTAACTGTTATATTTACGAAAAGTATTATTGGACCAACTTTAGTAAAAATTTTATGCTCGTTCTCTACGAAGCAGTCAGAATAATGATATTTCACCGTTTATCCAGGATTACAGGAAATAATCTGCAACTACACGCCCAGACTTGAATCAGAGTCGGCCATCTTGAAACGGAAGTGAATGAGAATACACATACGTCTTTCGGGCTTTATACAAGGTATCTTCGTACCACATTTAAAAACAATCGGTCAACGCATTTGGCCAAAACTGCGCAACAAACAAAGCAAATGTCGAACGTCGAGTTGAATTCTTTTTTTTTTTAACGTCCGACTGTTGTGCACACTTGGACTAATGCAGACGATGGGATGATTTATAGCGTCTGTAAAAATGCCAAGCCCTGGCCGGGAATCGAACCCGGGTCCTCGAGGTGAAAGTCCAGTACGCTATCAACTAGGCCACCGAGGCGGCTAACGTCGAGTTGAAACATTTCGCTTCGCTCGGTCAACTAATATTACTGACAGATAAAGTTGTTTACCTCATTGTCAAGAAAGCGTGTGGAACGTATCTTCGAAAACTATGAAGCCGATTTGGATTTTTCTACCAAACCGGAAAATCTATTTCAAAATTCGTTAATAAATATTAAATTCTACTTTTAGAACAGCTTGTACATGTCGTACAATGTGAGAAATCTAACCTCACCTAATATTTTATACGTTATTTTATTTTCACTGAACAGATGATTGTTTTATCAACCACTGGTTTCTAAATCATTATAGCCTTCTGAATACTTACAATAGCAATTTTAAACTTTTCCTTTTGTAGATTTAAGTAGTAAAAATTAAGAAAACGTTTACTTTTTAATTAAAATTACTCAGGCCTACTTCAATCTAAAAATTACGAATTTCCGTTTTTATTATCTCGTTTTAAGCAGACTATTAAATTTCATTATTGTATTACTTACTCAAATCACTTATCCTTAGAGCCATGTCATATATTAAATTTGATTTAAATGAGAGTTTTCATTGAGGATGTTCTGGGGGTCTGATTTTTTGCTCTTGTAAATCTCAAACTCTTCAATCGCATCCATATAACTGCTTTTATGACATAAATGTAATATTTCCATGTTGGTATGGATGTCTTCAAATTTTTGGTTTTTGTCCATAAGATGTTCTGCGAAAGCCGAGTTTGTCGATAATGCACTTCTGGGTATGTGCTCTTTAAATCTTTTCTTAAAAGAGCGAGATGTCTGACCGATATAGAAGCTTAGGCAATCACTACATTTCATTTTGTATATGCCAATTTTTTCAAAGTTATCTCCACTTTTATTTGCAACTGGCTTCTTTAATAATGTTGACAGCTTATTACTTGTTCTGAAAGAGACATTTATATTTTCTTTGGCTAATTCTTTTTTTAGCCTATTAGACTATTAAAGATAAAATTTTATGATGACAAACAATTAAATATTTTACTTTTAATGGATATATTCTTCGAGATTCTCAAAATCCAAAAAATGATTTGGAATTACAAATATTATCCAAAAATATATTTTTTCTAATGATATTGCTAACACTTTGTAGAAATGTAGCGCGCGCGCGCACACACACACACACACACACACACACACACACACACACACACACACACACACACACACAACGCTTAGATCGCTTCTACACAAATATTTCAATTCGGAAGTTGTCAAACACAGAAACTAAAAGTTATTCGATTAAAAAATATGCCCGACTCACAGTTTTGTCCATCGACCGCTGCCAGGTATGTGACATTCACTGACGGGACAACAGGTGTCGATAGAAGTGCTGTTTACAAAAACACAGGACATCGCTATGCCTGATTTATATGACTACTCTGTCATTTGTCTACCCGGGGAGGGGAACAAATTATAAAAGTGATAACCAACGATGAAGAGCATTTCTGCGCGCTTTGATTGATGAGTTGTTGCTCTCTGTAACAGGGCAGAGACATCGTTTACTGTACTGTACCTTTATACACCAATCCCTCACCTACCGTGCGTTTTCCTTGATAACACGAATTAAGCGTGGAACTTTAAAAATGAAGTACCTACTTTTGAAAATCTCTCGATGTTTTATCAACTAAGAACAAGGGACTCGGTGGTCGATGCAACTAAAGCACCGGTCAGTCTGCTGCGTCTCTTGAACTGAACTCGTATTGTTCTTAGTTCGAACCGCAGTTACTCTCTTTCTTTCCCTTACGTTGATCCCTCGTCCTCATGAGCCTAACTGGCATAAAGTATGGACATTAAGGGGGAAAAGCTAGGAAGTTTCAAATCAGATGCCCAATGACCGTAAGTTTTTAAGCTCGTGAAGTAGAATAAAAAATTAAATCTGAAACTGTAGTATTAGTTTCATTGAAAAACCTTTTTGATTAAACCCCTGATTTTCAACAAAACATTTCCAACGATTGTTTTGTTTTATTACGTTTTTGAAATACTACGATCGGAATTTTTCGATTTGATTTTATATTTGATTGTTTCAAATGATATTTTCGGTGTTTAAATTATTAACGTTTATCAGTATTACTTAGATATGAAGGTAATAGTTCTCCTACCTATTGACTTCAATTCATGTTCTCACATTTTCAAGTAACTCGCGTGTATTCGGGGAGCGGATATAATTTTTGCATCCGCTACCGTTCTGGAATTCACTAATTATGTGCTTTAAAATGATTTCTCACCGATACACAAAATGATTTACAAAACACTCCCTTCCTATCAAATTTTAAATGTTTCATTTTGCCAAAAAGGTTTAAATATTTTATTCCGGTTATTAAGGTGAACCGAGCTTTCTGTTCTGCAAGGACATGTTCTTTGTTAGCTTTGGGTAAGGTGAACAATTGTAGAGCAAAAATTTCAAAATTTTATTATCGAAAAAGTGATAAATCTTTCATAGTCTGAAAAATTTCATTTTTTAAAAGTTTATTCCAAATTTCAAGCCTATCAATTCCTGGAAATTTATGCAAATGTCATTTAAAAAAAAACATAAGTATAAAGCATTTCTTAACTTTTTACAAAAAAATGTACGTCAAAGATTATCGTTCATTACAGATTTTTATTGGACTGATAAAAGTTTTCATCTCACAAGACGAAAAGACGACGTTGATTTAACAATATCACATAAATTGTTGACAAAAATATCGCTGAAGTTTTTGAAACAGTTTTCACTCCTAGCTGCAGTCGTGTGATCCAACAAGTTTATTTATCCAACAAGTGTGATAAATAAACAAGTTTAAACTAGTTCGACGTAAGAGTAATACTGTTTGAAAATTATCCTTTTATTTTGCACACAACGTAGACATAAAAATTTGTATGAAACGTGTTGATTAAATTCACTCAGATGTAGCCATAAAATATTCAAAAATCGCTAATAATTGTCTCTAACAAAAAGCACATACGTAACAAATATAAAAAAAAAACTTAGGCAGTGCGGGATTGGCCGACAGAAGTGCCTGAATGTAGGCCTATACTTTTTCACTATTATGATTTAATTAATTTTATAAAAATATAGATGATGCAGAAAAGGCAACTCTTAAAAATTATTTTCGTATTAAATTTTGCATGTGTGTAGATGCACAACATAAAATTTAACTGAAACTGTCAGACTATGAATTTGAGTATCTTAGGCTATATAAGGCATTTTAATTTTTTTTTTTTAACATCTGACTATTGTGCACACTTGTGCTAATGCAGATAATGGGATGATTTATTGCGTATGAAAATGTCAAGCCCTGGCCGGGAATCGAACCCGGGTCCTACGCTATCAACTAGGCCACCGAGGAGGCTCGGCATTTTAATAATTAATGTCGCCTCGGTGACCTAGTAGATAGCGTACTAGGCTTTCACCCCGAGGACCCGGGTTCGATTCCCGGCGAGGGCTTGGCATTTTCATACGCTATAAATCATCCCATCGTCTGCATTAGCCCAAGAGTGCACAATAGTCGGACCTAAAAAAAAAAATAATAATTAATTAGTTTATAACCCTACTTTTGACAGTTATACTTTCTAAGTATAATAATAAATATAATATTTGTAATTCTGGTATTCAAAAATTGGTTTAGGTCATATACACTAAATAATTTAATTACACAAATTTAGAAAATATACTTTCGATTCGAGCTAACGAAAAAACTCAAAAATGCATTATCTACTGAACACAAATTACCAAAATCGGCTACACAGGTAATGTTCAAATTTCGAACATTCATGATAAATTCCACTGGCAATCCCAAATTTGCTCAAATGTACTCGTCTGACTCTTTATCTTGGGCTGATGAATGTTCCAAGTAAAGCCCAAAATCGAAAAGTAGACTTTTGGAGCGCTCAAAACTTGTTTTATATGACTGTTCATGCTAAGTTATAATATTCAAATTATATTTATAAGTTTGTTACAATTCAATTGAACACTACATTAAAGATTGCACGGTTAGAAACATCAGGAACATAATATAGCCTGGTCTACATACGTAAAGCCTACAGCGTAGTTTAACCTAATTAGGCACAGCCTTAAGAAATGTTGCCTCTGCCGTATCCGAACACTTTACGACCGCCATAGTTCATAACCTAAAGCTCCAATTAAGATAACTTGGACCCACAAGGGCGTTGATTAATAACGGCCCACCCCGTACATACTCTCCGGCCAAATATTAATCAAAAGGGTTTTTATCCGACATAATAAATGTCCAAAAGTGTGTTAGAAAATATACAACAGGTCGGGAAGGGGTTGTTGTTTTACCTCGACAAAATATAAAAACGACAGAGGTAATTTCAAGAGATAACTGCGACAGGTTTTAAAATCAGAAACGTTAATTCCTGACGACTACAGCCTTCGTTAAAACAACAATGCTTTCATCCCTCACGTTCGTCCCCTTTCCCCTATCTGTCAAAAGAAACAAACGGACAGAGCGATTATCACAAACACACATACGATTCTAACACAACCTGTTAATCTTCCGTTCAACGCTTGATGTGTTTAAATAAACTTGCCAACTTCGGTTACCTAGCAAGTTCATTGAAAAATACATTTAAAATTTGTGTAGGCCTACACCTTTATCAATTTATCAATTAGTAATGGTAAAAAGTCAGTTTATCCCGTGTTTGGTATCGTATACAACTACAAACAGTATCAATTTATCAATTAGTAATGGTAAAAAGTCAGTTTATCCCGTGTTTGGTATCGTATACAACTACAAACAGTATCAATTTATCAATTAGTAATGGTAAAAGTCAGTTTATCCCGTGTTTGGTATCGTATACAACTACAAACAGTATCAATTTATCAATTATAGTAATGGTAAAAAGTCAGTTTATCCCGTGTTTGGTATCGTATACAACTACAAACAGTATCAATTTATCAATTAGTAATGGTAAAAAGTCAGTTTATCCCGTGTTTGGTATCGTATACAACTACAAACAGTATCAATTTATCAATTAGTAATGGTAAAAAGTCAGTTTATCCCGTGTTTGGTATCGTATACAACTACAAACAGTATCAATTTATCAATTAGTAATGGTAAAAAGTCAGTTTATCCCGTGTTTGGTATCGTATACAACTACAAACAGTATCAATTTATCAATTATAGTAATGGTAAAAAGTCAGTTTATCCCGTGTTTGGTATCGTATACTACAAACAGTATCAATTTATCAATTATAGTAATGGTAAAAAGTCAGTTTATCCCGTGTTTGGTATCGTATACTACAAGCAGTATCAATTTATCAATTATAGTAATGGTAAAAAGTCAGTTTATCCCGTGTTTGGTATCGTATACTACAAACAGTATCAATATATCAATTATAGTAATGGTAAAAAGTCAGTTTATCCCGTGTTTGGTATCGTATACAACTACAAACAGTATCAATTTATCAATTATAGTAATGGTAAAAAGTCAGTTTATCCCGTGTTTGGTATCGTATACAACTACAAACAGTATCAATTTATCAATTAGTAATGGTAAAAAGTCAGTTTATCCCGTGTTTGGTATCGTATACAACTACAAACAGTATCAATTTATCAATTAGTAATGGTAAAAAGTCAGTTTATCCCGTGTTTGGTATCGTATACAACTACAAACAGTATCAATTTATCAATTATAGTAATGGTAAAAAGTCAGTTTATCCCGTGTTTGGTATCGTATACAACTACAAACAGTATCAATTTATCAATTATAGTAATGGTAAAAAGTCAGTTTATCCCGTGTTTGGTATCGTATACAACTACAAACAGTATCAATTTATCAATTATAGTAATGGTAAAAAGTCAGTTTATCCCGTGTTTGGTATCGTATACAACTACAAACAGTATCAATTTATCAATTAGTAATGGTAAAAAGTCAGTTTATCCCGTGTTTGGTATCGTATACAACTACAAACAGTATCAATTTATCAATTAGTAATGGTAAAAAGTCAGTTTATCCCGTGTTTGGTATCGTATACAACTACAAACAGTATCAATTTATCAATTAGTAATGGTAAAAAGTCAGTTTATCCCGTGTTTGGTATCGTATACAACTACAAACAGTATCAATTTATCAATTAGTAATGGTAAAAAGTCAGTTTATCCCGTGTTTGGTATCGTATACAACTACAAACAGTACAAAGAACTGAATAATTTTACGAAACAAAATATACAACGGGTACAGATCGCAAATAACGACAATTATTGTGTCATCATTCTGTAGGTGTCGTGCATTAAAAGTGTACGGAGATGATAAACTTCATGTGCTTTTCGCCAAAAGCTGTAATTAAAAAAATATCGAAATGATTAAGACGTTTTAGTCTCCGGGAGAAATAGAAATCCGGGCGTTTACCAGGTCGGTCGCGGGCTGACAAGGCATTTTTTCCGGTTCGTATTTATTGTTGGCCAGATCCCTCGTATTTCCTTCCGAGCAAGTTGTGGTGTCTCGTACAGCTGTTAGCCGCCTCGGTGGCCTAGTTGACAGCGTACTGGGCTTTCATCCCGAGGACCCGGGTTCGATTCCCGGCCAGGGCTTGGCATTTTCATTCCCTATATATCATCCTATCGTCTGCATTAGCCCAAGTGTACACAATAATCGGACGTTAAACACAAAAAACAAACAAACAAACAAAAAAAACGTACAGCTGATCCGAGTGTTGGTAGCCTACGTGTTCTATAGTGGGTGGTCCTCCTCGATGTTCTGCCGAACAACGATTTTCAACCAGTATTTATACTCGATACAATAATTTCTCAGAATATCATTGTTAAAACTAAATAAACAACGCACCAATCAGAATGAAGCGCGGGAATATTGTACACGGGAGATGCCTGGGCAGAAATGTAAGTCTAGCGTAGTATAGACCCGAGGTACGCGTGCACTGCGAACCAATCGGAAGTGAGTATTAGTTGACGGGAGTGAATTAGACTTCGCAAGCTTAAGCTGTTTCCAAGCCGGGAAAGAACTTGAATGTTTAGCGTCATTGTTTAGGGGTTAGTAAGTCGAACTAGGTTGTGTAACTCAGTTCCTATGTTGTTTAGGCGATGACAAAGAATCATGGAAAAAATGTGAAGACTAAATAAAAAATAGTCTATTGAAGTAGTTTTAAAATTATTGTCTGAAGATTCAAATCGTAATTAGGTAAAAGTTTTATTAAAAATAGTTATCATACTAGCGTAAACAAAATTAAATTTGTTTACAAGCACGTTTGGATATGTTTATTAATATTTACATGCAACATCCTACGTTAATCGAAAATAATAACGCTATAAAAATAATAAACTATGTTTAGTTAGCGCTTTCCCGAACAATAAACACAGACCATAAGCCTGCAGCAAAATATTTAAATTTACCTATATTTGCATAGCCCATTTATCAGTACAACTGATTATCAACAGATCCATTAAATGTAAATTTAGTACAGTGATTGATAGTTTCTTAAATAATAGTCCCGTTACAGTCTAGAGACTTACATGAAATTAATCGGAAACCAAAACCCTCAAACATTCTGGCAGCTTTCAAAGTTAAACACATTTTCACGGTGTATTTTCCGTGTATTGACTTTCCGTTATAAGTGATACGGTTACAAAAGAATATTAAAAAAGAAAAGGAGAACTGAAGCGACAATATACAAGATAATCATTCCCTTCATTTACTACTTGGCTTGGAAGCATCCAAGGATAAAATAATTGACTCAAACACGTTGTTGTGGGTTGTGCTAAATGTACTCCATAAGATCCAAGCGTCTACTCACTACGGACTGTTCCATACAGCAGTCTCGATCAACCGTCAACTCTTTTTATTGTGCGAAATGTTTCTATTGGAAGATAAACGCTCTCATATTATTTACGATAATACCATACAGCGTATAAGTCAATCACGTAACAGTCACGTGGGTATTCTCTAAGTTGCGCACGTTATGTTTTGTGGATTCTTGTCAAAAGGTTAATTGCTGTACAATTTATATAATACACAATTAACAGTTAAAAAAATTTAAGAGTTTTAGTAAATTTCCCAAAATAATAATAAAACAATCAGTTTTATAAACAGAGTACAGAACGGTATCTTGTTTTCAATAATAATAAAACAATCAGTTCTATAAACAGAGTACAGAACGGTATCTTGTTTTCAATAATAATAAAACAATCAGTTTTATAAACAGAGTACAGAACGGTATCTTGTTTTCAATAATAATAAACAATCAGTTCTATAAACAGAGTACAGAACGGTATCTTGTTTTCAATAATAATAAAACAATCAGTTCTATAAACAGAGTACAGAACGGTATCTTGTTTTCAATAATAATAAACAATCAGTTCTATAAACAGAGTACAGAACGGTATCTTGTTTTCAATAATAATAAACAATCAGTTCTATAAACAGAGTACAGAACGGTATCTTGTTTTCAATAATAATAAAACAATCAGTTCTATAAACAGAGTACAGAACGGTATCTTGTTTTCAATAATAATAAAACAATCAGTTTTATAAACAGAGTACAGAACGGTATCTTGTTTTCAATAATAATAAACAATCAGTTCTATAAACAGAGTACAGAACGGTATCTTGTTTTCAATAATAATAAGCAATCAGTTCTATAAACAGAGTACAGAACGGTATCTTGTTTTCAATAATAATAAAACAATCAGTTCTATAAACAGAGTACAGAACGGTATCTTGTTTTAAATAATAATAAACAATCAGTTCTATAAACAGAGTACAGTTTAATAATAATAAAACAATCAGTTCTATAAACAGAGTACAGAACAGTATCTTGTTTTTAACGATCGTCGAAAGTACGGGTTTCTTTCTGTTATCCGTTAATTCTGTCATCCGTCACACCAATGGTCCTGATAATGACGGTTAATCGAGACTCTACTATTCCAAATGTTGCACTAACGACTGAACTACCGGAGAATAAATAATACAAGCAAAGAAATATGAACAAATCTGTTGGGAGTTCTAGATGGCTGAGCGCAATGATGCGTTAAACCAACGTTTTAGGTTCGAATCCTCACGTTGTCCTATATTTTGTACTTTCATTTAACAAATAAACCGACAGACTGAATACCATCTACTGACCAACAGTGCATAACGTTTTGCTCACTCTATACGATAAACTTATTTTATCCCCGAGGTATAAAAATACACGACTACAGGCTGCCGCTGCGCCTAAACCAGGGTAGATGACATGCAGAAGGGGTATGATGGATGGAAGTTGTTATCGAATGAGAAAGTAAAATCCACTGAGGGATGTTTGACGTTGATTATAGAAAGAAAAACACTTAGCGTACAGCAAACATCGTTACTGTATTGTCAAGAATTGGTTTTGGTTGCGTAGGCAGAAAAATGTTTCAGTTTTCGATAATCTATTGAAAAAATAATAAACAAATTTCTACATCAAAAAGTAATTTCAACAAAATAACGTTTCGGTTTTAAAGTCGCCATCCTTACTCCTCTGTTGCATTAAAACCTGCATTCGCTTTTTCGGTAACTTCCTTATAGTTTACTTATTGTTCAAAAAAATTATACAAAGATGATCTCATTCTTTTTGTCTAACCTTTACAAAAAAATATCTAACTGAGAATTGCAAACAGAACGTGGGATCCACATTGTTATCTGCAGAGGCATATCTGCCCACTGATCTATTGTGCCAGCCTATATCATGGGGGGGACTTAATTCCGCTGAATTATACCTGAAACAATTGTAACATAATCCATCGCGCGGAGGTAATTAATTCTAGTAGGCCTGTACTGGATGCAAATATAGGCCTATATTCATCTGGACAAAAATAAATACACCGGCTACACTAAAATGAAACACTAACAGTATTGTTTAAAGGACTTGAATGTTTTTTAAGTTGGTAGTAGCGCGCCGGCGATAGCAAAAACATTGGCCGTACACTGCGCACGTTGTTTAAATAAATGTTTAGTTGCAATTGAGTTTGAATTTGTTTTACGAAAGAATGTGTTTCCATTCAAATAACGTTTAAAAGTTCCACCGTTTACTTAATTCCTAAATATTGTAAATACATAACTTGTTTTTCATTATTTATTGTATTCATTCGTTTAAACTAATACATTCATTTAAACTAATTTAATTTAAACTAATACATTATAACCAATTTCATATTTTATCTTGTGAATTTGTTTTACATTTCAATGTTTGTAAAAAACAAACGCATTTTTTAAAGATTTCTATCATTTAATATTAATTAAAATGTTTAAATATTAATATTAGGGGGGCTAGTGTCTCCCTAAATGACTTTTACATAAAAAAATATTTCAAATGCCAACATTATATTGGGTTGTATTTCACTTAAGATCGGTAAAGTTCAAATAGGCCTAATACTTTATGAACCACATGCCATGCTTTTCTGAACACTGACATTGACTAGAAGCACGGCCTCAAATATTAGCGTCTAAAATCCAAGTAATTGGACTATTTGCCGCTAAGAGCGCTGCAAGCTGCATAGACAGGAGGGGGAGACGTTAGAGAAAATAGACAGTACTGTTATCTGTTAAACTGTAGTTGAACACTCTGGCGCAAGATGCCACCAACAGCGAGTACTCACAAAGCTCTCATAAGGGTTATAATTGTAGTACGTTTATATTCAATGACAGTGTTACGTTTAATAACTAATAACCACAATTAAAATTAACCGTGATTATACCACATAAGAAGACAGCTGGTTACATGTGGTAACCATATTAATAATAAGCGACATAATAAAGTTATTCACAGAAACTATACAATACAATTTGACCTTAACTCTAGTATGACTATAAAATGACCAGCCTGACAATTAGGCAGACTTGCAATATTAATCGCTTTTTCGATTATACAGTTGGGGCCTAATTTTAAATGTCTTCACTTAAAGTGAATCCAGCACATTTTGAAATAGCCTACTACCTTCGATGTTTCAACTACTTGATATACGACATCCCAGCCATTGAAACAATTCCAGTAATACGATTTGAGAACTGGCCGAAGTAAGCACCTCATGCCCCCCCCGGTGAGCCCAAAAGTTACACACCTTGATTGTATCAATAGTATTTTATTCCCTAACAAGTACAACGAATACGGTATGAAGTAATGAAATAATTTATACAATTTAATGTCATAGTCGAGTTGCATTATGCAAATATCGCAGTTGTCTCGAAACAAACTTTACTAGCTCTAATAATTAATTGCACTGTCAGCGGGGCGCACTCGAGATACGGTTGACAGTTAGCTGTACTATCGATCCCAAGGACATTTACTCCAACCACACTACATAAGCCTATTATTATTCAAATGTAATACATAATGCATCCTAAATACACGTCAAGTATACCAGTTGTTGACAACTGCCTAGCTTCATGCTGTGTTATAGTTTATTGAGGTTAAATTCTTAAAGAGAAAGGCAATGTTTTTCGTTTTCCAGTTTTCCTCTGAGCAAAGTATTAGCCTTCGTTGCTGGTGGTATTCATTGAAAGCGTCCGATAAAATGAACGACTATTACGGAAAGAAACAACTTTTTATGGCAAGAAAATTATGAACTAGTAGTTCACGGCGCTCGTAAACTTTTCCGATAATTTAACAGGTAACCGTAATATTTATGAAACGCTTTACCGGACCAACTTCACACACTCGCACAATATTTACGATAATACCATGCAGCGTATAAGTCAATCACGTAACAGTCACGTGAGTTAAGTGGAACACACGATGCTCTCTCGTATGTTAAGTGAATACTTCTCAAAAAGGTTTGGTACGGATAGTTTGCTGTATTGAAGAATTTACTGTAAAATTTGTACAATACACAATTGTATTGTATTCATTGTTAAATAGAAAATTTTTAGAGTTTTACTCTAATTTTATTGGAAAAATGATGACAGTTCAGCCAGCGTTACAGGAAGTAACCAGCGGTTATACTCGCAACGTTGAAACGGAAGTAAACAGGAAAAAATGTTACACATACGACATTTGGGTTTTATATATTTTCGTCAATAAAAATAGTTCAATGAGTTTGTCCGAAATTTCATACATTCGTTATTGTAAATCACAGCCAGACATCTTGAAACTGAAGTGAATGGGGGCAAATCTTACGCATACGCCGTTCGGGCTTCACACAAGGTACCGGAGTGCCAAATTCCAAAACAATCGGTAAAAACAAGCCACAACCAAACGGTCAAGTGAAAACAGACCTCGCTTCGCTCAGTTAATATAAAAGTATTCTAAGCACCATGTTTCAAGTTAACTGTGTTACTTAAACATGGTTTACAGTTTACTGTAGGCTACAGAAAATACATCAGTTTACTGATAAATACCTAAGAATTGAACAAAAAACACGTGATAAACGCAAATCATAAATAATTCCGAGCTTTCTTTCTTTGCTACTTGCTTCTCGGAGAAAACATTTCAAAATGATATTAAACAAATACGAAAATCATTTTGGAATAACACGATGGTTTTGGTAAAAATGGTAGCGACTGATTCCTGAATTTTACCACCTGAACTTCGTGTTCAATATAAACAGGCTTACTTAGTTTAACATACACTTGTAATTTAATTCTTAGCGAGATAACATCAGCAAGCAAAATGTTTGGCTAAGGCAAGGTTTATGCACTGCGTTTTGCTACTCACATTTCCTAAGTATACAGATAGGCTAAATGAACCATTTTAACCATTTTATGCATTTAAATACGTTCGCTAATCCAATCAGTTAAGTATTCAAAACGGGCATTCCCAAACATTAGTTATGCCACTGAATGTAAACATACTAGAAGTACAGCAGCCATTATAAAAAGTATGCTGTATATTAGTGGCTAAACACCAAGTAGTTGGACTAACTGCCGTTATGACGCTGCAAGCTGCAAGGAAGGGAGGAAGACGTTTGAGAAAATAGACAGTACTATTATCTATTTAACTGTAGTTCAACATTCTGCTGCAAGATGCCACCTGCTACGAGCACTCACATATCTCTAATACGAGTTATCGTTTAATAGAACGTAACTTGCAGAGTTCGTAACGGCAGATAGATTAGGATATTATTTGGTAAATTATGTTTTATATGAATGTTTACGTTTTACAATAGACTACTAAATAAAACAAAATCGTTATAAAAAACTTATAGAATACGTAATTTAGCCTATATCAGTTTTGTGGTTGATGTAAAGGTATAAAACAATAAAATATTGTTTTATAAATATGTATTGTAGTCTTCTATGTGTATTATCACTATGTTTCACAATCTATAGTCCTGTTTGTATTAAACAGCGCCATAAATCGATTTTGGTAATATTTTAGACAAGTTTGTTACACACATATCCGTGTCAAAATTTGCAGGCATTTAAGAAATTACGTTTTTTTAATCTTAACCGTATTTCGAAAATCTGATCACTGTCAAAAAACTTGTATACATTATTACATAAAAATACAAAAAAATTAACTGAATGTAATCAGAATTTATTTTTGTAATTTCAGTACAATGCGAAAAAGTTTAAAATTCTCATTTATGCAAGAATTCATACAAAATGTTCAAGTAACCTTTTAAAAATAATTAAAATGGCAGGATCGGTGCTTTATTTAAGGTTCCGGGTTTTAGCACGGTGAGGTTGCTCCAATAAATCAATTTCCAATGAGCTTGTAAACGTGTACCCAAATAGTTCGTAACTACTTGGACTTCAGCACACTTTTTATAATGGCTGTTGTACTTCTAGTATGTTTATATTCAATGACAGAACTAAAATTTATTTGGGAATGCCCGTTTAAAATACTTGACTGGTTTAACGAACATATTTAAATGCATAAAATGGTTCATTGATCTGTATACTTAGGAAACGAAATTAGCAAAACGCAGTACATAAACCTTGTCTTATCAAAACACTTTGCTTGCTGATGTTGTAACAACGTTCATTGGTTCTGTTTAAATCAATTACGTTATACAGTTTATGAAAAGCACTTTTTCGATTTGTCAGTAGACGTACGTCTCCTATGAGGTCCTTCTTGGGAATTAATATTATAGGTTCCAATAATTAACTCACTCTTTCCTTTATTTGTTTCCATTTTAATTTTAAAAAAATAGGAATCTTTGTTCCTGACTTTTATAAATAATCAATTTTTCGTTCTATATTACGTAAACAAATAAAGGCACGCATTAAATAAAGGCCTTGTATTGTGTAAGGAATACAAATGTCCATTATGTAAACTGCTCAATAATTTTGTTAAGCCTATTGAGTGAGGAATAAAAACGCCCATTATGTATATTATGCATACTGCAAAATAGTTCTGTTAGGCTTGCTGAGTAAGGAATATAAATTCTCATTATGTATATCGTACAAGAACTTTGTTAGGCCTACCTAGATCAATGTAAGACATTTATGTATTTCAAACTTGATTTTGGCAACAGGTTATGAAGTCAGTAAAATGCTAAATCTAGCTTTACTGTTCCCATCGCGAGAAATGATTAGATATTTTAATATTTATCATGCTTTAGAGCTGATTGTGATGTTGGATTTTGCGCGTCGCGTGATGCGAGTGCACAAATTTATATTAGTAGTTATGGTAAAAGGTCAGTTGTTTTATATTGATTCCTAACGATCAGCTGATTTCATTGAACAGCTGATAGGCTATAATAAATTTTAGGTTATGTTGTTAAAAACTAGCTATGTTAATTTGTAGTGTTTTCGAACAAATTATCGTAATTAGAATAAAAAGGAAGAGAAAACATGATACTTGGTTTTCGTTTTTGGTTCAATATCAGAAATTAAGTTTTTTTATTGCGTGCATTTTGGAACAAACTGAAATATCATCGGTCTTCTGTTTGCAATAAGAACGGATGACAAAACACAACAGTTAGATGATAGTGGTTCATAACAAATCGATGGCTGTTGGACATTTAAATTTAGTGCGAGACATATTCAATACTCATAACCTGTTTTTAAATTCAAAGGTAATACTGTACATTGTAATATTACTCGTGTTAGATAATACGTTTTAGTGATTGTTGATTAAATATATACAATGAGTCTATCTTCTCAAAAACTGAACATTAATAATTCCAACAGTTCTTTCATCTATAGTCTGGTTCACAAAAGAAAACACCTGACTTTAATTTTTTTTTTTATGGTGTTTAACGTCCGACTATTGTGCACACTTGGGCTAATGCAGACGATGGGATAATTTATAGCGTATGAAAATGCCAAGCCCTGGCCGGGAATCGAACCCAGGTTCTCGGGGTGAAAGCCCAATACGCTATCAACTACGCCACCGAGGCGGCTAATTAGAAATTTGTAACGATCTAATCAGTTGTATACTGAAATTTCAGATACGCCAAAATAAATGACTTCTTTTGTCAATAAATCTACGTTAATTCCGTTTATATATGTTTAAATTATCAATTTTATATTTCAATAAATTTATCGAAAAACAAGACTTGCACGCAGTTTTTCTACTATTAGCTACTTCCGAGTTTCATAACTTTGTCAATTAGCCGCCTCGGTGCTCTTCTAGTTGATAGTGTCTGGGCTTTCACTCCGAGGACCCGGGTTCGATTCCCGGCCAGGGCTTGACATTTTCATACGCTATAAATCATCCCATCGTCTGCATTAGCCCAAGTGTGCACAATAGTCGGACGTTAAACACAAAACAAAAACTTTGTCAATTTTTACAACAATGCTGTTCAAAGTCAGTGGTATATTTCTCTCGAATGTCACCAACTTCTGAAAAAAATTGAAAAAATTTCTTTTAAAACGTGTTCCATTTGTTCGATGTTTTTACTTTTAATTTCTTTGTCTCAGTAACAAGCACTACTGGTTCCCTACTATAGATAACATTTTCTTAATTTATTACCTCCAGCTCGCTGTAATACAGTAGGCTACTGTAGTTTCGTTTTGGCACAGTGTTTGCCTGCAGTACAGTACAACTTTCTTGTTAATAGCCGTATAAACGCGTGGGTATATTTCAGTACAGGGTATATTTATTCGTTCCCGAGAAGACTAGAATTTCACGTAAATCAATTTAGTCTTTCTGGCAACCTCCTGCTTCCGTGCGTCTATTTCGTGAGAATATATTTTAGTGCAACAATGGAATCTTCCTTTTCCTTACCGCCATACCTTGTGCCATGCATTTTATATGTTATTAATTACCTTGTTTTATATTTGTAACTTGTGTAAGAATTTACGTATCACTATTTCCTAACAATTAGGCCTATTAAGTATTTACTTTTGTTTTTTAATGAGATTGCAAATCACAGCTTAACAAAAACAACTTAATAGCTTAATTTACAACTTAATAAAAATTCTTCACTAATGACACAATGATTTAGAAGTTCCATCCAGTGATGGAATCCTACAGGCTACACACACAGTTCGTGTGGACACAGTTACACACTAATTTCTAAAGAAAGGCTTCGTCGTTTCAAAGGGCACACACTTTCAGAGTTGTCAATTACAAGAAGAATTTCAGGATTCTTTTATTTGGTGGCTGGTCATTACTACATATTCCTTAATGTCTTCTGAGATAATATTAGATTAAAATGGACATATCCATTTCGCATATACCATAACCGCACGTCTTCTAAAATATGGATAATTTTTAATTAGTTTTTTCTAGTACAGTCCCATAACTGCATCTGTCTAAAACGGTTTATTTAGTTCCTTAACGTCCGACTATTGTGCACACTTGGGCTAATGCAGACGATGGGATGATTTATAGCGTATGAAAATGCAATCTGAATCGAATCGGGGCCCTCGGGGTGAAAGCCTAGTACGCTACACAAGAAGCTTATTGTGAATATCTTAAGTTGTATTTCTTCCAAGCAACCACTTCATATTTTTGAGTTAATATTCAATTTTGTAATCATTTTCTTAACGTGAAGCCTTGTATTATTGAATAAAAGGAGTAAAATTACAGCCATCATTATAAAAGTGTGCTCGATACTAGCGCCTACATTCCAGGTAATTGGACTATCTGCCGCCACGAACGTTGCAAGCTGCAAGGAGACGTTGAGAAAATAAACAGTAGGCCTACTATTACCTACTTAACTGACGTTAAAAACACTGACGTCAGATACGAAATCAGCGAGCGCTCACAAAGCTCTCATAACAGTCATCATTCTCTAGTACCTTTATACGTCATTTCAAGATACTTGGCTGATATCACATGGAAAAATTGATGTTCATTTATTATTGACTTTTGTTGGTAAATTTACACTATTCGACTTTCGTTTCCATTTTTTCCACCATCGAAGTTTCACTGTTTCAGAATCCTGAGGCATGTCTCATGTACGTAGAAGATAACTTCCTTGAGAGTCGCCTGTTGAGGCATGTCTCATGTACGTAGAAGATACTTCCTTCAGAAACGCCTGCTGATATGTTCCTTCAGATAACTTTTGATCATGTTTGACCTGAAAGCACCTCTTAGACAAACAAGATTGTACTAATATTGTGAAAACAGTTTTGGCAGATCCCGCCAGTTTATACAGTAGTCCTTCGTGGCACACTTTCATCAAACACCTTTGCTACGTCCAGAAATAAATTGGATCAGTTTTTTCATTCTTCAACTGCATATTCAATGTGTTGAGTATCACTGAATTCTTCCAAAAATCGTTTCTTACACAGGCGTGCATAGTCTTTTTTACACTGAACAGCATTGTGTGTAAGTAGATTTTAAAGCTTTTCACACAAACTGTTAAGACACAGTCGCATAACTCGTGTCTATAAACAAAGTTCTGCGATTCAGTAAAAAGTCGGGAACATTTCGGATCTCTGCAACTCTAACAAATCTTTCAATACGAGTGGAATGCATGCAACTTGTCTGGCAACATTTCGTATTGTTGACTTGTTTATAAGCAACATTATTTTCACCTTTCTTTCGCCCAACGTCTTCGTCTTCGGTGCTTTATCTTCTTTAATTTATTATTGTTTTGTTGAAATACTGTTTATATTGAAATGTGTTCAACGGAGAAAACCTTAAATTTAATATTACGTCGTACTCGTGAGACTGCGATTGACTTTAAAATAAACATTGGCAACGGATAACACCGCCTGAACATTTGACTTGGCCGACAATTTGAAGATGTTACGCAGTATTGGCCAAACGCATTGACCGTTTTGAAATTTTGTACGGAGATATCGTGTATAAAGCTCAAATGTCGTATATGTACGTAATTCCGTAGGATGGCAGCCTTTGATTTAACGATGACAATTGTACGCAATTTTTATCAAACGTATTGGCCGACCGTTTTGAAATTTGGTACAAAGGAACGCTGTATAAATCCTAAAAGATGTATATGTTAAGACTTTCCCATTCACATCTGTTTCAAGATGGCGGCTTCTGATTTACAACTGTACACAGTAAAAGCCATAACGCATTGATATATTGTTTTCAAATTTAGTAAGAAGGTACCTTTTACAAGTATACAGCCCGAAGGAAATATGTATAAGATTTTACGCATTCCCTTCCGTTTTAAGATGGCAGACTCTGATTCTTCTTGTAATACTGGCTGAACGGCAAAATCTAGCCATTTTTTCATGGAGAAGGAGCGTCAAATTTCCAATAAAGTTGATCCAGTAACGTTGGAATTCTTTTTATATTCTTCTTCTTTTCTGCTAGGTTAACGTCCGACTATTGTGCACACTTGGGCTAATGCAGACGTTGGGATGATTTATAGCGTATGAAAATGCCTTGGCCGGGAATCGAACCCGGGTCCTCGGGGGGCCCAGTACGCTATCAACTAGGCCATCAAGACAGCTCTTTTCTGCTTGGATTATTGTCACTATGTTCAGTATAATAATCTGCCTTCGCTAGCTTCGTCAATTCTTCTTTCGTTGACGCGTTTCGGAGAACCTCCATCTTCAAAAACTATACCTATACTCAAATATACTATACTATTTGAGTATAGATATAGTTTTTGAAGACGGAGGTTCTCCGAAACGCGTCAACGAAAGAAGAATTGACGAAGCTAGGGAAGGGGCAGATTATTACACTGAACATAGGTCCAGTAACATTCTTCGTAAATATTACGGTTATCGGTTGAACTGGCGGAAAAAGTTACGAGCGCTGTCGTGGAACGAAGAATCTACTACGAGCTTTACTGTCCTTTGAGCTACTAATTAAGTGTTATGATATATTGGTTAACATTATTGTGTTAGTGTAAAGCTGTATTGTTTTATTACATTCTTATTTTAATGGGCAATTTGCGAGTAATTTGGGGAAATGTCAAAAAATGATCGTGTTTTTGTTTGGCGTTTGAAGAGTACAGTCAAATTTTCAATTGTACGATTGAAGCGAGAAAGTTTGTACAGTAACTCTATGACTTGCCGCGTAAAAAGCCGTTATTTTCCGTAACAAGAGCTGCGGCTGCGGCTGCAGGCAAGACTATCAATGTTTATACGTCCGCCCCGAAGCAACCGAGGTGACCCCAGTCCATATTTCAGAGCCCCGCCGCACCCGGACGTGCCAAGCATACGCTACGCTCACAACAACAAGACAAATGATGCTACAATACCGTCTTACAATTGCTGTGTTCGGTTGGGAAGTGTTTAGCGATCCAAGGGAGATAAATAAAACAACGGTAAATTAACGTAAAAAAATGAGCTGACGCAAATATCAGTTAGGTAAGCATACCTATACCAACAGACATGTTCATTGGATTGTTTCGTTATTTCGTCGATACTTGTATTGTGGGGTAAAAAGATAACTCATAACATGACTATTATTCATAAATAGTAATTTTCCAAAAATATTTTAAATATTATAACCGTTTAAAAACGTCACTTAATTTAGTATGTGTGCTCACATATAATTCCAAAATTCCAGTTACCTCCCCATACGGAACACATGCACACTTTCTACACCTACCACCGTACTTCTCACTATGCCAACACGTCATTCGATTGTTAAAATGTTTTGTGACTTTACAAGGAGTGCATTCTTGTTTTATTCTTTTACAATACACAGTAATGGCGTCTAAACGGAAAATTTTATCGTTAGACGTAAAGTAGAGTTTTACGTTAGTTAGAAAATGGCGCGAAGCAAGTACTGTAGATGTTCGCCGACATTTTAATTTAGTTTTTGTGTTGGCACAATATTGAAAAATCAAAATTGAATAATGACGGCCTATAATGAAGGTAATAGCTTCAAGAAAATTCGAAAGCCAGAATCTGAAGGAACTGATGAAGGTAGCTTCTGCAGTAGTTTCGGTAAAATATTGCTTTTCTCACAATTACAGTATTTTATTCATACAGTATTATTTAATAGACTATATATTGTTTGTTTTTTTTAAAGATTGTACGTCATATAGTTTTATTTCAATAAACTTTGCACTCAACACTTCAAATTACGAACAGTGTATATACGTTTATAAAAAGAATAACATATTCTAAAAGAGTAAAAAAAATAAAAGAATAAAAAAAAGCTAACATATTTTGTACACGTTTTAGTTACGCTCTCTCTCTATAGTGGAAATCTCTTTATAGCCGCGAAAATTAACGTCCCCTTCAATGCCGTTATTGAGAGATTTTACTGTCTGAGCGCGCGCGCGCGCGTGTGTGTGTGTGTGGGTAGGTGTGTGTGTGTGTGTGTGTGTGTGTGTGTGTGTGTGTGTGTGTGTGTGTGTGTGTGTGTGTGTGTGTGTGTGTGTGTGTGTGTGTGTGTGTGTGTGTGTGTGTGTGTGTGTGTGTGTGTGTGTGTGTGTGTGTGTGTGTGTGTGTGTGTGTGTGTGTGTGTGTGTGTGTGTGTGTGTGTGTGTGTGTGTGTGTGTGTGTGTGTGTGTGTGTGTGTGTGTGTGTGTGTGTGTGTGTGTGTGTGTGTGTGTGTGTGTGTGTGTGTGTGTGTGTGTGTGTGTGTGTGTGTAGGTGTGTGTGTGTGTGTGTGTGTGTGTGTGTGTGTGTGTGTGTGTGTGTGTGTGTGTGTGTGTGTGTGTGTGTGTGTGTGTGTGTGTGTGTGTGTGTGTGTGTGTGTGGGTAGGTGTGTGTGTGGGTAGGTGTGTGTGTGTGCGCGCGCGCGTGTGTGTATGTGTTCGCGCGCTTGCGTTGATACATACAGGCGTTACGCTGTAGAAATTTTATAAACTTTTTGTCACATTAATAGTAAGGGAAAATTACCACTTTTCGTTCCAGGAACCTTTCCTTAATAAAAGTGAAACTTGTAAAGTACAGTAGCGTGGTAGACGGCTATAGTAGTTATATAACAGCACAAGGTCTTAAGGGTGCCATTATACGAGCCCCTAGCGTCGACATGCAGACAATGTGATGGATGACACAGTTAGGGGTTATCTGACATCCCACCCTGCCCACTACTGTCTTCATGGTAAAGTTACCAAGTACAATTTCTTTCAGATTACATTGTTGGATTAAATAAATAAATTTTACAAAAACATCGCTTAAAACTTACTTTAATTTACATTATTAAACTCCAACGAATATAACCTTTTACACGTACTGCCCTCTTAAATCCAAATTTGAAAATTACTGTAGCAACAACCTAACCAACTTTTTTTGATTTTCCCCATTGCTTATTATTTGAAAAATAAAATAATAAAACAGAATTTGGGATATGTGACGCATGCGATTCACTTAACAGCGAAATTTTCTCAATTTTGTAAAATCTGTTTGACATAACTGACAGATCAAGTAACACTTGAAACTTTCTCTAAGGGTGAGACTAATGCGTATAAATCCATCTGATCTGAACTAGAAACACAGTTCAACTATCCTGAAAGGCTTCAACGAGTAAGTGAAAAAGCGTTGTTAATTAATTTTGTATTTCAACGCTAAATAAAGTAATCCGAGCGAGATCAAATTTAACATAGTTTGACTAGCGTTGTTGTGCATTGTACTGACTTAAAGCATTGTTAGTCTACTGCTCGAGTCAAAACAATAACTTGTCAGACTATAATTACAAGTTTCGTAATTATCGAAGTCAACCACCATCGAGTAAGTTATTGATAAAAATTTATAAACATTAATTAATGGTTAGTGACTGTTAATTATAATAATACTATGCTTGTCTAAAATAAACTGCTACATACCTCCTTTCCTTGGCTGTTTTATAAAAAATGTTGATAGTACTGTACTATCTAGATTAAAATAATTGCTGCAAACAACTGTTTCGCTGACGTGATAGAAGCGAATTTCTATCATTATTATGTTTATCTCACAATCTAATTTCGCGACATAGTGAACATTACAATCTGTATAAATAAGCATTTTAAACTTCAACACGAAAATAAAACACCGGCCATCATCGGATTCGTTTTTTTAATTTCAATGCACTTAAACAAATTTAAAAGCTGATTTATGTTGATTTTTTAACGCTGCATACCACGGTGAAATCAAATTTTCATAAACAAGTTGCGTTTTTTTAAAATCTGAAATGGCCGCCATTTTGAAACTGTTAAAAGGACTGTGTTGGTTAGCTAGTTCGTCCACGCATTGCCGTAATCGATATCTGTACAGGCATACGTTTGAATCAAATCTTCGTTAATTATTTATTATATAAACATTGAAATTACAAAACTGAAATACAAAATTTATTATTTTTTTTTAATTTAAACGCTAATTTAAGCAGAATTTAACGCTGATTACTATGGTGAAATCAGTTTTTTAAAAAAAAGTGCAAAAAAGTTTGTTAGATGAAGAACTTGTCCAGGCTATTACTAAAATCTATTTTTGCTGCTTGTTTGAATCAAATCGAACCAAAATTGCGACACGACCCTTCCAAAAAGTGATCTAGAGTTAGATAGGCGCTTTTAAAGGTCCCGAATTTGAATCTTTAACATAATGGCTACCCCAATTTCTCAATGGAACCTCGCTAATAATTTTCACTAATAAGGCAAGTCCTCTTCTTCTTCTCTGCACAGTGTTAATATATTGAATCTCTTACCACTGAATATAAAAGTACTAAAATGTGAACCCTTATGTGAGATGTGAGCACTCGCTGCTGATGCTATCTAGCGGCAGTTTTCTACTATGGTTAAACAAGTAATAGTCTATTTTCTCTAACGTATCCACCCACTGGCTTGCATCTTCCAGCGTTCCTAGCGGCAGGCAATACAATCACTTGAACTTTAGCCGCTAATATCGCGTATGCTTTTTATAATGGTGGCTGTACTTCTAGTACGTTATATTATATGCCCTTATATTATACCTAAAGCTTCTGTTGCTAACAGTCATATCACCACTATACACAATTGTATTTGTAGTACAGTGTTGTATTGTATTAGTGTTAACGTATGTATAAGTGTGAGTGGCTGCCTGTGGTGCTTCATAACACAGAGCTGTCACGTCACCTCGCAGCTTCACACTTTACCTAAACATACGGCTGGTGATTACCCCGTAAAGGCACTTATTTGTCATCCACTGAAGGGTGTAAGAATACAGTGCTGTCTAAATATATTCACGAAGCAATTTGTGAAATACAAACATGCTTACCAACTGTAACACTTCAATACTATGTTCGTTGAACTTACAAATCAAACAATATTAAAAAAAAAAGAAACTGACTCACCACCTTCAAAATAGTTCAAATCTGTACAGCAGCACTCACCTGAAAATGAAAAAAAAACAGTTAAATCGTGCAACATCAATAACTTTAATTTAGAACTTTTATTTTCATTTTATTAGTAGTTATTTCCAAGTGTCGACGCATATGCGGTTCAAATTAAAATAATCGCTGTTGTCTCGTGGAATCGAATACCCAACAAAAAAATATATCGTATGTATCTGTCATTTGACTTTTGAAAAATCTGATTTCACCTTCATAAAGGGAATGCATAAATTAGCATTATAAACTTACAAATTCTGAAATGTAAAAATGCTAATATTTTTGCAGATCTTAACGCTAATTTTGATGGTGAGATCAGATTTGCAAAATGTTAGATTTTTATTGCGATTTTTCTTGAAGTTTCTGAATGGCTGCCAATTCGGTTAACGTATTTTGGCTGGATAAATGCCCAAGGTATTACACAAAATCGATTTTTGAGCCAAGTTTCGACAACATCGGGCCAAAATTGCGAACGTTAGTTATATACGCATCACACACACACACACACACACACACACACACACACACACACACACACACAGACACACACACAGACACAGAGACACAGACACAGACACACAGACACACACACACACACACAGACAGACACAGAGAGAGACAGAGACAGAGACAGAGAGAGAGAGAGAGAGAGAGAGAGAGAGAGAGAGAGAGAGAGAGAGAGAGAGACACACACACACACACACACACACACACACACACACACACACACACACACACACACACACACACACACACACACACACACACACACACACACACACACACACACACACACACACACACACACACACACACACACACACACACACACACACACACACACACAATAATTTTCAACGACTTCTCAATCAAAAAGTGATATAAAGATCAGAGATCGGCTCTCATTTCAAGGTCTCGTGTGTAACTTACCATAATGGCCGTTCCAAGAGCTTCTTTTCCAATGAACTTTCTCTATTAAAGAACAAATTGTATACAATAACTAAATTAAAATGACGTCGCGAAAATGATTAGTAAAAACGTCCACAATCAATTTGTTAAAACTACTCACGGGTTGTTATAAAAGTGGCATTACCCCACTACACCGAAGCCTCGTAATGTCCACCTCCCCAAAACATGTCTACCGTAACACAAGAGCCGTGCAGTTTCGGCGCATCTTGTCCGTACACTGTTTGGGCAGACAGTTGTTGACACCGTATTGATGGATTGTGGATTTGTATAACTTGCGTGGGACGCCATAAATAACAAATGCATCCGTGGAAGAGGGACGAAATCCCCGGAGAAAACACGTCCGAGTCAGAGACATCAGTTTTATCGAGAACCCCTGGTGGACAATGAAGAAGGGGGCGAACGCTGAACTGTGATCAACTGAAAAAGTGGATGTGGGTTTGAAAAAAAATGTATGACATTACAATTTAGTTACTTGAAATTTAGTGGAATGGATTAAACTAGGCTATAAAATGTGCGTGCCATTATGTTAGGTAGGCCTATATAATTTTAATACACAGACGTTTGTTTCAAAAATAGTTGTACGAGAGAAGAAGAGACTATCCGACCCATATACACACACCTCACCTTCAATAATTTCTTATATCCATAAACTATGTGTGTGTGTGTGTGTGTGTGTGTGTGTTTTACACGCAAGAAGTTGACACTGCTGACAGTAGGCATTTTAAACTCAGAGTTCAAATGAAACCAAAAAACCGCATACAAGTACTAGGTTTTTTAAAGTGAGTAAATATTGATGAAAGATTTTTAAGTGAAAGCTTTTATGGTCGCTTTTATGCATTTCATTCCGTAACGCATACCTGGCAGCATATATAACTGTTCTTGTATATATGTAGGCTTGAAGTGACTACTACTAAACAGCTGATTTCGCCCAACAGCTGTTGCTTCAATATCATTTCAAAAGAGGTTATGTTTATTGTTCTTGTTAATTTTAAAAATGTGTATTTTCTAAATTTGTGAAGTAAATTATTTCACGAGTATGACCTGTAACAATTTTCACTTCTGTTGGCACTACCCAAATTGCCACAGTGATTGTTTTTCAAACAACTTCTATTGGAAACTAAATGCGTTTTTTTCGTTTTTTAATCTAATAAAACAAAGCTAAATTTGGCTCTGTCTTAAATTAATTCATTTTTTTAAATTCAATACCTTTAAAAATTCACTTAAAATAAGGTGAAAATAAAGTCTGAAATGCTTTCTAACTGGCAGCCTTACGAGTTCACACTGACCAAAAGTCACACCAAGCGGAAAGTGGAACTACATCCTGCAGTGTAGGAAACGTAATTAGCGAATTTTCATTTTTAAAATGAGGTAGGCCTACTGGAGCTGCCAGTATGATAAGACCATGTGATCGTAAAATAAGAAACAAATAATAGTAGAAATTTGCTTCTATCACGTCAAAGAAACAGCTGCGTGCCGCGATTATACTGAATTTACAGCGGGGCAGTTCGCCACTCGAACGTTTGCTCAGGTTCGAGTCTAGTTAGTTACTAAAGTTGGCTTTCACCGTACGTTAAGTTTCTGCCTTCATTATTCCAATAGATGTAAAATAAGAGAACTTAGACAAGAAAATATAAACAAACGTATTTATAAATTTTAAAAATTAACAATAAAATAGTATCAGAGTAATATGAATTTAGACACGAACATATAAAACACGTATTTATAAACTTAAAAAATTAACAATAAAATAGTATCAGAGTAATATGAAGTTAAACAAGAAAATATAACAAACGCATTTACCAACTTTAAAAATTAACAATAAAATAGTATCAGAGTAATATGAAGTTAAACAAGAAAATATAACAAACGCATTTACCAACTTTAAAAATTAACAATAAAATAGTATCAGAGTACTATGAATTTAGACACGAACATATAAAACACGTATTCATAAACTTAAAAAATTAACATTAAAATAGTATCAGAGTAATATGAAGTTAAACAAGAAAATATAACAAACGCATTTACCAACTTTAAAAATTAACAATAAAATAGTATCAGAGTAATATGAATTTAGACACGAACATATAAAACACTTAAAAAATTAACATTAAAATAGTATCAGAGTAATATGAAGTTAAACAAGAAAATATAACAAACGCATTTACCAACTTTAAAAATTAACAATAAAATAGTATCAGAGTAATATGAAGTTAGACAGATATAACAAACGCATTTACCAACTTTAAAAATTAACAATAAAATAGTATCAGAGTAATATGAAGTTAGACAGATATAACAACAGCATTTACCAACTTTAAAAATTAGTAATAAAATAGTATCAGAGTAATATGAAGTTAGACAGATATAACAAACGCATTTACCAACTTTAAAAATTAACAATAAAATAGTATCAGAGTAATATAAAAAGTTCTGATTTAAAAATACAGTACTTCGTATGAACTAAAACATTCTAGATGATAATTTTCAGCAAGCGATATGTTTTATAAAGTGTGTCCACACCCCATTTACCTAAATTTCTTCTCATCCGTGTACCAAAAGTTTTATCTATATGTCCGTTGCTTGTTGTACACTTAAAGCAACAAACTTTAGGTTGTTAATTCCTGATTTTTAAATTTTGATCATTAAACGTGTAATCCTTGAAAACTGTTTCATTTTATTTAAAGATATAAAGTTTTCTAGACATAAAAAACCCCTCGTTACGTCACTGGCACTGATATTGTGACTTCAAAAGGGGGGGAATGGATAACAATACAACGTGTAAACGATGCGTTGCAGAAAATTACGCTGTCACCAGGATTTCATTTGAAATTAGCTTAGAGTCATACAAGAACGAAAAACCTAACCCCTGCTGTTGACATTCAAATGTAGCCTGACAAGATGTCCTCTGCCCATCAACACGACGTCCCTACATTCAGCAGTCCAATATTTAGAGATGTTTTTGCGTGAACAAGTTTCACGATACCAGTTTGAAAACAATGAATTGAAAAAAATCATAACATGCCGGAGTGTACAATTTTAGGGAGTTTTAAAGTTCGAACACTCACTTCACGCAAACGTTTGTTGGTTTCGCACTTATAGCGCTTTCAATGGTAAAGCTGGAAAATTGCGAAACTTTGTAATTTTATTAGACGCTCCAACCTTAACCTAGAAAAAATATGGACTGTAGCGGTTAAGAATTGTACTGTTTTAAAAATACGAAAACACCGAGGTGATGAACTAAAATTTGTGAAGCGACTACTTCTTATCGCGGGGTATGGGTGTATGTTTACCAAGGTGGAAAATTCAGTTTGCCGTCACGGAACGCTCTATCGTCACGGAACGCTCTAACACATCCATACGCGCACTCTAGTGACGTGGTTTGTTTAATGATAAATAAAACGTATTTTTAAAGGGAAATCTTGTATGGTCGCGGTTGACAGAATGCTTGCGTCACGCTTGAATCCGTAATGCATACCTCACAGCATATATTGTTCTTGTATATCTAGACTGCAAGTGACTACTTCTAAACAGCTGATTTCGCACAATAGCTTCAATACCAATTCAATTGATGTTATGTTTACTGTTCTTGTTAGTTTTAAAAATGTATATTTTTTAAATATGTGTAATTAAATTATTTAATGTATACTACCTATACCAATTTTTGAATGCCGGAATCACAAATATTATATTTATTATTATACTTAGACTGTATAACTGTCAAAAGTAGGGTTATAAACTGATTAATTATTAAAGGCCCTTATATAGCCCAAGATACAAAAATTCATAGTGACAGTTTCAGTTAATCTTTACGTTGTGTACGTACACAAACGCGAAATTTAATACGAAAATAATTTTCAAGATTTGCCCTTTCCTCGTAAATTAAAAAAATTTTAATCATAATATAGAAAAAGGTATACATCCAGGCATGCCAAAAGCAGTACTTCTGTCGAACAATTCCGCACTGGCTGAACTTGTTTTGAATTCGGTGTCGTTTTAAACAGTGTCATGTTCCATCAGAAACTCAAAATGGTGGAAAATTTGAAGTAACAAAACACTGGACAATACCTTCGGTCCGAAAAATTCAACGGAATTCACACAAAATGGTGGAAACGGTTTAAAGCACCATTTGGGACAATATATATAAGCAGGCTATACTGACAAAGCTTCGAGCTAGTTGATGTTAAAGCTCGTGTACGATGTGTAAATTCAGCACAACTTTTACTGAACGCTATTTTATCTGCTTTAAATTTCTCTCTTACCGAAGTTATTTTATATTATAAATTATTACTGAAACGACTTGAAGAGCCGCTTCAACTGAGAATCAATTTCCATTCAAGCGAAAGATATGTTGTCACAGCATTAGCTGCCGAACTTCGTCGCGTCGCATAATTGGATCGTTACACAACCATGCACGACATTCGTTCACAGCGAAATATTGGAATGCGATAATAGACTATTCAACTGGGAACAAATAAAGTCTTACACATATAATAACCGGTTCAATTTATCGTTGCTTTGCATTTAATAGAAATGTTTAATGTTTTGAAATTTGTTGGCAGAAACCGAATGCAGTCGAGTTAATTTTGGCAAAAAGTCCAATCTGACTGCTCCCCCCCCCCAAAAAAAAACGTGCCTTACACTTCTTAGTTTCTCGCGCAAGGATGTTTTCAAACTTGTATTCATACTAGCTTTGTATGAAGCACTGAACGTACCATTTGGCATCAGCAGTCCTCTTTTAGGTTATACAGCCAAAATCTGTTTTATTCTCCCATTTTGTAAATAACCAATGTAATTAGGTCTACGTGTATAACTATACTCCACTTTACTGTAAGACGCTAGTGGTGCTTTACTTGAAAGTCACTTGCAAAGCGATCCGATGATCGCTGAACTACGAAAACTTACGTCTAACATTGTGTTTCATGAAATGGTAACAAATTGTTCCTATATTTCGTTCACGTATCATAAACTTTCATGAACAGTCATTTAACAAATCGATTGATAAACATTTCCGTTTCTCATTGACGACTTAGATCCTGAACCTTATTTTCTGAGTCATGAAGACTAAATTAAATCAATATCGTTTAAGTCAAGCGCACACACACGCACGCACCTTCGTGTATGTCTGAGTAAAAACTAAAGGGATTTGAAATTTTAAATACAATAGTCTTTCGACTAACCGTCATTTTTGGGACCGTTGGGTTGACGGATGATGGCACAGACGAAAATAGACCACCCGTACTTTTCACGGTGAATAAAAAATAACTTATTATACTCAGTTCATAAAACAGAATGTGTTATTATCGTTAGTTTGGAAAACCCAGTAAACCTCTTAAATTTTCCACTCTTAAAATTCTTGCTATGTATTATACAAAATTTCACATACTCAGGTCTTTAATACAATAAATTATCCGTACTTTTTTGAAAAGCATTCACGTAACTTGTGCGACAGCACCGAGCGAGACACGTGACTGACGTATACGCTGAATGGTGTTATCGTAAACAGTGTGTGAGTGTTAATTTTCAATAGAAACATTCGCGATCTCTTTCGGAATTTGCTGACACTATTTGTAGTGTTTCTCTCTTATTCTACTAAATGGTAGAATCGATTACTTTTCGATGATACTTTCTTAGGGTACCAATATGTCGTCTGTGTTATAAATAAGTCGTGTCTAGTTGCAGTTTTGTTTTATTTGGAAAGTTACTTTTATTACTTATTCCTACCGCAGGGGGTGCAGACTAGCTGGACCTATTGAGAGGATTTAGACGTCCCTCGCGGTACCCGAGTCTAACAAACACTTACACTTACGACTTAAACACTTTACACTCACACTTACATTTAGGGAGGCGATAATAGCCTCAATGTGCTTTTCGCCTCAAAATAAAAATGTCAAGATAACAGAATTAAGCTGACGGTTAAAAACAGTGACTGTTAACAGACATTCTACAGCATTAACAAAATCTGAAAATGTAACTGTTGCACGAACACAAGATTTGGTAGAGAAAAAAGTAGAATTAAGAAATCTGCCTTATTTGTACTTTAGTTGCAACAACATGAAGATCTTGAATGTGGAATATAGCAACAGTATTATAATACCAATGCAAAACAAAATTGAAATAAAATGAAGTCGGTTACTAATGAAAATTAAAGGTTTATTCCACGAAGAAATGAACTATGTAATTTCTATTTGTTTGAAGTTATATAGCTGCAGACCTACTGTAGGCTTATGTTATACAGCGGACTACGTTTTATATATAGCACACCAGGGGTTTCTTGAATAAAACTTTACGCCGCCAGGGCGCTCCCTGGGGACGTTCATCCGCTTCTTCTCAAAAACTCATTTTTTAACAATTTATTGCACCGCCACAAGTTATGCAAACCGCACAACATTAACAACATACGTACAGAACACTTCAAGGACATGTTATCAATGTTATCGTTACTGAAGGTACAATAAAACAGACTAGAATTAGCAGTGAGGCTTGTATGAAAACATGTTTACGCGGAAAAACCCTTTTCCTGAAATACTATATTTTCGTAATATTCTAAATAAAATATTGATTTTTGTATAACACTATGTTCTGATTTTTAAACAGAATAAACTGAATTTTTGGTGATTAGTGACAGAAGATGTTATTTATAAATTCTGAACTTCCTGACATAAAATAAATATTAACTCTTAACGGTGATTACCTGCTGTAACAGAACTCACTAAATACGATGTACTAAGTACGTCACACTTTTAATCCTTGTTTTGTTTTGAAAATAAAAATTAGGTTGTAAACGATCTACGTTCCATCAGGTACACTTGACCGACTTACTGTTTAGACACTGAATATAAACGCATTCGAATGAAAACCCTTATGAGAGATATGTGAGTGCTCGCTGTTGGTGGCATCTTGCGGCAGTGTATTCAACTACAGTTAAGTAAGCAATAGCACTTATTTTCTCAAACGTCTTCACTCCCTGTCCTTGCAGCATGCAGCGTTCATAGCGGCCGATATTCAACTACTTGGACTTTAGCCGCTAATATCGGGCATGCTTTTTATAATGGTGGCTGTTCTCCTAGTACAGCCGCCTCGGTGGCCTAATGGATAGCGTACTAGGCTTTCACCCCGAGGACCCGGGTTCGATCCCGGCGAGGGCTTGGCATTTTCATACGCTATAAATCATCCCATCGTCTGCATTAGCCCAAGTGTGCACAATAGTCGGACGTTAAAAAAAAAAAAAAAAAAAAATGTTCTAGTAAGTTTATGTTCAACAGTGTCTGTGTTAAAAGGCGCTTTACCGGCATTATATCAAGTTCGTATTCTTAAACGGATGTTGTTAGAATCCTCAGCTATATTTACCTGATTATAGCTCATTGGATTACAAAGTTAATGCAGTAGAAATTTCGTTTCTTTAAACTCTTTTTCACATCGATGTGGTAAACTCTTTGTGTATCTCATAGTAACAATGAGTTTAGCCTGTTGACTATCAGAATTTACATCACAATAAAATATCGTCATTTATAAAGAAAAATTAATTCGATAAAATAATAACATTTTTAATTCGTGTTTCGAACGTCAAAATAAAAATTAATATAACAAAAACCGTTATTTATTGCGTTAATTAAAAATGATGAATCACACAGCTGATACGAAAAGGAAAATAAATAACGGAGACCCAGAAGCAGCAATGAACTGAAGTCAATTTCAATTCAACCCAAAGAGGTAGTAACGTTTCCCTTACAACCCTTGAACCCTCCCCTTCCTCGTCCTCCAATACCTCTCTGCATCAGTATCAACATCGGGATGCTACTAACCACAATTCTTGAGCAGTTAAAGAATTTATTTATTTAGGAAGTTTGTTTAAAATTACTTCCTATTCGCTTATTTTTCATTATTTTAACACGACCACTAGACCACGTGTATAAATAATTAAGTTTTCATCACCTTATATAGGCTAAGGGAGTTTCGAAACGTTACAGTTTTATTTTCATTAATGCCTCTTACGAGGTCGTCACAAACAACAAAATATTGAAACATACGAGGCAATTTTTTTTCAAGGTCCGATCGGTCGCGAAATAAAAACTCCCGTAAAAATCGGATGAACCTGTGCGCAGATGTGTTGCGCAGCGTCTCTAGTATGGCTGTCAATCGCGTCACGTCACTTCCGTTTAGTTGTGTTCACGTAGGTAGGACGTAAACATGTCTACTACATAGCATCTCCCGCCAAGTGTGAAGTTGGTGAGGTAATTCGATTTCTTCAGGCTGAGGGGTGTAATGCAGCCGAAATTCATCGACTAATAAGTACTGTGTATGGTGAAACTTCAATGAGTGACAGCAAAGTGCGACAATGGTGCAGAAACTTTAAAGCAGGACGTACAGATGTTCATGATGCAGGCGGTCAGGGAAGGAAGTCAGTGTCAACCAATGATCTCGTTCAGCGAGTGGATGAGGCAATTCGAGAAAATCGTCGGTTCACAATTTCTGAATTGAACGATTCATTTCCGGAAATTTCAAGGTCAGCTCTCTACACCATTGTGTGCGAGAAACTTCAGTACCACAAACTGTACGCAAGATGGGTTCCCAAGATGCTGTCCGACCATCACAAAACACAGAGAATGGAAGCCTCCCTAACGTTTCTCCAGCGTTACCACAATGAAGGAGAAACTTTCTTGAACAAAATTGTCACAGGGGACGAGACATGGGTCCATTACGAAACTGAAGAAACAAAAGAACAATCCAAACAATGGATGCATTCTCACTCTCCCAGTAAACCAAAGAAGTTCAAGCGAACCTTCTCCAACAGAAAGTGCATGGCTACTGTGTTCTGGGACCGAAATGGAGTTCTCTTGGTGGAATTCATGGAACGTGGCACAACCATTACAGCAGCCTCATACAGCGTGACTTTTCAACGTCTAGAAGGGCAATTCAGAATAAGCGGAGAGGAATGTTTGTCTGCTCGGCCGCACACTGCAGCTTCAACAAAGACGCTCCTACAGTCTTTTCAATGGGAAGTGTTTGGTCATCCACCATACAGCCCGGATTTAGCTCAAACCGATTTTCACCTGTTTGCTCACATGAAACGCTGGTTAGGAGGACAACATTTTGAACATTTCAGCGTACAAACATGGCTGAAAACACAGGCGGCTACGTTCTACAACGAGGGTATTGGGAAGTTGGTACCGATAAATGCGTGGCGACTATTTGTAATTTTTACTTGTAAATGATTTTTATTTTACTGTGGTTTTTATTTTACGACCGATCGGACCTTGAAAAAAAAATAGCCCTCGTACAACACCATAAAAGAATAAAATTTAGGCAGCCTCGGCTGAACTGACACTCGAACCTCGCACGGCATTATGTTTCACAAAACTAGATTTTATCCTTTTACGTTTTAATATAATCTTGTGATTGTGATGTTTTTCAATGTTTTGTTAACTTTGTGACGACCTCGCCAGAGGGAACTAAATAAAACTGTTACGTTTCAAAACCACAGTAGCCTATATAAGGTATAAAAGTGAGTTAAAAAATCCCAATAGGCGGTGAGAAATAAGCCCTAAGCCTAACTGTTTATTTTTATAAATCTGGCAGGGTTGTTTTCACTGCTCACTAATTGCCTAGTCGGTATATAACATTTTTTTATATCATATATATATATATATATATATATATATATATATATATATATATATATAAATTTTTCAAGCCAACATCCCTTTTTCTCAGCACACACTATTCGTACAGGCATAAATTAGGTATCTTTACAAACAATTTTTAATCGGCTTCTGACACTGCAAAACGAACGAAATGACAGCACAAAACTTTTGCGCTAAAACTTACTGTTTGTGGAAAATTTTAACATAAGACACTTTTAACTGTCATAGGCAAAACTGTCATGTCTTGGATGCGCATGCGCGGCATCACAAATCAGAGAATATTTTGTATATTTTACGGAACTAACTTATTAATCATGAATAGACAATCCAACTGCAAATGCTACTCTTCTGCATAACGTGCTTAGAACAATTTCAATATTTCTTAAAAGCCATTAAACTTATAGGTTACGTGGCCCTACTGACAGTCCCCTATCCCTGCCCGTCGTACAAGCCGGGACAAGCATTTCGAATACCAAACACATGTTTTGGACACTGTTTTTACACAAATATATTTGTGATTTCTCCTTCAATCGTGCATTTATCTATTGTTAATATGGACATCATAAAATACGAAGTACTATAAACATGTCAAAATACAGTTAGAGGTCTTTTGAAGCATGCCTTTTCAATTGACTACAAGACAGTTACATATTAAAATTGCGTTTGCTATCACTATAAACAAGTCGCAGGGACAAACTTGCTATCCATTAAAGAAAATGAAATACTTATTCAACAGGATGTTTTTACTTAAAAGCTTTCATAGTGCGAAATTTCGCACGAGCCCCTGCTATAACCTAATTAGAATACGTGGAACAAAGCCTAAATAATTTTGGTTATAACAACTGATAAATGTAAAATGTGAATTAAACTAGAAACATTAAGACCCTCACAATTTTGTAAAAGTTATTTCACTAAATCTAAAAGTGAACATTCTAACAACGTACAAAATTAAGTTATTTCACTAAGTCTAAAAAGTCAACATTCTAACAACGTACAAAATTAAGTTATTTCACTAAGTCTAAAAAGTCAACATTCTAACAACGTACAAAATTAAGTTATTTCACTAAGTCTAAAAAGTCAACATTCTAACAACGTACACAATTAAGTTATTTCACTAAGTCTAAAAAGTCAACATTCTAACAACGTACAAAATTAAGTTATTTCACAAAGTCTAAAAAGTCAACATTCTAACAACGTACAAAATTAAGTTATTTCACAAAGTCTAAAAAGTCAACATTCTAACAACGTACAAAATTAAGTTATTTCACAAAGTCTAAAAAGTCAACATTCTAACAACGTACAAAATTAAGTTATTTCACTAAGTCTAAAAAGTCAACATTCTAACAACGTACAAAATTAAGTTATTTCACTAAGTCTAAAACGTGAACATTCTAACAACGTACAAAATTAAGTTATTTCACTAAGTCTAAAAGTCAACATTCTAACAAGTTATTTCACTAAGTCTAAAAGTCAACATTCTAACAACGTACAAAATTAAGTTATTTCACAAAGTCTAAAAAGTCAACATTCTAACAACGTACAAAATTAAGTTATTTCACAAAGTCTAAAAAGTCAACATTCTAACAACGTACAAAATTAAGTTATTTCACTAAGTCTAAAAAGTCAACATTCTAACAACGTACAAAATTAAGTTATTTCACTAAGTCTAAAACGTGAACATTCTAACAACGTACAAAATTAAGTTATTTCACTAAGTCTAAAAGTCAACATTCTAACAACGTACAAAATTATTGGGCTTACAATATCAACAAAAAAATGATACTAATAAAAAACTGGCTACAATTACACTTATACAAGGAAATGACAGACACGTTCACACACACACTCTGGGGAGGTCACACGTGCTTTTGTTCTTTCTCCCGTTATCTCCCGTATTATATTCCATTTTATGTAATGCAGCATAGGTATAAATTACCTCTAGCCCATTGTTCATTCATTAAGTAATGTTAAATTAATAACTTAGATCTTTATTTATGTAATGTAGAACAAGTCCGAGAACCTTTTCCTTTTATAAATTGTGCGCGCGGGGATTCGCTGAATAAAACATTTCACCAAGGCAGTTCCCACAGGACCTCATCCGTGCCTTTTAAACATTTCACAATATTGTGCATCGTCACTACACTGCAAATCTGAAGTACAGCTGGTCGTTAACGTAGGTGACGCGGTTATACATTCGCGAAAAAATACGTTTTGTGTGGCAAAAAGTTGTATTTTTCATGTATTTATATACATGTATTTACACACATGTATTTATGTATTTATGTATTTACACACATACACAAGTGTGTGTGTGTGGTGTGTGTGTGTGTGTGTGTGTGTGTGTGTGTGTGCGCGCGCGCGTTTTACCTATCAAACTTGGCACAAAAATCAATTATGATAATAAGTTGGGTAAGTTCGTTAATCAGAAAAATTCTTTAAGTTTCAAAATGGCGGGCATTTCAAATGTTTACAAAATTCATAACTTTTGTCTTAATTTTTTTTTTGAAAATCCGATTTCACCATCGTAACCAGCGTTAAAAATTGTATGAATTGCCGTTTTGAATTTTGCAAAATCCATTGAAATTAAGAAATTTAATCTGACGGCGGTCCGGGTTTATTTTATTTCGAATTGAATTTGTTAAAATGTTAGTACATGCAGATGCAGATTTTAATGGCGATTATGATGGTGAGATCAGGATTTCAGGGTAAGATAAAAAAAAAATAGGAAATTCGCTTCTATCACTTCAGCGAAACAGATGAATGCCAAGATACATAAACAGGTTGTTATGCATGAATACATAGTTGTTTTAAATAGTATTTTTTTTTTTTTTTAACGTCCGACTATTGTGCACACTTGGGCTAATGCAGACGATGGGATGATTTATAGCGTATGAAAATGCCAAGCCCTGGCCGGGAATCGAACCCGGGTCATCGGGGTGAAAGCCTAGTACGCTATCCACTAGACCACCGAGGCGGCTTTTAAATAGTAAATACTGATGTCCAGTTAAAAACAAGGAAAACATCGCTCTAATAAAAGCCGAGTTAACAGTCTGTAACCATCGCCTTAACAATTGTCAACAATAGTCAAACACCTAGATTGTTCAACCCCCGACTGGTTTTCGATGACTGATTCGATTGTTTTGTTACATGACGGTCGACTGTCGCGATTGTAAAAACATTTCACAATCGCACATTACTACCTTATATTTTAAATTTCATTAAATTACGTACAGCCGCGATAATTTAACCGTAAGGAAGGCAAGCAATACACAGGCAGGACTTCTCCAAGTTTGCTCAAAGGGTTTCTGTGCTAGTCTTGTTTTGACAGCTGAACACAGGTAGCGCTAAACATAAAATAGAATTATCACTGTTCTAAATCTTAAATAGATTAAACTTTTCCTAGTTACGGTATAGGAATTATTATAATATTCATAGAAAAACATCTCTCAAATAAAACTACATTCGGTTATTAGAACCAACAAACCCGAGCTATATTTTCCACTTACACGTATAACTTGATTACTCGCAGATGACTGAAAATGTACGATACTAACTAGTACTATTCGTACTAATACTAAAAAATAAAATTCGCAAAATAATTTCAAGTAAGAGTTTAATTGCGTAGATCATTAAGGGGCTTGAAGGCTTGAAGGCATGAATAGCACTGCGACCTTAGTAGATCTATTGTGCCTCTTTCTGTATTCGCGAGATGCTCAGTTCTCCAGTCCTAGTCTCTTAATAACGTCTAGGATACGGAGGGTATTCAAGGTGGATAGTTCCCTCACTTCTAATTGGTGACTTTCCAGTTCCTTATTGAAGCGCTTGTTCTGCTAATTCCCTTTCAAGTTGACCTATATTACGGAGGTTCTGCTTCATTCGGCCAACGTGTTTGCAATACGGTGAAATCCTGATCATTATATTTTACATACTTATGGGAACACCCACAAGTAAGTAGCTTAGGTCGAAACATAGTAGTGCATGCACGGATAAGGCTAAGGTTCAATGGGAGGTCGCCAGATCTTCCCGGGTTTCTTCCGGTTAATGACTAGTCCGGTGTTATTCGTGCGTGCGTGCGTGCGTGCGTGCGTGTGGTATGTGGTGTGGTGTGGTGTGTGTGTGGCGTGGTGTGGTGTGTGTGTGTGTATTGTGTGTGTGTGTTGTGGTTTGGTGTGTGTGGTGTGGTGTGTGTGGTGTGGTGTGGTGTGGTGTGTGGTGAGTGTGGTGTGTGGTGAGTGTGGTGTGGTGCGATGAGTGTGGTGAGTGTGTTGTGTATGGTGTGTGTGGTGTGGTGTGGTGTGTGTGTGTGTATGTATTGTGTGGTGTGGTGTGGTGTGGTGTGGTGAGTATGTGTGTGTGTGTGTGCGCGCGCGCGCCTTGAGGAGATCAGTGAGAATAGTATGATGTAGGCCTACATGTACGGTAGGATTGATAAGGCATCAGCCACCTCACTTCTCTTTTCAGCCGCCTCAGCCGGAATTAAGAGGATTATGTGAACCCGATCTTTTCAAAAAATAACAAATAACGCAAACAACAAGTGTGCCCCCGAGCCATTTATTAAAAGTTATTTGCAGGCAACTCGCATCAAATTAGCTGTTAACACTGCGCTGCGTTGTGCACTACACGCGGTGTTAGCCTTGTTGGAAAGCAATTTAAATATTTAATTTCGTGTTAGGTTTACACGCTGCATCTGGCGCGAACGTTTTAATAAACATCCAATATTTACGTGAAAACATCGGCTTACTACACTGCGTTGCCGCTCGCTGCAAACTGACTCAGGCTAATACACTTTGTATCGATTTCAAATGCATATCACTAAGGTAAACAATACATTCGATATTACCATCAAACGATCATATTTTTAAACACTCGGATTTTAATTGATTTTTTCTCAGACGAAAGCGTCCATTAGATTTGTTTTTTTGTATTTTAAGGCGAAAAGCACATTGAGGCTATTATCGCATCCCTAAATATAAGTGTGAGTGTAAAGTGTTAAAGTCGTAAGTGTAGTGTTGTAAGTGTGTGTGTTAAGACTCGGGTAAGACTCGGCGTCTAAATCCTCTCAATAGGTGCAGCTAGTCTGCAAACCCCCTGCGGGGTCCATTAGATTTAAACGATAACCAAACTCATTACACTCGTAAAGTGGCCTAGTGTTGTTTTTTTTTTTTAACGTCCGACTATTGTGCACACTTGGGCTAATGCAGACGATGGGATGATTTATAGCGTATGAAAATGCCAAGCCATGGCCGGGAATCGAACCAGGGTCCTCGGGGTGAAAGCCCAGTACGCTATCCACTAGGCCACCGAGGCGGCTAGGATTGGTTTATATGTACTTATCACGGAAATTTGTCGTTATGTAAAGCACACGTTTTTCTATAGGCCTAACTAACGCGAGCTCTTCCGTTAGTAATACAGTATATACCAGGGATTCTAACAGGGTCCAGGTGTCCAGATTTTCTTGGGGATCTACTGAACTTTGAAGGCGGTCGATTAATTCAGGGGGTCTATTGAGGAGTCGATGATATTAATTCCATTTTTAATCCTTTAAGATATCACGTGGTTATTTACGATTATTATTAACAAATTTCACCGGATATAAGTAAGACAAAAGAAGGACATCAATCGAAACCACCCATTAAAATTTTATGTATTTATGTGGTTTATATTTTGTTTAAATTTTCGCTTCTATGAACATATTTCTATCTTTAATGTATATCTAATAATACAAAATACAAATTATATTTTAAAAATTGTATTACTGAATTGCTCCCAGTAAAAGCTTCATTTGCGGTGATATTTGTCAAAGCATTGTAAACATATAGGGGTGTACATAATAAAAAAAATATTTAGGGGTGGAAGCATAAAAAAATGTTGAGAACCCCTGATATATACCGTAGCACGGATTAAGTTATCTCGGATTTCGGAAATAAAACAGACACTGAGGTTAAATTTGGTGTATATATTTTGTATGTTTCGTTCAATAAGTGTACCGAAAGTGAGAACTATATTTCGTGTATTTTCAAAATGGCGGAATTTCAAAATATTTAATATTGATTATTTTGAAAACCAAAAATGTTATACTTTTTCTTTATCCTGAAGTCCTAAAACGTATTATGGACAACTTGAATATGACGATAATGTTACCCCAGCATATATTTTACACAATTTTATATGTGTGGAATATTTCTGTACTTGTACTTTACGTTTATAAGTGAAATTATTATTTGTTGACACAACCTGCACCAGGATAATACTGGTTAATAAAGGTAAGGTTAGGTTATTAGGTTATGTTAGGTTATTAGATTAGGTAATGGTCAGGTTAGGTTATACAACTAAACAACTAGTTACCATACAACTAATTATATATAACTAGTTACTATACAACTAAACATAGTAATGTTAATAAACATTTTTCGTTTATTAAGCAAACAGCGCCATTAAACTCATGCAAAATACTCAATAATGCAAGTACTATAATACATGTAAATTTTTGTTTAAGTAAAAATTTATTGGCGAACGTTATAAAATAAACATTTAAGATAAACAAACTCTGTTTAAAACAATGTAGTTTCATTGTTTCAGTAGTTTACTCCATTATTAATTTGGCCCGAGGCGCTTCACTCTATGACAAAATAAAACAAGCCACGAAAATAAATTACAATATTCCAGATGTTAGTTTAATTTTAAACGCGAGAACACGTTGATATTTTTACTGTTATGTTTTGAAATGTTCGAATAAAAAGCTTGCTTTTAAAACTATTTTATTTTTTACAAAAATTAGGAAACGAAAACCTGTGTTTCAGCGATAATGTACGCTGAGTAATGTGACGGCCGTAGGGCTAATGCAATGTCAATTAAACCCAACACGGAAACATAAAATAAATGTTTGAATAACGCTGCAAGTTCTTAAAAACAGAATTTAATTTAAAGCACTAAACATGCATTTCAGTAATACGCGTTTCATCTAAATGTGCCCAATAATTACGTAAATAGTATTTCCGGAAGTAAAATCCTATTATTTATATTTTGTAAACGTGTGTACGAGGTGTGTTCAGAAAGTAACGAGAATTTTAATTTTTTGAACAAAATATTTATTTATTCTTCTACACTGATGTTGTCGCCTTCAAAATAGTCCCCATTGGAGATTATGCACTTGTGCCAGCGCTTCTTCCAATCCTCGAAACACTTCTCAAACTCGATCTTTGAGATAGCCTTTAGTTCTTTCAGCGATGCGCTTTTACGACTGTAAAACGGCGGCCCTTTAAGGTTCTCTTTATTTTTGGAAATAGGAAAAAGTCACACGGGGCCATGTCTGACGAATATGGAGGCTGGGGCATCGTTACAGTACTGTTTTTGGCCAAAAATTCACGAACAAGCAATGAAGTGTGAGCTGGTGCATTATCGTGGTGCAAAAGCCATGAATTGTTTTTCCACAGATCCGGGCGTTTTTTTTTCCGGATTGCTTCAAGCAAACGGCGTTGAACTTGTAAGTAGTATCCTTATTGACCGTTTCACCTGGTGGCAGGAATTCATGATGCACTATGCCATTAATATCGAAGAACACAATGAGCATAACCTTCACGTTCGACCGCACTTGTCGAGCCTTTTTCAGTCTTGACGAGCCAGAATGCCTCCACTGGGATGACTGAGTCTTAGTTTCGACGTCATATCCGTAAACCCATGTTTCGTCAACTGTTATAATACGTTTCAGTAATTCTGCATCATCGTTGACTTCATTTAGTGACTCCTGAGCAATTTCCATTTGCCGCTATTCTTGTTCAAAATTCAATAATTTTGGAACGAATTTTGTTGCCACGCGTTTCATACACAAAACATTAGAAACAATGTCATGACATGATCTAATCGTTATGCCAATATCAACAGCGACCTGTCTAATTGTGATTCGGCGATTTTCACATTTCTTTCACTTTTTCCACGTTTTCATCGGTTGTTGATGTGCTGGGGCGTCCAGGGCTTTCTTCATCTTCAACGTCTTCACGGCCTTCTTGGAAACGCTTATAGCACTCGTAAACTCTTGCTTTACTCATAGCAGACTGACCATAGGCCTTTGTTAACAATTCACACACTTTGTTACACTGTATTCCATTTGTTCGCAAAATTTGATACAAATTCTTCGATCCATTTCTTTTAACAAACGAAAATCGCCGAGCTCATAAAAACACGTCTAACCTTAGTGGCTGTCACAGACAAAGTCAACAATAAAAACAGCTGAAAGTTTTATCATACTTCAAGGGCATGTATACCAACATAATAAAAAAAATGTTTGACAATCGGACTCTGCAAGCCCGCGAAATTTAAAAATTCTCGTTACTTTCTGAACACACCTCGTCTGTTTTGTCCGTACCACTAAATTACGTGCATTTTATTAAAAACTGTTGTTTACATCTTTTAATGTTGGTACCATTTTTCTGATATCGTTAATCGAGAAAATATCGATCAGTTTATAAAGAATTAGGAAAGAGAAAATAACTGACAACATTCATTTGATAAGAAAAAATAATATACTGCCATTTCAATACAAAATTAATTGGCTCACAGTGTAGTTTAGAACGCGTTTTAACTTACAACATGATAGCCGATCAATGATTACACACATCGTCTCAGAGACAGGAGGAGGCACTTGGAAAGTTCGTTAAAACAAAATTGATTGATCTATGGGCAGGTAATCAATCACATCACATGACTCGAAACCGTGAACTAAACTTTGTTATTACTTAGTGCATTGTTGGCGGTACGTTTGCACGATTACACCGCTAGCAAATTAAGGTACAGCGTTTCGTAACGTTTTACGATGTTGTAACTTGCGTTTTTAAGTCTTTAGATAGTTACTCCTTTGGTAGTATTCGTTACGCTGTAACTTATGTTTTTATCTGTTTAGATAGTTAAGTAGCAGTACTCGTTACGTTGTAATTTAAGTTTTTATGTGTTTAGATAGTTACTCCTTTAAGCAGTGTATTCGTTACGTTGTAACACACGTTTTTGTGTTTAGATCTTTACTCCTTTAAGCAGTAGTATTCGTTACGTTGTAACATACTTTTTTGTGTTTAAATAGTTACTCCTTTAAGCAATAGTATTCGTTCAGTTGTAACACACGTTTTTGTGTTTAGATCTTTACTCCTTTAAGCAGTAGTATTCGTTACGTTGTAACATACGTTTTTGTGTTTAGATCTTTACTCCTTTAAGCAGTAGTATTCGTTACGTTGTAACATACGTTTTTGTGTTTAGATAGTGACTCCTTTAAGCAGTAGTATTCGTTACGTTGTAACACACGTTTTTGTGTTTAGATCTTTACTCCTTTAAGCAGTAGTATTCGTTACGTTGTAACATACGTTTTTGTGTTTAGATAGTGACTCCTTTAAGCAGTAGTATTCGTTACGTTGTAACACACGTTTTTGTGTTTAGATCTTTACTCCTTTAAGCAGTAGTATTCGTTACGTTGTAACATACGTTTTTGTGTTTAGATCTTTACTCCTTTAAGCAGTAGTATTCGTTACGTTGTAACATACGTTTTTGTGTTTAGATAGTGACTCCTTTAAGCAGTAGTATTCGTTACGTTGTAACACACGCTTTTGTGTTTAGATAGTTACTCCTTTGGCAGTATTCGTTATACTGTAACTTATGTTTTTTTTTCTGTTTAGATAGTTACTACTTTAAGTAGCAGTACTCGTTACGATGTAATTTAAGTTTTTATGTGTTTAGATAGTTACTCCTTTAAGCAGTAGTATTCGTTACGTTTTAACATACGTTTTTGTGTTTACTTACTCCTTTAAGCGGTAGTACTCGTTACGTTGTAAAATACGTTTTTGTGTTTAGATAGTTACTCCTTTAAGCAGTAGTATTCGTTACGTTTTAACATACGTTTTTGTGTTTCGATAGTTTCTCCTTCAAGCAGTAGTATTCGTTACGTTGTAACATACGTTTTTGTGTTTAGATAGTTACTCCTTTAAGCGGTAATATTCGTTACGTTTTAACATACGTTTTTGTGTTTACTTACTCCTTTAAGCGGTAGTACTCGTTACGTTGTAAAATACGTTTTTGTGTTTAGATAGTTACTCCTTTAAGCAGTAGTATTCGTTACGTTTTAACATACGTTTTTGTGTTTCGATAGTTTCTCCTTCAAGCAGTAGTATTCGTTACGTTGTAACATACGTTTTTGTGTTTAGATAGTTACTCCTTTAAGCGGTAATATTCGTTACGTTGTAACATACGTTTTTGTGTTTACTTACTCCTTTAAGCGGTAGTACTCGTTACGTTGTAAAATACGTTTTTGTGTTTAGATAGTTACTCCTTTAAGCGGTAATATTCGTTACGTTTTAACATACGTTTTTGTGTTTCGATAGTTTCTCCTTCAAGCAGTAGTATTCGTTACGTTGTAGCATACGTTTTTGTGTTTAGACAGTTACTCCTTTAAGTAACAGTATTCGTTATATTGTAGTTTACTTTTTTATGTGTTTATAGTTTACTCCTTTAAGTAATAGTATTCGTTAAGCTGTAATTTACATTTTCATGTGATCAGATTACTCCTTCAAGTAATAGTATTCTTTACGTTGTAACTTAAAATTTTTGTGTTTAAAATATTTGCTATTTTAAGTAGTAGTATTCGTTACGATGTTACTTCATTTTTATCCTATAACTAAAAAGAAAATTATTGGTTTTTGCTTTCCTTAAGTTACGCCTTTGGACACACGTACTGTCTATGACGTTGTCCTACTTTAAAAAAACGAAATTTAATAATTTTTCTCGTTACTCCTTGAAACATGCAGTAATCACCCTTGCGAAAAATCTAAGGAACTAATCTTTTTATAATATTCAGAGGTTTTTGCCCAAACGCTTGGTCAATTTAATTATAAACGGCTATCGTAATTGACCAGTACGAGAAAATTAGAAAATTAGTGTTCATTAAAAGGAAAATTAAAATGAACCTCGTCCGCTGTCGTTTATAGGCGATAGTAAAATTTTATAAAATTGAACTGACTGTTATCTGATATTTGTGGACAACGAAAATAAAACACAGTTTTGAACATAAAGAAATGTTTTGTCAAAGCTTTTAAAAGTCATGGTGGTTGCAGAGTTTATGTGCACAATATACGGCTACAATAATTCATTAAAGATTCAGATTCTCTCAGTGAATCCAAACATATCGCTAATTGCGATACACAATAACAAACATAACGTAATGCACTAACAATAACATTATTAACCTAAATAATTACCTATATTATATTAATCCTATTCAACTGGCATTTGTGATTAGTCCTATTAAATTAGGTTGGCGTTGTGCAGGGTGTCAATGGAGAAAGTATTCTAGCAATTATAAAAGACAAATCCTGAAGTGATGCAGAACAACGAGATAAAAAGATTTTTAATTAAAAGCGTTAGCAGTCTTATCAAATCGCAACAGTAAAGTCATTTCATGTCAGAAAAATAATAAAGCGCCAAGATCGCAAGTCGGAGTAATTAATTTAGATTCTTATCTCCAGAGTGAGCCGCTGATGCTTTTTAATAAAGCGCTATATCGGGTTTAGTGGCGCATATAACAGCTGATGAGATATTTTATACGAAGTATCTCGGAGTGTTGCTCAACACATCGCCGAACGATTCAGTTGTAAATTCATTTTACCGCCGGCATAAACCCGAGTGCCGTAAATGCAAGTTTTAGAACGTGGCGAACGCATTGTGTCGAGGAAATTACGTCATACATACCCCCACCGCCAGGGTGCTCTGATATTATAGTCCATCTTTACAATTCAATGAGCAGCATATAAATAACCTTTTTTGTTTTTTCTCACAATTTTGGGCAATTCACCGGACAGCCCAGTTTTATCGACGCTGTCTCCAATTTGAACGTAAAATAGGGGGCGTGAAAATTAGGGTGTATCATTTTGTATGAATGGCAGAATACAACGCATGAATTTTCTCACGTAGCTTTATTAAAAAACGTTACGATGCGATTATCCAGATAATAAATTCGGATACGAAACTAAATTTTGAGTCATCAAAGATTTATTTAACAATTTTCAAGTCTTTTATCAAATCCTTATTTAATTATAATACTGAAAATTAATTCATAACCAACCAAAATTCTATGCGCCTACCAAAACGTTTCTCCGAAATAACTTATGGGATCTAATTTCGGTTCTTAAAGTTTTATAAGGAAATTCATTGGTGTAGGTCCAATATTCGTGAAAAAAACAGCCTTGCGTAATAATCAAAGTTTACATTCACATACGAAATGCAATGTGGACTTCTACATCTTTATTTTCGCTCGGTCTTGAGAAGCAAATTCTTCGTTTCTCTCTTTCCGCACGTTCCCCCCTCCACAAGGATGACTAGTTTGCTTTTATAATTAGTTATTAAAAATCATCATTGTAAAGTTAAAAAAACATTTAAACAGATTAACTCCCAGGAGTCTAACACACTTGGACACAGTAACGAAGCTATAGATTAATTCGTAGGAGTCTAACACACGTGTACACAGCAACGAAACTATAGATTAACTCCCAGGAGTCCAACACACTTGGATACAGCAACGAAGCTACAGATTAACTCCCAGGAGTCTAACACACCGGCACACAGCAACGAAGCTATAGATTAACTCGTAGGAGTCTAACACATTTGGACAAAGCAACGAAGCTACAGATTAACTCGTAGGAGTCTAACACACTTGGACACAGCAACGAAGCTACAGATTAACTCGTAGGAGTCTAACACACTTGGACACAGCAACGAAGCTACAGATTAACTCCCAGTAGTCTAACACACTTGGACACAGCAACGAAGCTACAGATTAACTCCCAGGAGTCTAACACACTTGGACACAGCAACGAAGCTATAGATTAACTCCCAGGAGTCTAACACACTTGTATACAGCAACGAAACTATAGATTAACTCCCAGGAGACTTTGAACATAGCAACGAAGCTACAGATTAACTCCGAGGAGCAACTGGATCAACTAAATCTAAATGTATGTTGCTATTATGTTTCTTAGTTATTAAAACTATACAGAAGTTAGTAGGGTTATTTTATTTCCTTATTAATAACTCAAAAATTAGTTTTAATTAAAGCTCTTTGTAAACATTAAAGTGGATATATAGGCTAACTGTAGGTTTCTTTTTAGCGAACGAACTATTTTCCTGAAATTAATTAATACCATTAAAATATGATCAGAAAATTTCGAGGTAGTGTTTAAATCATTAGTTAAAACAAATTATAATTGCAATTTAAATAAACAGCCAATAAGTAATAAGGCCATATGTGCAGTATTGAAACAAATATGAAGACGGAAGTTTAATTTCTGTTTAAAATCTTAAAATCCATTTATTTCACTTTAATTTAAACTTGACACACAACGTTGAGATTAAATTGATAATAATAAATTATGTGAAATGATTTGTGCAACGACATAAGCTTAGTGTACCGCTAAGGTTAGTGAGCTCGGCAACAGATAGCGTGCCTGGTGTCACCGCCTTCACTATCTTGAGTTATTATTTTACAGTGAAATACAGTTATCGGTCCGATACGGGCGCTATCTATTGATTTTAGAAATGGACTCTAAATTTACGTGCAATTCGTTTCAGGATCAGAAGACAAATGTTAGATTAGTTAATTCAGAAAAAACATTAATTTTTAACTTATATCAAGGAACGATTAAACAAAGCTAATTAAAACAAAATCCGGTTTCAACCAGTATTTAGTAGTTTTCATTATGAACTTGTTGTAAAGTATACTGTGTTGTATATATCAAACGAACGCGATGACGTCACAGCTCGTGGAAGGTATCTTGACGAGCCGGAGATGACGTCACCTCTGGTCTTATCCTTCACAAAGAGAATTCCAGTATAAAGGAATGTCTAATGACGCGCGGGGCTTATATTCTTAGAACACGTGTTTATTGGTTCCTTTCCTTCTTAAAATATTCAAAATCTTTGACGGCCATTCGACGACTGGATTCCTAGATGGTAGGCTCAGCTGAGCCGCCGTCGCACTAAATATGGTCGGTTCGGTTACTCCAAAGCACTCACGATGACTATAGCGTCTAAACGGTTAAGTCAGAAAATTGTGGCAGTTTTGTTTAGTCCAAATGTACGAGCAAATAACGGTTGAAACAAAGTTGTATTTTCAAAAGGAATGGATCTACGTTGTGGAATAAGAACACGGTTTTAAGTTAAAATGGCGGCAACACGAAAATTCAGATTACGTTGACCCCTTTTACTTTTACAAAAAAATAAAATAAAAATGCAAATTAAGAGATAAATATAAGACAAGACACGTTCTGACCAAACCATAATAAAATATTTCCTGAGAACGCCAAGTGTGCAGCTGTAAACCAATGCCTGCTGTATACTCTGTAAATATCGCTAAACAGCACTGATGAATTATAACAGCTGTTCGATAATTCAATACGTCTGTCTTATCAATATAAATTATTTTTGTTGTAGATAAGATTAATACGCCTGTATCTTTCTTTTCTCTGCTAGAAGTCAACACAATGACAGAACTAACAACATGCTGGCATGGCTATACTACTTCAGCCCCAACTTATTAAATGTGCAGCTTGTACAATATTTCAAATATTTTACAATCAAATATTTTGTAATATTATGTAATATTAAAATCTGCATTCACATTATGACGTCACAACTACAGTGAAAATGCTAAAAGGAACCATGACCGTCGTGAACCTTGATGGCAACTCTAATACGGTGGTTCATTTTCTGATCAAAATTCGCTAAGATTAATAATACACTAATCTGTAGAGGTTTACAGTAATTTGAAGGTAAGTATATGTTTAAACAACAAAACTGTTAAATCTATTTAAGTTACTGTATTTACTCCGGAAAGTAATTTGATTCAACCTACCAACATAGTTTTTTTTTTTGTCAAATTTACCGTGTGGCATATTTTGGCAACGATTTGTTTTGATGTTAAAGAGAACACCTGACTAAACAAATCAAAAAGAGAGTTTTGTGTGTGTGTGTGTGTGTGTGTGTTCATTATCTGAAGTCCCTCAGGAACATTTCTAATAAATGGGAACAGGGAATGAGGAAGGAAATTACAGCAAATACAATGTTTACATTTTACATTGTAGCACGCTGTCGTGAATCCACGGATGTTAATATCTCAGACTTAGCTCTAATTTAACTCATAATTGCTTTGTTTAATGCAGACTTACTTTCATAATTGTCCTTCATCAGTGTTTTCCGGCATTTCCGTCTTATTGCTGCAGGCCTGTTTAATGTAAAGAACACACTTTGCGCGGTGTTTATATGGTGTACAATATTTTTTAACGCGAATTAAATTACTTATGATTTATCAATGAACATATTTCTATTACACATGCTTTAAAAGAACACCATTTTAGATTTTCCCCCTCTTTTGTAGGCTTAATAGTTTTAGACTAAACGTAACTTAATTGTGAAAGACAAAAATAATTAAAGCACTAGGTCTTTCAACATTAATTCATAATTAACTTATTTCAATATAAAATCAACTATAGTATAGGCTGCACGTTTTACAGCCGGGTTTCTAGTACATTTATTTACTGATCCAATAATAAATAATAGATTAAAACAACGGCTAATTAAATTATGCATTCTGTTTTTAGAAAAAATTTAATAAAAAATTAAGTAAATTCCAATTTAAATCTCTCATTAACTTTGAAGAAAAATTAATTGGAAGGAAAATTGCTGTTTTCAAACACATGATCAACGTATATCGTATTTTTTAAGTTATGTTGACTGTTTTACATTTTTGTTTCCGTAGTTACATTGTGCTATACATTTCTGAATACAGCAAGCTATTACATTTTTGGCAAAGGCATTCCTAAACACTTATTTAAGCAATGCCTTCTTTACCGAACGTAAATCTAATCTTGAATTCCACATCCAGTTACTTTTTCATAACCTTTAAATTCTTAAAATTTTTAAATTCAAAAAACCAAACGCAATATTAACATTTTTTTTTGAAAATGTGGTCATAAATCAATCTTTGACAACGTTGACAATTTTGTAAAATTTAATAGTAATAATTATTAATCTACAATTAAACTATTATTTATTTATTTATTTTAAGGCGAAAAGCACATTGAGGCTATTATCGCCTTCTTAAATGTAAATGTGAGTGTAAAGTGTTAAAGTCGTAATGTTACCAGTGAAGTGTGTGTTAGACTCGGGTACCGCGAGGGACGTCTAAATCCTCTCAATAGGTGCAGCTAGTCTGCAACCCACTGCGCAAATCTACAATTAAAATATTTAATTAGCCGGTATAAGGACATTAAATGAATCTCATACTACGCTAAGCATTCCGAACGGTTTTGTACCAAAAAATAAGGACCTGCGTTATTGAAACTACACATACGGGGTACCGACAGGTTCGTCATGTACCAGGTACCCCACACGCCTCATACTTTTCCCATTTTAAGGCTTTACAATAAAATAAAACCGACTTAAAACCGATAAAAGCTCTGTAAACAAAAATTCAGCAGCAGTATAAAATGTCCCCGTGAGAGTGCAGCACAATGCAACTGTATGTATCAAAACAGCTGGCTGCTAAAAAAACATTGTTGAAAGTAATATTTAAATTACAATTCTATCCACGACTTAAATAAAATACTATGCTTTTAGTAAACAGTAAATACTTTAGCCTAATATTGCCAAGATTCTATACTGACTGAACGATAAGTGACAATAATTAGACTACCGCTGAAGTTTTTATTGCAAAATCTTTTGCAAGACATCTTTAAGAATGTAGAAACTAAAGAAAAATACTGAAATGATAATGAAAAAGGCACTGCCATACTACGTAGCGTCTAAGACTAGCTCAAAAAGCAATCTACGTTGTTATCAACTTTTAAGAATTTTAAAATACGCGCGCGCTTTTTAGAGTAGCCATGTCTTTTGTTTTAAAGTTTAAATATCTTTTTGGTCCACAAGTACGACAAAATTACAATTGTTGTGCCTATATTAACGATGTATAACATTACAGCATTATTTACATCTACCACGTTTTTTTATCAATTAATCTTTTAGGTTGTTGCTATTAATTTGAAGTAAACTTTTACTTTCACTTGGCTGTTTTCCACACTTGTTTGTTTCGCTTACTTGCTGTTAATCCGCCATTATTTTCTTGTTTACGTTACAAAAACATCAACAGCGGTATTAAGCAGCGTCTCCCCGTTTTGTTAAAGTAGGCAAGACGTTTTTAAAACTCACATTACAAAAACATCAACAGCGGTATTAAGCAGCGTCTCCCGTTTTGTTAAAGTAGGCAAGACGTTTTTAAAACTCACATTACGCAAGACGTTTTTAAAACTCACATTACAAAAACATCAACAGCGGTATTAAGCAGCGTCTCCCCGTTTTGTTAAAGTAGGCAAGACGTTTTTAAAACTCACATTACAAAAACATCAACAGCGGTATTAAGCAGCGTCTCCCCGTTTTGTTAAAGTAGGCAAGACGTTTTTAAAACTCACATTACAAAAACATCAACAGCGGTATTAAGCAGCGTCTCCCGTTTTGTTAAAGTAGGCAAGACGTTTTAAAACTCACATTACAAAACATCAACAGCGGTATTAAGCAGCGTCTCCCCGTTTTGTTAAAGTAGGCAAGACGTTTTTAAAACTCACATTACAAAAACATCAACAGCGGTATTAAGCAGCGTCTCCCCGTTTTGTTAAAATAGGCAAGACGTTTTTAAAACTCACATTACAAAAACATCAACAGCGGTATTAAGCAGCGTCTCCCCGTTTTGTTAAAGTAGGCAAGACGTTTTTAAAACTCACATTACAAAAACATCAACAGCGGTATTAAGCAGCGTCTCCCCGTTTTGTTAAAGTAGGCAAGACGTTTTTAAAACTCACATTACAAAAACATCAACAGCGGTATTAAGCAGCGTCTCCCCGTTTTGTTAAAGTAGGCAAGACGTTTTTAAAACTCACATTACAAATTTAAAACGCGACATTTATAGGAAATTTTAGAATTAAAAGGGACCGAACAACTTCATGTTTTGCCAAACGTTCGACATCCTCAGGCAATAGTTGTTGCGTGCATATAAAAGAAAATATGTTAACCTATATCACAGTTATGTGAAACACGATGCAATAAAGTTAGATTTATTGTATAGCACTGAGTTATCCTAAATAAATCAAAAATATATTTGGAGATCAGTACAGGCTAGTATTACGTGTAAATTTTTTACAAAAATCTTTGTTCTAAGTTTTTTGATTTAGAAAAAATATGATTTTCAAAAGTTTCTAAAACCATTTTACAAACAGTCTTTTCGCGTTTTTCGTGATCTCGGGTCTGGTTCTCACTCAGATGGTCGCTCATTTTTTTAATGGAAATTCACTAATAAAATTTAGCACAGTCTTCACAAAAGACAGTTTATAACACAAAGCCCTTGTTGGAATTGTTAACTGTGAACTTGGAAGAAGTATTAGCGCGAGCGACACGAGAAGAAGGTTGTGTCAACGTGTCTAGTGTACGCCTAAATAGTCCACTAGAGAATTGTTTTACAACGTGTCTTCAAGAAAGTTACAAACTTTAGTAGATTTGTAGGTAAGCTGTCATACAGCACGGCGACAGATACTTGTCTGCTCTGGTGTGTCTTAACTTCACCACTGAAGGAACTTGATTAGGATAACAGCAAGATGAGAGCCAACCATTAATAGGAAGTCCTCAACATCCGTGGCCTTGAAAACGTCAAGGGCTTCATTTTCCTTGAAAGTTTGGTAATAAAAAAATACACTTTAAATACGAGGGTTGATCAAATATAAACGAGACTGATTTTTTAAAAAATTTATTGCTTACTTACAAATTATTCTTGATACAACTTATTTTTCTACATAGTCTCCCGCACGAGTAACACATTTTTCCCACCGGATTGGAAGTTTTTTAATTCCATCTTCGTAAAAAGTTCTCGGGCGTTCATTGAGCCATTGGAGCACGAAGGTCTCCACCGCAGAATCGTCTTCGAAACGCGGGCCTCCAAGCGCCTCTTTGAGTGGCCCAAACAGGTGATAGTCGCAGGGTGATAAGTCTGGACTGTATGGGGGATGTTCCATTGGTTCCCAGCCAATTTGATCGAGTTTAAGCCTCGTAGCGTTCGCCGAATGTGGTCGGGCATTAATCGTGAAGAAGAATGACGTTTCTCGCCCGTTTTGATTTCCTTTTCCTACGAAAAGACTGTTTTGCGGCCTCTAAAACATCGCAATAATATTGTGCATTTATTGTGCGTCGTTGATGGAGGAAATCGACGTGAAAGGCGCCTTGATTGTCGAAAAATACAGTGGCCATTACCTTCCCGGCCGACGATTGTGATTTGGCCTTCAGGTTTTCTACTGCTTCCCGTCCTCCGGCGAATTCCTTGTGCCAAGCAAAAACGCGAGCTCTTGACAGGGTCCTGTCCCCGTATTGAGCCGTCAATCTACGAAAGATTTCAGTCGGATTGACCCCCTCCTTGGCCAAAAACTTAATAATAATTCTCTGCTCCACGGAAACGTACACTTCACTCTCACTCAATGTATAGTTTTATACTGAAGGGTCCGAACGGAAATGTTGCCCGTCTACGCCCGTCCCAAACCTCCCAGGCTACCTGAAACCCCACCCTTTAGAGTTCAATGCCCAACGGAAAAGTTTTTAGAAAGTCAGTCTCGTTTATATTTGATCAACCCTCGTAAAAAGAATACAATTTTTATTGAAATTCCAATTTGATATCGCCTGAACCATACGGTCTGAGAAGTATCAACAAAAACCGAATACTTGAAATATGGATATAAAATTATTAAAAGTTTTATCACTGTTACATTAAAAAGTTAAAGAAATAACCTTCAATATTTGTAATACTAAATTAACAGTGACATAATTTATAAAATTGTGAAATTATTTCGGAGCGTTAATGTGTCGAATATTATCTAAGTTATATTGAAAAAATATGATGACAGATCTGATTCTTTCAAATAAGCATCAATTCTGACAATTCTAAAAGTGGGAAGGAAGGCTGCCCCGGGTACCGCGGCCATACTGACATGTCTTTACACAGATAGGCTACATAAATTGAAGAGACCAAGATGCTCAACATGGATGGTATAATAGAACAATTTGGTAAATGAAAATCACAGAAAAGTCTTTTCAATTTCTATATTAGCCTATTACTACTAATATAAATAGCAGCAGAATCCATGTTGATGATTTTATGTTACTGTTATGCCTATTATATATATAACACGCTTTATGGTAATAAACGGATCAAAAAAATCTGTAACAAAACCATTTCCTCTTAAAACGTCCATGCACTTGCTGGAGGTAAGAGTATGTTTGCCCCGGGTATCACAAAACGTGTACGTGTTGTATATAAGTTTGGTCCGATTTGATTCAAACTTGACACGAAAATTGATTTTAATTATAGCTTGAACCAATTCGTTACCAAGTAGGTGACTTATATTCAATAGTCTTGGTAGCTACTTCATATAATTAAAAAAAAAAAAATCATCATCACATTTTTTAGAAAATCTGATTTTACTACCATAATCGAAGTTAAAATCATAAATTAACATTTAATTTTTAGCGAATTTCAATTGCCCCGTAGGGGGTGCAGACTAGCTGCACCTATTGAGAGGATTTAGACGTCCCTCGCGGTACCCGAGTCTTAACACACACTTACACTTGCAACACTACACTTACGACTTTAACACATTACACTCACACTTACATTTATGGAGACGAGCACACTTACTCTATGTGCTCTTCGCCTTAAAATAATAACAAAAAAACGAATTTACATTGAAAAAATGACCTATTGGAGCTGCCATCACGATTAGACCAAGACCCGTGACCTTGAAATGAACACAGATTTCAAGGGGATCCTGACCTCTAGACCATCTTTTGAGAGGTGGTTGTGTGTGTGTGTGTGTGTTCGCGCTCGCGCGCTTTTTAGTACGCCCACGTTCTCAATTTCAGTCCCATTTTATTCAAACTTGGCAAAAACTTTTACTATGATAATAGCTTGGCCAAGTTCGTAAACCAGCGAAATTCGTTTAACAGTTTCAAAATGACAGCTATCTGAAGTCTTAAAAGTGCATAACTTTGTCACATTGTTTTAAAAACTGTTTTGAAAATGCCATTTCATCATCGTATCAGCGTTGAAAACTGCATGTATTGAATTATCGAAATCCGTTGAAATTAAGAAATTTCGTTAACGGCTGTCAGAATATATTTCGTACTTTCAATGTAATTTGAGTGTTCAATTTTTTTTTTTTTGTTTAACGTCCGACTATTGTGCACACTTGGGCTAATGCAGACGATGGGATGATTTATAGCGTATGAAAATGCCAAGCCCTGGCCAGGAATCGAACCCGGGCCCTCGGGGTGAAAGCCTAGTACGCTACACAAGAAGCTTATTGTGAATATCTTAAGTTGTATTTCTTCCAAGCAACCACTTCATATTTTTGAGTTAATATTCAATTTTGTAATCATTTTCTTAACGTGAAGCCTTGTATTATTGAATAAAAGGAGTAAAATTACAGCCATCATTATAAAAGCGTGCTCGATACTAACGCCTACATTCCAGGTAATTGGACTATCTGCCGCCACGAACGCTGCAAGCTGCAAGGAGACGTTGAGAAAATAAACAGTAGGCCTACTATTACCTACTTAACTGACGTTAAACACTGACGTCAGATACGAAATCAGCGAGCGCTCACAAAGCACTTTAAATGCACAAAATATCAAAAACAGCGAAAAATATTTTTGGAAATTCGCTTCTATCATGTCGGCGAGATAGCTGTGTGCCGAGGTTATTTATTTTTTAAATTCTATTGAAAATACAAAAAAATCACTGCTGTCACGGCTCAATTTCAAACACTTATCAGCGGACGTAAAAAAAGGTAATATCGTTTATCGTTACTTTTTTTTTAAATTCTCCTTAATCATATCTGTGAGAAGGTTGCTTTCATCGATTATTTAATATTCTAAAATTAATGGCGTATAAAATAAGAAACCTTATCGATCACTGTCCACAGTGTTTTAACACAATAACAAGCCGCCTCGGTGGCCTAGTTGATAGCGTACTAGGCTTTCACCCCGAGGACCCGGGTTCGATTCCCGGCCAGGGCTTGGCATTTTCATACGCTATAAATCATCCCATCGTCTGCATTAGCCCAAGTGTGCACAATAGTCGGACGTTAAACACCAAAAAAAAGCCGCCTCGGTGGCCTAGTTGATAGCGTACTAGGATTTCATCCCGAGGACCCGGGTTCGATTCCCGGCTAGGGCTTGGCATTTTCATACGCTATAAATCATCCCATCGTCTGCATTAGCCCAAGTGTGCACAATAGTCGGACGTTAAACACCAAAAAAAGCCGCCTCGGTGGCCTAGTTGATAGCGTACTAGGATTTCATCCCGAGGACCCGGGTTCGATTCCCGGCTAGGGCTTGGCATTTTCATACGCTATAAATCATCCCATCGTCTGCATTAGCCCAAGTGTGCACAACAGTCGGACGTTAAAATAAAAAAACACAATACCGTTGTCATAAACCCATAATACACTGCCTACTATAAAGGAATAAATTAAATAAATCAAAAAGCCCCTTGTAAAAACGAGCCGCGTATATTTGTTTTTATTTTTTTGATTTATCGTTCGGCGGTGATGTCGCGATGTACCTATCGCTCAACAACAGCAACTGTAAACTCGATTATGTATACAGCATTATTGCATTGCAGTTTACCGCTATGGCACAACGTAGTAAAAGAAAGCCACTCTTGTTTAAGTTTTATTTACACAGTATCAGGCAGGAAACAAATCAGCTGCAGCTGCAAGGCAAAACAACTGCATCTGTGAACAGAACCTGTCTATCTGTGACAATGTCCCTTTAAAGGTAAGCATTCATTAAATTATTCCAATTAAGTAGAGTAAAAATTAAAGAATCAAACGAACATTACGAATGAATAGTACAGTACAGTAATCAGATAGGCCTATGTACAAATCTGTCTACATTTTTTTTATTATTAAGGCGAAAAGCATATTTAGGATAATATCGCCTCCCTAAATGTAAGTGTGAGTTTAAAGTGTTAAAGTCGTAAGTGTAGTGTTGTAAGTGTAAGTGTGTGTTAGACTCGGGTACCGCGAGGGACGTCTAAATTCTCTCAATAGGTGCAGCTAGTCTGCACCCCCCGAAAATACGTTTCAAGTTTTTTACAAAATTGCCTAAAAATGTGTTTTTTGTGAACAAAATGCATGAATCGCTAGGCGCGAGAAAAGGCTAACATCTTCACAAAAAGCAATCTCAGGAGGCAGAAAAAACATCTCACACCTGACAAAAACACAAAATGAAACAAAAATTATTTTAATGGATCTTTTATTAAAGCTAAAAAAATTTGCATTCTGAATGAAGTAGTAAATAAAAATAACAACAATAACCATATGTGGAGATGTTACCTTTTTTCAGTTAGCGATTCATACAATTGTGTGTATTTTAAAACAGTGTGCGTGCGCGCGCGCGCGTGTCCACGTCGTTATTCAGTTTCCTTGGATACGTTAGTTACCTAAACAAGATCCGTTCAACATTTACAAAACGGAGGATATTTCGAATTTTCATTTTTTTTTCTTTAACGTCCATACTTTGTGCCAGTTAGACTAATGAGGACGAAGAATCAGCGTTAATAGAATGTGTAAATACGACCATGAGATGCGCAGTTCAGTCGAATCTTTAAAAGAATCATAACTTCGTTTATTTGAAATGTTTTGAAAATAAAATTTAATCGCCGTAATTGATAATAAAAACTGCAGAAATCAGCATTTTCAAATTTTATTGAAAACAGGAAAACAAATCTGAAAATCTGATTTGTCAACTTAGTCAATTTTATCTTACGTTCGGTAACTATAGTATTACGAAAATTATAACAACCCTAGAACCGCTGAACGACTTATCAGTCGTTTAAAATCCTACCTCTACTTGATGAGCGACAGACAATTTTTACGATTCTAAATAATATTTCCGAATGCATTGTTGAATTTAACCAGAATGAGTCACAGCAACGCGTGTTCGGTTACAGCTATTGTGTGTGTGTGTGTGTGTGTGTGTGTGTGTGTGTGTGTGTGTGTGTGTGTGTGTGTGTGTGTGTGTGTGTGTGTCGTTTGAATTGTCTAAGTCGTTTGAAAACACCATTACTTTAATACACTGTTTTAACACATTTATCCTGTTGCAATCTTAATAAAATAAATACCATTAGAAAGTAGAGATTCTAAGCTTTATTTAGCATGTTTTAGATTTATGAAATTTGTATATAAATTGTTACAATATACAAATATACAATATACATAAGTAAAACACACTAATTTTTAGTATTTGCCTTTGCTTCTAGGCGTCCGCCATATTGCCTGTTTTAAAACTAATATTTGACCTAGTAAATAATTTTAAATAGAATTATGATTGGTATCGTTTGAAAGATTGATCCTTTCTTTTTAATTCATCTGTTGAATATTTTACCTATGAAATATAGTTCTGTATCTGTGATTTTTCAAACTGTGGTCTACAAACGAAGTAAGAAACGACGAAATTACAGAGGTTCGACGAAATTACAGAGGTTCAAGAACTCCTCGATTTCTAGTATGTTTCTTGTCATAGATCAACTATTTTCTTCACAATTGTAGTGCGAAAGTTTCTCTACAAAGTGATATATTGGCCATAGACTAAACCGAAAGCCCAAGCCTTTTTTTGTCCTTGGTCATTTTTCGTCCGAGTAAGCATCAGTCCGCCATTGTGTGCCGTGCATGAAAGTGTGTGTTATTTCTCGTCTTAATTTTGATATTTGTGTTGTTTTTGTTGTTGTTTAGTGTTTGTAATTGTGTAAATATTTCTTATTAGACAATAACAAATACAGATTGTGAAATTAAAAATTGTTTTTATTTAAATATATGTGATAAAAGTGACTTAACGTCTAAACTAAAGAATTTTAGGGTTATGTTTACTGCGTAAAATAAATTCTTTTTCAAAATTTCAATTTTTGTAATTTTTTTAAAAGTGAAAAATGTTAGTTATGATATATGTTATTAATCAGTTGTTCCTTTTCTTCAAGAAAGTATAAAAAATATGTGTATTTGTTTCAGTTTACATACTGTTTTACACAGCTAAATGTTACTTGGCGATTTTCAAAAATTGGTACTCAGTCTTTTTACGTTTCAAACATTAAAACTTATAAAATAAAACATATGTTCGTGTATACCGTTTTATTTACAATTACATTTGGAAACTTTTGTATATTATGAAAAAAATTACAAAAAAATATTTATATTTTTAAATGGGGCTCTAAGTTGATTGTTTTATTTTACAAAAATATATATATACCAATGGTAAGAACTACCTTTAAAATTTTTTTTTGAATTTTCACTAGAACCATCACCGAATTCTACAGTTCTTTCAGAAAAAAATGATATACAACTCTTTAAGATTTAAACAGAAATTATATTTTTATTTGAATTTCAAACATTATCAAGCACAGTACAAGGAAAACTGCTTACACTTCACTGTGTTCTGCATTACACTATTAGGGTTAAAACATGAAATACAGCAATAATTATTTTGTTATTTTTGTCGACTTTAATGATTTGTAAGCTTCTTTGTACCGTACTATTTACTATAACGAGTAGCTACAAAACTCTAAAAACACAAGTTAACGCATGCGCAGTAGGGCTCTTAGAAACGTCTATGACCTAATAGATGACGTCACAACGCTTGCAACATTTCCTGATTAAACACCGTTACTCAAACAATAGGCAATAAAGGACTTCAATCGCTTTAATTAAAACTTACTTCGAGAATCGAACTGAACGAACAAATACGACGGCGGTGTGTGTGTGTGTGTGCGCGCGCGCGCGCGTCTACTCCTATTCCTAGTCCGACTTGTCCCTAGAAAACGATTTGCCTACACGCAGTTAATCTGAATACAGTGTTACAATGCAATAATACAACAAAAACAATGTAAATACCGTCCATTCATATTCTATCACAGGAAAACCTTGTAAAAAATATTCTTTCCACAATATTAGGGTAATAAATTGTTTTGATCGAAGGACTGGGGGTGGGAATTGGGTCCACTTTTATCTTTCCTGTTCGGAATCTAAAGTGTTTGGCGGACACGTGTACCAACATAATCTGACGGCATATCCCCACTGCAAATATAAAACCGTAGGTCTACAGCGCACTTCCGACAAAAAACAATTCGGGGATATTATGAAAGTTGGCCGCTTTATTGTCATAGCCTTACCTGGGGGAATATATTGGTTTCAAGAAAAATTTCATTTTAGAAATAAGGCGACAATTAATCTAAAGAAGGACAATTTGTTATGTGCAATAGGCTATTTTAACAATAGCATGAAACGCGAAAAGTTTTACAAATTGTATCCTGCCTACGTAGTTAGGTTATAATGTTATGCACTTCAACTTTAAACCTACAGCACTAAGGGCAATAACAAGGTATGATACGCAATATTTACTTAGAGTATGCCTTTTTTTTGTCATACTACAATGATAACCCTTATGAGAGGTGTGAGCACTCGCGGTATCTTACTGCAGTGTTCAACTACAATTAAATAGATAATAGTAACTTACTATTTTCTCAAACGTTTAAAACAGAGCCCGTACGAAATTTCGCACTATGAAAATTTAAAGTAAACACAGCCTTTTGAATAAGTATTTAATTTTCTTTAATGTATACAAACATATTAGTTGATTTAGTTACCATTGAAAAGGCTACATACAGGCCGTCCACGAGTAAAGACGGCATTTGGTAAATACAATCCTGCTCTTTGAAGTGTTTGTCTCTGCGACTTGTTTATAGTGATAGCAAACGCAATTTTAATAGGTCTTCTAGTCAACTGAAAAGACAAGCTCTATCAAGTTGGAAGGAAGGGAAAACATGTTTAAAAAATAAATCGAAAAGCATTCGAACTGAAATAATAATCACAAATTTATGAATCATCGTAGTAGATACATTTCAATACAAATAATTGTTTTTTTACAGAAATTTTTACAGAGCATTACAATATCTCGTTGCAAACGATATTTGATGAAAGAAATCTTGACTCGGCTTGTACGACGGGCAGGGCTAAAGGACTGTCAGTAGGCCAACATATTCTATGAGTTTAATGATTTTTATGTGAATATTGAAATTGAGCTAAGCACGTTGTGCAAAAAATGCATTTTTAATGGAATTGTCTATTAATATAATAAGCTTCGTAAAACATAAAAAAATATTGCCTAATTTGTGATGGCGTTTAGCAAATGTCTTTTATGATAAAATTTTCCACATACAGTAAGTTTTAGAGCAAAATCGTTTCGCAATGTCAGAAGCCTGTTAAAAAATCTTTCTAAAGATACCCCATTTATGCCTGTACGGATAGTATGTGCTGAGAAAAAAAAACGTTGACTCGAGAAATAATATGTATGATGATAAATCGCACTATTGCTGTTCACACTGATCGATCTTTTTAAAGCTATTCAGGCGAGTGAAAACTAGTTTAGGCATTTATTTTATTTAAAATTTCAATTTTTTCTTTTATCAGTTCGTTCTTTATCTACATTTAAAGATGCAAGCAGTTTTCTTTCGAAAATTCGTCAACGATTCGATCAATTCTACTATTCGATCAATCGAATTATTTTGAATTGAAGTTCTTTACCGTGTACACAACTACTGTTGATTTTAAATTTTAATTTCGTTTGTTATTTTACGTAATATTACGTGAAGCCAATTAGCGACCATAAAATCAGCTGACGGACGATTTCATAACACAATTTATCCGTACTGCAGCTTAACTTACTTATTTGTCGGTACATCTATAAATTTATTTTATTTTAATTTGGAGAAAGGACACAAATTATGTTTTAAACAAAATATTGACATTTCAGAACAATAAAATCGTTCGAGGAGTTAAATTATTTTCTATAGTGTTTAAAGTAATTTATGTCTTTGGATCCTGTCGGCCATATTGAATCTATTCCCTACAGCACTAATATTAATTAACCAAAATGATTTCCCTGCTATTATGTTTGATATCTCATTTTAAAAGAAGTCCTGCATGAGGCAATGTGGTCAACTTTTTACGTTTTGTATATTTATATACTTTACTTTTAAAGGTAGGCTACACCAAAGATCTTTAACAGCAAAAAGTACATACAACAACAATTTTTCTTGCCACATTTTTACCACATCCAAGACTTTTAAAATGAGACATAAAACACAATTTCACCCTAACAAAATCTGTTTCCTTAATTAAAATTAACCATGGAATAAATTCAATATGGCCGACAGGGTCCTCAGACTCTTAAAATTTCTTTATACCTACAGTATGCCAAAATGATCTTGTAATATACGTATGTACGTCTATACACGACCTTGTACAATGAATGGCACAACCGCAGCCATGACGTCGGTCCCACTGTCCTTAGAAACGTGCCGATGAAGTAGGTCTACAACTTGATCACTACTGTACTGTTCTGTGATGTGGTTCAGTACATAATTTGGAGAGCCCATTGCACAGATTCACGTTATGCTATCTAGCACCCACATAAAATTTCGAGCCAGGGACTCAAAATCTGAAGCAAATCTCTTATTGTGATTGTTTTTTTATGAAATAGTACAGTAAACAAATATTTTCCAAAGTTGATTTCTAAAATACTTAAAAAGAGTCAGCCCGGCCTCTGTGGAGCCCTGGTCGGAATGCACCTGGACCCCTTTGTGGGGGACATGGCTGCACATGGAGGAAATCAATATTCTCATAAATATAGGGGCAAATAAAGTGCAACACCAAACGAATGCTATCAGAACATTTATAGGTTATAATTAAAAATAAACACGAGATTCTTATAACTGAAAAAAAACTTTTAAAAAGCGTAAAAACTAATTTTTACCCAGGCAATGTTTGGCCCCTTTACAACAAAAAATATTTCTTCAAGTTTCAGTCTCTACTTTGCCCTTTACCATGACCGATGCAGCCCATAAGAATTATTCAATAATATTGTCTAGAAGGGTGGTACTGTTCAAGTCTAAGTCGTTCTTTAGCAAGTGGTCAAACGAACCAAAAAATCTGCTACTGTAATATATTCTGCATTATTATAATTACAGTTATCAAATTAGTCTTATAATAAAAATAATGTTAAAAATATTACATTATCGGTCTGTGATATCAATAGGCCCTATTAATCATTGTATTTGTGTGGGGGATGTGGGTGTGTGTGTGTGTGTGTGTGTGTGTGTGTGTGTGTGTACTATTTTAAAGGATATCAGTAATACCTAACAGTCACGTTATCGCTCTCAAGGGCTGCAAGATATTAAGTCAGCGCTTGTGTCATGAAGCCTAATTTCTTTTCCATTAAACACCGCAACTTCACTTCCGTTTAAAAACCGCATCACTTCATAACTGAACACAGTGTCCTCTCCCTCAGCTGCTTAATCATACTTACAATTTCTATGCGTTGCTTCACCACTCGGTTATTCTTAGATAGAATTACGTCATTTCTTATCTGGAAATTTACACATAATTCGAATAAATTAGTCAAGAACATCCGATTGAAACTGATTCAAACTTGTCACAAAAATCGATTTTTTCAACAGCTTTGTGACAAGTTTCTATTTTCGGTAAAATTCGTTCAATCGTTTTAAAATGGTAAACTTTAATATCTTTACGTATCATAACGTTTTCATGTTATACTTTGTTTAAGCATTTGATTTCACTATCGTAATAAATTTTGAAATATGCACAAATGATAAAAAATTTATTGAAATTAATGATACAACAAGCTTTATTAAGGTTGACTTTTCTTACAATGATATATAAACAATGGTGACCAACAAACTTCACTGCGGTTGTCTTGTCTTACACTTATACACGAATAATGGTGACCAACAAGTTTCAATAGGGTTGACTTTTCTTACAATGATATATAAACAATGGTGACCAACAAACTTCACTGCGGTTGTCTTGTCTTACACTTATACACGAATAATGGTGACCAACAAGTTTCAATAGGGTTGACTTTTCTTACAATGATATATAAACAATGGTGACCAACAAACTTCACTGCGGTTGTCTTGTCTTACACTTATACACGAATAATGGTGACCAACAAGTTTCAATAGGGTTGACTTTTCTTACAATGATATATAAACAATGGTGACCAACAAACTTCACTGCGGTTGTCTTGTCTTACACTTATACACGAATAATGGTGACCAACAAGTTTCAATAGGGTTGACTTTTCTTACAATGATATATAAACAATGGTGACCAACAAACTTCACTGCGGTTGTCTTGTCTTACACTTATACACGAATAATGGTGACCAACAAGTTTCAATAGGGTTGACTTTTCTTACAATGATATATTAATAATGGTAACCATGACCGAAGGTTAGCTTATCTTACAATAATACATAAATAATGGTAACCAACTTCACTGCGGATGAACCAACCGCCCCTTATCACCAACCTTTACAATGATACACGAACAATGGTGACCAAAAAGCTTCACAGAGGTTGTCTCATCTTTCAATGACACACGAACAATGGTGACCAAAAAGCTTCACAGAGGTTGTCTCATCTTTCAATGATACACGAACAATGGTGACCAACAAGCTTCACAGAGGTTGTCTCATCTTTCAGTGATACACGAACAATGGGGACCAACAAACTTCAGAGGTTGTCTCATCTTACAATGATACACGAACAATGGGGACCAACAAACTTCAGAGGTTGTCTCATCTTACAATGATACACGAACAATGGGGACCAACAAGCTTCACAGAGGTTGTCTCATCTTTCAGTGATACACGAACAATGGGGACCAACAAACTTCACAGAGGTTGTCTCATCTTTCAGTGATACACGAACAATGGGGACCAACAAGCTTCACAGAGGTTGTCTCATCTTTCAATGACACACGAACAATGGTAACCAACAAGCTTCAGAGAGGTTGTCTCATCTTTCAATGATACACGAATAATGGTGACCAAAAAGCTTCACAGAGGTTGTCTCATCTTTCAGTGATACACGAATAATGGTGACCAAAAAGCTTCACAGAGGTTGTCTCATCTTTCAATGACACACGAACAATGGTGACCAACAAGCTTCACAGAAGTTGTCTCATCTTACAATGATACACGAACAATGGTGACCAACAAGCTTCACAGAGGTTGTCTCATCTTACAATGATACACGAACAATGGTGACCAACAAGCTTCACAGAGGTTGTCTCATCTTACAATGACACACGAACAATGGTGACCAACAAGCTTCACAGAGGTTGTCTCATCTTACAATGACACACGAACAATGGTGACCAACAAGCTTCACAGAGGTTGTCTCATCTTACAGTGATACACGAACAATGGTGATCAACAAGCTTCACAGAAGTTGTCTCATGTTTCAATGATATACGAACAATGGTGATCAACAAGCTTCACAGAAGTTGTCTCATGTTTCAATGATATACGAACAATGGTGACCAACAAGCTTCACAGAAGTTGTCTCAAGCTTCAATGATACACGAACAATGGTGACCAACAAGCTTCACAGAGGTTGTCTCATCTTACAATGATACACGAACAATGGTGACCAACAGGCTTCAAAGAGGTTGTCTCATCTTACAATGATACACGAACAATGGTGACCAACAAGCTTCACAGAGGTTGTCTCATCTGACAATGATACACGAACAATGGTGATCAACAAGCTTCACAGAAGTTGTCTCAAGCTTCAATGATACACGAACAATGGTGACCAACAAGCTTCACAGAGGTTGTCTCATGTTTCAATGATATACGAACAATGGTGATCAACAAGATTCATTAAGGCTGACTTGTTTAACAATAATACGAACTGGGACCAAAAGGTTTAATTAAGGTTGGCTAATCTTATAATGACACACAAACAATGGTGACTAACAAGCTTTACTAAGGTTGGCTTTTCTTAATGTGATGCACGAACAATGCTTACCAATAAGCTTCACTTGAAGTTGGCTTACGATGAACAATGGTGACCAAACAAGCACCACTTAGACTAGCTTACTCTACAATGAAGCAGGAGCAATGGTGTAACTAAAAAAACTTTCCTTACGGTGGTTCTTTATACAACGATAACACAAACCAAACCTTAGTATGCAATGTGTATAGTAGTTAGTATGCAATGTGTATAGTACAGCTGGTGACCTGACATTATCAGTCAGATTTGCTGGAGCGTAGGAAGAATGGCCGTCATAGCTGAGCTAAGGAAAACAATGGCTTCCTGGCATGGCCTTGAAGAACAAAGGAAAGACAGGACACTTCCAGTTCCGCTGACACCTACATGATCGAGGCCGACACAATAGTGGTCGTTACACCGGTCTGGTCTAAGCTGTCAAATCTGTCGTCGAATCTTAAACTTTAAAAACGTGAAATTAATAAATTGTTGGGGATGTTCTTTTCAAGTGACGCAAATAAATGCCGGTGAGTGAATAGTTGTTCAGTTTAACAATCAGTACATTCATGTTCGAGTTACAAATAGTAAAACTATTTATATATTATTAATTATATAATATTAAGTTTGTTCAATAATTATCGGTAATTCTCGCACCACAAACTTCATTTCTGCCAAATTCAATCGAAATTAAGAATATTTTAATACCAAATAAAAATAACTTTATGACAAATCAAATAACCGGATCTATTATTGTCACTATGTTCAGTATAATAATCTGCCTTCCCTAGCTTCGTCAATTCTACATTCATTCACGCGTTTCGGAAAACCTCCATCTTCAAAAACTATATCTATACTCAAGTATAGATATACAGAGTATAGGTATAGTTTTTGAAGATGGAGGTTTTCCGAAACACGTCAACGAATGTAGAATTGACGAAGCTAAGGAAGGCAGATAATTATACTGAACATAGTGACAATAATCCTAGCAGAAAAGAAGAAGAATATAAAAAGAATTTTTATTTCGTAGTTAATGAATAACACACAATTAAGCACCTCTACGCTTTAATAATTTGCACACGTTATTGTATCCTAAAACTTGCAAATTGTTAATTGACAATGTAGTCGACGAAGCAATCTAGAAATGAAATCTATTTCTACTGTAATACAAGTACAGTACACGGCAGCAAGTAATTTTGTAATCGAATAGTCATACATGCCGTGATACCGGGCTCGATTCCCGGCTTCATTAAAACCTGCAACTTTTCAATTAAGGTAGAAGAGCGGGGGTGACAGTTCTTGTAATTTGAGAGGATTGAAATTCTCCTCTCCAATGTAATTCAGGGGATTTGTCTCGTTACCGCAGGCAATTGTGGGATAGGCTCTCCTAGTCTTCCCGGTGACGTATTACACGCTCTTAATTAAACAGGCTCTATAACACCTGAAATAGGCCAGTTGGCGAAGTTGTTTGTAACCGCTGCCAGTACAATTACTGCACTCGACTTTACGTCCTACACAAAATAGACATTTTCTAATAAAAAGGATTAAAAGTGTAACTTTAACTCGCTGTTTCGCCAAACGTTCCAGTTTAGGATTAAATTCCAATGAAAGCCGAAACCGATAGAAAAAACTAGTCTTTGCAATCAAAATTGACCTTAAGAGGAGCGGAGTTGGCAGACTGGCTAAAGCGTTACACCGACCACGTCAGTAAGTCCATTCTGCTCCACATCCCAGACTTAGTACTTACATGAAAACAAATCAGACGTACAACACCTTGTGGCGGACGTACTGTACTTTAACATTGGCTGATATCACAAACAGTTTACATTTTACCTCCTGTCCTCCTTAACTTATGAATATCTACAAAAAAATTAAAAAACTATTCCCTCCAAAAACTACAGGTCCAAGTACCAGCACGCGTTTCAAAGTCTACACATCTGTGTTTATGAAAATATTGTTTTGGGATTTATAAGGGATTAATATGAAGAAATTTCAGTTAAACGACGTTTGTTAAAATATCTTGAAGAAAGTACGCTCAGCAGGTTAGAATGAGCGGGTCAACAAAGCGCATACTATAGGCCTATATCAGCAGGTCAACAAATTATATACTGTATACCAGCAGGCTAGAATAAACTGATCAACACACAAAGTGTAATCAGTATATCAGTAGGTTAGAATAAGCTGATCAACACACAAAGTGTATTCAGTATATCAGCAGGTTAGAATAGGCGGATCAACAAATTATATACTGTATACTAGCAGGTTAGAATAAGCTGATCAACACACAAAGTGTATTCAGTATATCAGCAGGTTAGAATAGGCGGATCAACAAATTATATACTGTATACTAGCAGGTTAGAATAAGCTGATCGACACACAAAGTGTATTCAGTATATCAGCAGGTTAGAATAGGCGGATCAACAAATTATATACTGTATACTAGCAGGTTAGAATAAGCTGATCAACACACAAATGTATTCAGTATATCAGCAGGTTAGAATGAGCGAATCAACAAATTATATACTGTATACTAGCAGGTTAGAATAAGCTGATCAACACACAAAGTGTATTCAGTATATCAGCAGGTTAGAATGAGCGGATCAACAAATTATATACTGTATACTAGCAGGTTAGAATAAGCTGATCGACACACAAATTGTATTCAGTATATCAGCAGGTTAGAAATGAGCGGATCAACAAATTATATACTGTATACTAGCAGGTTAGAATAAGCTGATCAACACACAAAGTGTATTCAGTATATCAGCAGGTTAGAATGAGCGAATCAACAAATTATATACTGTATACAAATTATATACTGTATACTAGCAGGTTAGAATAAGCTGATCACACACACAAATGTATTCAGTATATCAGCAGGTTAGAATGAGCGAATCAACAAATTATATACTGTATACTAGCAGGTAGAATAAACTGATCAACACACAAATTGTATTCAGTATATCAGCAGGTTAGAAATGAGCGGATCAACAAATTATATACTGTATACTAGCAGGTTAGAATAAGCTGATCAACACACAAAGTGTATTCAGTATATCAGCAGGTTAGATCAACAAATTATATAAACAGGTTAGAAGCAGGTTGATCGACAACACACAAAGTGTATTCAGTATATCAGCAGGTTAGAATGAGCGGATCAACAAATTATATACTGTATATCAGCAGGTTAGAATAAACTGATCGACACACAAAGTGTATTCAGTATATCAGCAGGTTAGAATGAGCGGATCAACAAATTATATACTGTACTAGCAGGTTAGAATAAACTGATCGACACACAAAGTGTATTCAGTATATCAGCAGGTTAAAATGAGCGGATCAACAAAGGTTTATATACTGATGTACACAAAGTGTATTCAGTATATCAGCAGGTTAGAATGAGTGGATCAACAAATTATATACTGTATACTAGCAGGTTAGAATAAGCTGATCAACACACAAAGTGTATTCAGTATATCAGCAGGTTAGAATGAGCTGATCAATAAAGTACATACTATATATCTATAGGTTAGAATGAGCGAACTATATTTATTTCTGTTCCGTATTCCTTTGTGTTGAATATGTTTCGACGGTAGAACATCTTTAACTCGCCACGTCAATGCAGTGCTCCACCCTTCTCACAAAGAGACTGGATCAATTTAGAGATAAGGCCTGACACTTCATAACGCACATTTGATGAAACTGGAAACGTAAAACGTTTGCCAGAGCTTATAACCTACCCAACTCGGCAGATACGGTGTGACAGTGTTTCTCTTTCAGATAACGCGGGTCCATTTCCTGACGAAAATGTCAAAAGTGACTGAATAAGAAATCCAATCTTTTTGTAATAAACCAGACTACATACAATAGTATACAAATATTTTTACACTCTGGTAAACAGAAATTAATTAAGGGGTAACTGCTACAAATAAATGTACGACAAACATTTTCTCAAAAACATTTCAAATAATGCTCATTAAATTTAACACGAATGTATTAAAGTAACATTACATAGTCATAAGAATCCTTGTACTAGCACTACTGAAAACATCGAAAAATCGGCAATGGAAAAATGTTGAGCATAATTTGTTTGCAGAATAAAATGTTGGAACTGTTGGCGACAGCGTGGGCAAATACAGTAATCCAAACACCTTTTTCTGACTGATTAGAAATTAAAAATGGAAATATCCACTAAAAGCTCCATAATGACTTTGTCATCTAAAACTACCGAGTATGATTAAAATATTGTGAAGACCTGATTAAAGTTGGAAAATTTGACAACGTTTTTAAGGAATTAGAGAAAACACTACAACTACGCTAACATAACAAATGTGATGAAATGCTGAATTAAACAATACTAGAAATATACAAACCAGTTTTTGTATCGATGTACTTAGTTACAACAAAGATGCTACTATTATGCACGGATTTCTTAACGTGCGGCGTAAGCTACAAACTTCAGAATAACAAATACACATCGCGACAACCAAACACGCCATAAATTATAACCGGGATTATTGGCGACGAAATATCGCTACGTTTTAATCTATTTCCGATACGTTTTTAGGTAACGCGATACCTTTAACACGCAATTCTCCCTTCATATTGACATTGAGCTTTGTTATAAATATTAAATGCTGAGTGTGAATGCCAGATAACAACGTTATATTTTGTCCTAGGCTGACATTCTATTCTCCAAGCACGCGAGTAGCCCAACAGTCGATACCCGTAGCCCTGCGCCGGTGCTTGGGACTGTGTGAATCGTACATTTGGCTATTTCTAAAGAAGAGATGATGTAACGTTGACCTACACAACCGACCGAAGGATATTAAAAGTTAATACAATCTAAGTGGCACTGAAATATAATTTAATAAAGCTGCGATTTATTTTTTCCACAAATTGTCCTGAATACTGAAAAAATTTAAAATACTACTAATTACAATTATTATCACTAACAACTTCGTCTTATTAAAAAATAAATAAGCATATCTTTATACTGAATCTGATTTGATTTTTTTTTAATTTATTTTAAGGCGAAAAACACATTGAGGCTGTTACAGCCTCCATAAATGTAAGTGTGAGAGTAAAGTGTTAAAGTCGTAAGTATAGTGTTGTAAGTGTAAGTGTGTGTTAGACTCGGGTGCTGCGAGGGACGTCTAAATCCTCTCAATAGGTGCAGTTAGTCTGCACACCCCAGCAGGGATTGAAATGTTTATACATCATTCTTATATTCAATGAACAACTTTAAAAACATCTTTGATTTGTACTTTAACACCTTATGCATTAGTAATAGGCCTTCATATTTTAAAATTTCTGATTTTCGATTGATCATTTAAACACTTCGATTTGCAATGTAGATTACGTAACTATTTGATTTGCACATAATTTCAACACTTAATTTCGAAAATGTATTTTTTTTTTTTTGTAATGTTGCTCATTTACAACCGCCCGGACACCACGTGCAGCTTAGTGCAGCTACGGGACAGGAGTAACGTCGCTTGCCAAGGAGCCTACTTGGACAACAAAGCTATAAAGACCGTATCAAACATAATAAACCAGTATTTCAAATAACAGTAGACCTCGCAGTATATTCTTTTGATACACAGATCGCTACAAACAGCACTCGTAACCTTTTCCGCCAATTTAACCGCTAACCGTAATATTGCGAAAAATGTTTATTGGAAATTTTGTGCTCTTTCTCACATGAAGCGGTCGAAATTATGACAGGTTTTGCCGTTCATGCAGTATTACAGGAAATAACCAGCAACTACAATCTCAACGTTGAATCATAGGCCGCCATTTTGTGCTCTTTCTCACATGAAGCGGTTGAAATTATGACAGGTTTTGCCGTTCATGCAGTATTACAGGAAATAACCAGCAACTACAATCTCAACGTTGAATCATAGGCCGCCATTTTGTGCTCTTTCTCACATGAAGCGGTTGAAATTATGATAGGTTTTGCCGTTCATGCAGTATTACAGGAAATAACCAGCAACTACAATCTCAACGTTGAATCATAGGCCGCCATTTTGTGCTCTTTCTCACTAGAAGCGGTCGAAATTATGATAGGTTTTGCCGTTCATGCAGTATTACAGGAAATAACCAGCAACTACAATCTCAACGTTGAATCATAGGCCGCCATTTTGTGCTCTTTCTCACATGAAGCGGTTGAAATTATGATAGGTTTTGCCGTTCATGCAGTATTACAGGAAATAACCAGCAACTACAATCTCAACGTTGAATCATAGGCCGCCATTTTGTGCTCTTTCTCACATGAAGCGGTCGAAATTATGATAGATTTTGCCGTTCATGCAGTATTACAGGAAATAACCAGCAACTACAATCTCAACGTTGAATCATAGGCCGCCATTTTGTGCTCTTTCTCACATGAAGCGGTTGAGATTATGATAGGTTTTGCCGTTCATGCAGTATTACAGGAAATAACCAGCAACTACAATCTCAACGTTGAATCATAGGCCGCCATTTTGTGCTCTTTCTCACATGAAGCGGTTGAAATTATGATAGGTTTTGCCGTTCATGCAGTATTACAGGAAATAACCAGCAACTACAATCTCAACGTTGAATCATAGGCCGCCATTTTGTGCTCTTTCTCACATGAAGCGGTCGAAATTATGATAGGTTTTGCCGTTCATGCAGTATTACAGGAAATAACCAGCAACTACAATCTCAACGTTGAATCATAGGCCGCCTGTGCTCTTTCTCACATGAAGCGGTTGAAATTATGATAGGTTTTGCCGTTCATGCAGTATTACAGGAAATAACCAGCAACTACAATCTCAACGTTGAATCATAGGCCGCCATTTTGTGCTCTTTCACATGAAGCGGTTGAAATTATGATAGGTTTTGCCGTTCATGCAGTATTACAGGAAATAACCAGCAACTACAATCTCAACGTTGAATCATAGGCCGCCTGTGCTCTTTCTCACATGAAGCGGTCGAAATTATGATAGGTTTTGCCGTTCATGCAGTATTACAGGAAATAACCAGCAACTACAATCTCAACGTTGAATCATAGGCCGCCATTTTGTGCTCTTTCTCACATGAAGCGGTTGAAATTATGATAGGTTTTGCCGTTCATGCAGTATTACAGGAAATAACCAGCAACTACAATCTCAACGTTGAATCATAGGCCGCCATTTTGTGCTCTTTCTCACATGAAGCGGTTGAAATTATGACAGGTTTTGCCGTTCATGCAGTATTACAGGAAATAACCAGCAACTACAATCTCAACGTTGAATCATAGGCCGCCATTTTGTGCTCTTTCTCACATGAAGCGGTTGAAATTATGATAGGTTTTGCCGTTCATGCAGTATTACAGGAAATAACCAGCAACTACAATCTCAACGTTGAATCATAGGCCGCCATTTTGTGCTCTTTCTCACATGAAGCGGTCGAAATTATGATAGGTTTTGCCGTTCATGCAGTATTACAGGAAATAACCAGCAACTACAATCTCAACGTTGAATCATAGGCCGCCATTTTGTGCTCTTTCTCACATGAAGCGGTTGAAATTATGATAGGTTTTGCCGTTCATGCAGTATTACAGGAAATAACCAGCAACTACAATCTCAACGTTGAATCATAGGCCGCCATTTTGTGCTCTTTCTCACATGAAGCGGTCGAAATTATGATAGGTTTTGCCGTTCATGCAGTATTACAGGAAATAACCAGCAACTACAATCTCAACGTTGAATCATAGGCCGCCATTTTGTGCTCTTTCTCACATGAAGCGGTTGAAATTATGATAGGTTTTGCCGTTCATGCAGTATTACAGGAAATAACCAGCAACTACAATCTCAACGTTGAATCACAGGCCGCCATTTTGAAACGGAAGTGAATGGTAAAAATATGACACGTAATGTTTTTACAAGAAACATTTCAATTTCCGAATTTCCAATTTTCAAGTTCCAAATTTCAAAACAATCAACCGATGCGTTTGATTAAAATTGCTACAATCATCGTTTAATCATTTTTTTTTTTTTTTTTAACGTCCGACTATTGTGCACACTTGGGCTAATGCAGACGATGGGATGATTTATAGCGTATGAAAATGCCAAGCCCTCGCCGGGAATCGAACCCGGGTCCTCGGAGTTTTCACTCCGATAGCCTAGTACGCTATCCACTAGGCCACCGAGGCGGCTACAATCATCTTTAAATCAGAGGCCGCCATACTGAAACAGAAGTAAACTTGAAAAAATATTACTCACACGACATTTGAACTTCATACAAGATATCTTCTTACCAATTTTCAAAACAATCGGTTAATGCGTTTGGCTGAAACCGCGTACACTCGTTATTGTAAATTAGAGGCCGCCATCTTGAAACGACAATGAATGCGAAAATAACTGACGCATACATCTTTCGGGCTTCATACAAGGTATGTTCGTACAAAATTTTAAAACATTCGGCGTTTGATCAAAACTGCGTACACGCGTCATCGTTAAATTACAGCCCGCCATCTTGAAACATAAGTTAACAGGAAGCACTTTGAACAGATTCTACTAAGTTCTTTTTCAAACACCCTGTATTATCTATTTATCATATATCTGTGATAAGGGTTATCACTCCAGTACGTTTAGGGTCTATCTTCAATGATCACGGTATTTTACATTTGTAAGTGTTGTGCTTACGACTAAAATATAATCATATAAGTGTAAAAAAATGGCAGCATATACTTTTCCACTATTACATTACAGTAATTATTTAACAACAAGCGATAAATACAACATGTAGATGACGTAACAGCCCCAAATTGCTATCTCAATATTGTCCGTCACTGCTTTCTGCAAAGTATTTCTAACCTGTTCAACACGTCACAATACTGGAATTCAATTGCCAAGTTATTTAATCAGAGGAATTGTTTTTGTAACTTTGATATGAAAACCAGGCCGCAGTACGTGCCCGGAAGTGTGTCTGCTATGTCTACGTACAACCTCAAAGGAAATTACGTAATTAATTGCACAAACTTCCTCGGTCTGTATTCTCATTATTATATTTTTCATATAATAAAATTCTGTATCAATAGAAAAAGTTTTAAAACAACATTTTGCCCCATCTCTAGTACCTTTCGAGTCCGGTTTTTATACCATTTTCACAACATTTAAGTACAAAGAAACGTTATACGTTAGAAATAATCGAGCTGGACCTTATTGTGTTTTACTGTCTCATTATACGAAGTATAAAGAAAATGTTGCGGTCGTGAAAAAAAATCGATCTTAAGATTTTCAAGAATCAATTCGTTATAAAATCCCTGGGTCACGAACGTCTGCCTTTTAGTGCGTCTGTGCAGATAAAATTCGGCATATTGGCCTGGTTTGCTCATAACTCCGAACTTATATTAATCAAGTTTTTTGAAGCCATCTTTAGTGAAGAAAAACTTATTATTTTCTCAAGATCTTCTGTAACAATTTCGATCAACTGTACTCCACAAATACCGAGACAAAACGTTCTGGTCGCTATATCCTGTTCAGGAGTTATCAGAAAAAAAAACTTTAGAATTTCCCCTAAACTCTCAAATTTTCTAAATTTTGGCATTGAATTATAAACGTATCAAATGACAATCCTTATGAAAGATATGTGAGCACTCGCTGCTGATAGCGGCACAGTGTTAAAATACAATTAAACAGACAATAGTACTGTCTATTTTCTCAAAACGTCTCCATACCCTATCCTTGCAGCATGCAGCGTTCATAGCGGCAGATAGTCCAATTACTTCGACTTTAGCCTCTGATATTTAGCACGCTCTTTATAATGGCGGCTCTACTTCTATCCGTCAATACTTTTGGTCACATATAAATACATATTCGTTCAAATCAGCGTACCAAATTTGAGATAAAAGAAATTATATGTTTTAAAAGTAAACAGAATGAATTGAAAACACTGATTATCGTTGTAGTTTTTTAAGTTATATTTCTTCTAATATGACCGAAATTTCACTTAACATTTTTGAGAAATTAGACCGATTTTCCTGTTTTTGGCGACAGTTTTCGAACCGGAAATATGGAAATAATTGAATGTGAAAACGTGTGTGTAATTTTTGGCGCCACTCAATAATTTTCTCAATAATTCAAAACTATGCTTCGTATTTTTAACGTCAGAGTGGACGTACACGCTAGCCCACGTTTGCACAGTTCGATGTAGGCATTTAGGCCTAATTCGATGTCCGTTTTGTCCGCATTATAACTCAAAAATTCAACGGTTGCTTTTATGGGACAAACAATCGGCTCGGATTGGGATTACATTTGGGTCAGTAGTAGTCAAAACATTTGGGGGCAACATTCTTGTTTTACCAAATTTTAATTATAAATTATATTAGGATCTAAGTCAGTACATAGAATATTACCTATTAAAACTTATAAAATTCAAAATTATTACCTACAAATTTAGTAGTAATTTAACAATAATGTTTTTTATAATACATTGCATTTGAAACAGTGAATCCTCCGGAGATTTTGTACACACTAAAAAAACACTCTTAAATTAATAAAGCGACTGCGGTCATAAACCTAGCCCTTTAATTGTAATTTATAAGGAAGCAGAATATCTGGCAATGTGCTTTTTGCTGTGGTCAGGATGTTATCAGGTAGGCCAAAGTTTCCGCTACAATTCTGTGACCAACCATGCGAGAACAGGCTTGTATGGATGCTGTTATCTTTACGACGTGAGCGACCAACCGAATCCACAGCCGATAAGAGCGTCACACCTCTACACCTAGTTCTACGGAAATGAACCAAACGACTTTTAGTTTAATGAATGCTCCTGCAACATGGCGTTTATGTTACCAGCGCATGAATCTCTCTTATGCCAACCGTATTACGAAATTGGGTCACTTTATTCCCGCTAAGCCGAGTTGTGGAGTACAGTATCTACTTATTTATATTCAATTCCAATTTATATTTTATAAACATAACAACCGATAGAGAGAATAGTAAGGTATGTGACACATAGCCGCAGTTATTTTATTAAATGGGTGAAAATAAGGCAAAACGTAACCTCCACGTTTGTGTGTTTAGGCTAGATTTAATTCTGTTGTAATTTTAAGTAATAAATTCTACAAACTGAATGTCCCAGTAATTCCGGCCAGTGTTTTACTGTAAAAGCGATGAAAATACAGAACCGTTTTATAGGAATTTCAACGATAGATAATTTTAAAAAAAGAAATGTCAACGACAGATGATTTTGAAAAAAGAAATGTCAACGATAGATGATTTTGAAAAAAGAAATGTCAACGATAGATGATTTTGAAAAAAGAAATGTCAACGATAGATGATTTTGAAAAAAGAAATGTCAACGATAGATGATTTTGAAAAAAAATGTCAACGATAGATGATTTTGAAAAAAAATGTCAACGATAGATGATTTTGAAAAAAGAAATGTCAACGATAGATGATTTTAAAAAAAGAAATGTCAACGATAGATGATTTTGAAAAAAGAAATGTCAACGACAAATGATTTTGGAAAAAGAAATGTCAACGATAGATGATTTTGAAAAAAGAAATGTGTCAACGATAGATAATTTTGAAAAAAGAAATGTCAACGACAAATGATTTTGAAAAAAGAAATGTCAACGATAGATAATTTTGAAAAAATAAATGTGTCAACGATAGATGATTTTGAAAAAAGAAATGTCAACGATAGATGATTTTGAAAAAAAGAAATGTGTCAACGATAGATGATTTTGAAAAAAGAAATGTCAACGATAGATGATTTTCGAAAAAGAAATGTCAACGATAGATGATTTTGAAAAAAGAAATGTCAACGACAGATGATTTTGAAAAAAGAAATGTCAACGATAGATGATTTTGAAAAAAGAAATGTCAACGATAGATGATTTTGAAAAAAAGAAATGTCAACGACAGATGATTTTGAAAAAAGAAATGTCAACGACAGATGATTTTGAAAAAGAAATGTCAACGATAGATGATTTTTGAAAAAGAAATGTCAACGATAGATGAATTTTGAAAAAGAAATGTCAACGACAGATGATTTTGAAAAAACAAATGTCAACGATAGATAATTTTGAAAAAAGAAATGTCAACGATAGATGATTTTGAAAAAAGAAATGTCAACGATAGATGATTTTGAAAAAAGAAATGTCAACGACAGATGATTTTGAAAAAAGAAATGTCAACGATAGATAATTTTGAAAAAAGAAATGTCAACGATAGATGATTTTGAAAAAAAAGAAAATAATATTTGTTTATGAGAGCATGTTTTTCTTTTGTTATTTAAAGGCAAAAAGCACATTATCGCTTCCCTAAATGTGAGTGTAAAATGTTAAAGTCGTAAGTGTAGTGTTGTAAGTGTGTGTGTTGGACTCGGGTACCACGAGGGACGTCTAAATCCTCTCAATAGCTGCAGCTAGTCTGCACCCCCTGCGGGGATTTGTGAAAGCAACTCAAAATGTTAAGGTCATGTCATTGCCTAAACAAAACAGGGACTGAGTTACACAATAGTTTAAGTACAATGTGGCAGCAGAACGATGCTTCTTCGAAATCCTACCGTAGTGGACAAATCGCAATAGAACACTTTATTTTTAATTTCGTTCTCTCTACAATTATATATCACTTGAAGAATGACTAATATAAAAACTATACTTTCACTGAGATTTGACGAAAGTGAGCGTTTTTAATTTTTGACAGATGTAAAAATGAGAAGTGCAGAAGACAGGACCTACTTTCTTGAAGATACCAATCAATGATCTTTTCCCAGTTCTCCGTTTCAAGAGCTTGAGACTAGCACATAAATCGTCTAATTTACGTTCAAGAAACGTACCTCCAAGAACGTGAAACATTACTCTCTAATGACCCACTTCAGCTGATCTATCAATGTCGACTAAATAACCGTATGCCCTGATATTCAATATATTTAAATGTCCCGGCTAAAACTGTACTTATACATTACACAAGTGTGACGATCTGTTCGAAAAATAAATACAACCCAATGATCACGTAACAACAAAACGTAGATAAAATCATTTTAAATGCAATAACCTTAACATATTTACTTATAAAAAATACAATAAAAATATATGCCTATACTTCTTGAAAGCGAATGGTTAGCGAAAATGCAACAAAATAAAAACATTGTCGTTTTGTTGTAACCCTTCGTAATAAGACATTTTTGCATAGTTTAAGTTTAAAAAAATATCAGAATTAAAACTGCACGCACAAAATTAGTGCGAAGAATTGCTTTTAAAACTATGTATGAAAGGAGTTGCAGTTTTGTCTGCCTTGTATTATAAAGTTGAGGGGTAAAAGTAGGGCCGTGCTCGATATTAGCGGCTGAAATCCAAGTAATTGCACCATCTGCCGTTACGAACGCTGCAAGATGCAACAGACAGGAACTGTAGACGTTTGAGAAAATAGACAGTACAATTACCTCTTTAACTGTAGTTGAACAATTTGCCGCAAGATGTCACCAGCATCATTGTAGTATATTCAATGGTTCTGTGCTTAGAATCGTCAGACAAACCTTACCCTACATACTCACTACGTATGATGCTTTCCCGTTTCCAGCTTTTACTTTTCACACCCTACCTGCACAGGTATAACAATAGTACAGGCAGAGCCTAACCTTACTGGAATAGGAAGAAAAGTAAAACGCCACTTTCAATTAGCACGAGTCTAATAACAGTTGAAGTACGAGTATGTAATGTGTACATGAACTTTCACATAAAGACGTTCGAACAGTAGACATTTTACTGATTTTCAGCTTAATCATATATTAAAATAATTAATCATTAACTTATTAATTTATTAATCATTAACCGGCACTAATATTTGCTGTCTACTGTTTGTGTCAAGTTTGGTGTGTGTGTGTGTGTGTGTGTGTGTGTGTGTGTGTGTGTGTGTGTGTGTGTGTGTGTGTGTGTGTGTGTGTGTTGTATTTGTTTCAAACATGGCACAAAAACCGATTTTACTACTAGCTTGAATGATTTCGTTAACCAGCAGTAACACGAATTTAAAAGTTTCAAAATGGCGGCAATCTAAAAACTTTAAGAAATCGCTATTTTTTGTCTAACGTTTTCTGAAAACCTAATTTCACCGTCCCAATCAGCGTTACAAACTGCACAATGGGAAATAATAAAGTAAAATACACTTACTGTACTTTCGACGCTGTATTTAACGATACTGATGCAATAAAGGCACACTTCTTATGTTGGTTAACAATAAGCCTATGTTTCACATACCTGCGAACAAAAAAACGCATCAGTGTTAAAACTTTACATAAATTTCGTTTCTAAATTGATTCATAAATTTAGTTTCAACAAGCACAAAGTATCACAAGTTACAATTAGTATCGATAAACTCGATATCAGAATATTTGGTTCTACGCGACAATGCTCTGCCAATAAACCAGGTTTTTCAATTCCTGATGTATGTCGATACGCTACTGTCTTGCATCGCTTACAATAAATCTATCTGCAACAGTTACATTTGTAACAGCGACTTTAGAACTTTTTTTTAATATCAATCAGCTTTGTCACGAAAGCTTTCAGGTTCGGGTCGTGAGCTTGATCGATATTTTCGCAGCCTACTTTTAATAAGTACGTGCTTTGTTTAGGAAAACCATTTAATGTTGAATACTCTTTAACGTTGTTGCAAGTAATTTTAAACTAGATGGTATTATTGCAAAGTCACACTGCACCAAGCTCTTGGTAAATATATTTTTAAGATTAAATCAACGTAATATCAAGAAAAGACTTATTACACTAAAAAATTAACAAAGTTCGAACCCATTTATTACAAATATAAAACAATATAACTGTGTAGATAGTCTTACTTTGTTCAACAATAATTGGTTTCAATTATAATTTAGTTACTATGTTCGAAGTATAATGATGTGCATTCCGTAGTTTCGTCAATTCTACTTTGGTTGACGCGTTTCGGAGAACCTCCATCTTCAAAAACTATATCTATACTCGTCAAAAGTAGAATTGACGAAGCTAGGGAAGGCAGATCATAGACATAGTTTTTGAAGATGGAGGTTCTCCGAAACGCGTCAACGAAAGTAGAATTGACTAAACTACGGAAGGCACATCATTATACTGAACATAGTGACAATAATCCTAGCAGAAAATAAAAAGAATTATAATTTAGTTATTTCAGTATTAATGATAATACGTTTGCAGATAGTTTTCTATTGTTACCTAGTAAAGTAAAATAAAACAGACACATTAGTTGTTTAAAACAATACAAAGTGGAAAGGACTAAGCGAGGAATGGAATGCCCCATATGGTCTCCAGTTTATGAAGTCGGACGGCAAGTTGCTCCGCGGAATACCAAACAGGGCGACTTGTAACCGATTGCTAATACGCGATTGGCATTCGGCCTCCGAATTGTTCGAATATTTCGGAGACCGTTGTCAAATCACAGCGAGTTGTTACAAGCACTCATCTTGTAACGGTTTCCTTAGACATCGGCGAACACAAACTTTAAAATATGCATTTGCAACAAACAGCTTGTAGCGCGTTAATGAAATAACCTAAAAACATGTTTACGTAGTATTCTGGCAAACATTACACTGGATCGGTTCTTCTTTTCATTGAAGATTTTTTTAATTTCACTAAAATCGACTTCTAATATACAAATTGATCAGGTTTTTAAAAACGTTTAACGACTTTAATTGCGTAGGTTTCAAAGATGCATCCTGAATTAACAAACGTATAATATTTCTTCAAAATATAGACAAATATTTCCCCTCAATGAATTGATAC